>JACVVK020000138.1:400000-432500 GCA_018292915.2 Batillaria attramentaria | reverse complement strand
ATCTTATTAATTAACAGAGAACACAGAGCCTTATACACTAACTTCAATACAATGCAAATTTCAATACAGACTGAAGCAACATATGTGTACGCGTTAACCCCGAGCACTGATAAAAAGAAATGAATGTGTGTGTGTGTGTGTGTGTGTGTGTGTGTGTGTGTGTGTGTGTGTGTGTGTGTGTGTGTGTGTGTGTGTGTGTGTGTGTGTGTGAGAGAGAGAGAGAGAGAGAGAGAGAGAGAGAGAGAATACAGTCTGCGCAAAAGCTGCACTAAAAGAAACAGAAGAGATAAATCCGTAAAAATAGCTATTGAAACTAGCTTGACCACGCGGATGCAATGCGACGCGCACACTCAATCCAAATAACACAAGTTCAGTAGGACGATGCGACGATCAACTTATATTATGCTGTCTACCGGGGCTTCTGTTTTCCCAGACATCTCTGTTATCAGGCTGAAGCTGATGTCTGTACGCGAGTAAACAAGTGAGGAGCCTCATTGGACAAATCCACATGTCACGTGACGATGGCCAGATTACGATGGGTTTTATGGTGGTGGATGGGTCCGTCCCTCTTGTCCAAACGAGGTTATATAATTATGTATCCATATGTTGGATGAGGCACGGAAAACGTAAGAGGTACCCTGGGGAAACCAAATAATTGCGATCTAACTCATTCTTCGGTGGTTTATATCCGTATGACCTATAGTAGGACGCAGGCGTAAGGACACAAAATGACCGTGGGGTCATGTGCAGTGTTTTATTTTGGGTGCCCTGTTTAGCAAGTGTGCTAGTCTGTAGTGATTTTTGTTGTCATGAAAAAGCGTGATTTTCGTGATGTTTGTGTTATGTAGGTCAAAGTGCATGGCAGGCGGTCACAACAAGAGGCAAGCTGCCAGTGAAGCTGGGACATTTTGCACAGAGGTGCGATACAAGTGAGGCAAGCGTATTTGTGTGAACTGTCTCTCTGGCCTAAAGAGAAAGTAGACGTGCATCACTCCAGTGAGGCCTGAGCGGAAATGAGACATTCCCGTTTTTTTTAACTCCTAACTGTCCACATATGAATCACATCCTGAATCAAAATCGTCACAACACAAGACAGCACTAGACAGCACTATTATGCAACCTCGAGGCCAGCAGTCTGCCCGAGAGACAGCGTAACGTGCCGTCATGTTGCATCACACTCCGGCGAGCTGTCAACGCTAGCCAGACAGCTCAGCGATTTCGCACCCTCTTGTGAATACCGCGGTCACTCCTAGTTGGGGTATTGGCCACGTAACAGCTAACGGCACACTCAGTCGGGCGGCCTTACAACTTGCCCCAAGCACTTCCCACTGGCGTGAGGGCTGTAGACAACAAGATACAAGTCCCGTTACAACGATCATGAAACCACATGTGACGTACTCACAGCCGTATGAGCCATACACAAGACTGCCCTGATTATGAGAGATTATGCAATCTACTGCGGGCTGTGTGTCGTTGGGGGGAGGGAAACGGGCCTCCCTGAGACTGCCCACGCCTTGCGCAATAGTTCTGTGGAGTGCTGTCTAGTGCTGTTTAGTGGTCCCGTGAGTTTTGGTAAGTCTTGTCATATAGTGTGTGTGTGTGTGTGGGGGGGGGGGGGGGTAAGGGCTGTGGACAGTTAGGAGTTAACCCCTGTCAGGTGGGTGCCTTTGAATGGTCTGTCCATGGCAGTAATTGTGTTTCTAGATTGAAGCATTTGTAGGGGTGACTATGATGCCTGAGGCTATAAGGGAATATCTAGGCATTTTGAGGCCCTGTGTATGTGTGTCCGACACCCACATGTCCAGGGCCGAGGTTAATTTAACCCACGTCTACGGGACTAACCCAGACTAGGACAAACGAAACCCCAAAACAAAATTAAATAAAAAAGGAAGCGAAGAAAGAAAGACAAAAATCCTTCTATAACGGCATAGGCACTTTGCTGGAATGGACCCGCTTCCTGATTTAAATACAAACAAACAAACAAACAAACAAACAAACAAACAAACAAACAAACAAACAAACAAACAGAAAATGTAACCCTAGTGCTTTTTTATTATTTTATTTATTTATTTATGTTTTTCATTCTGTTTTGGTCGGGTTTTTTTTACATGACTGGACAATATTTATATAACATATGTAACAACCCTAGTGCTAGTTAGTTCGAGGTTAGACTCTAACCCGGAGCTAAACTCCCTAACCCCGACTTTTACATGCGGGCCCTGGCCGGCTGACCGTACAAGTATACACGTAGGACATCTGTCCTACACATCGTCAACAGTAGCGTAGAAATTACCGGACGTGTGCCCACCTTGCTCCCTTGCAAATTAAGATACGACAATGACCAGCTGAGCCCAGTCAGCATGACAGCGCTACAGTGCAGCTGTACTGAGATGCTGACTGGAAGCATTTGGGGCACATTAACGTTTGTGTATAGTGGCTTATTTCAAGAAAGACAGCATGTGTAAACTGACTGTGTGTGCTACACGCATTGGAAGCCACTCCCTGGGCAAATAGCCGCCGAGGCATTAATTTCACAATGTCTGGATCTGGCTACTGACGAACACGCGTGTCCGCAATGTACGGTGTAATAATTATGCAGTGAAGTCCGCACTGCCTTCCCTATCTTGCAGGCATGCACCGAGATTTAGTAGGACTTCGTAAGGTGGACTTCGTTGAGCAGCGTAACCCATTTACATTGTGCGGTGGAGCGTTGAACTTTCAATGGTCGTGTCAGTGGTGAGTTCGAATCTCGGCTAGGGGCTAGATGCGATTTGTGCTGGCATTTTTCTCGGTCGTCTCCCCCGTCTTTGATATCACCCGGTACTATAATGTGGGGGAAATGAACGTTTAACCCTCAAACAAACGCCCACTCAATACTTATGACGCAAACAAGAGCGTGTGGGAAGTTTTTCATCGAATGCGCTGACTCTGTGTGATCAGAATCAGTAACTTGGGTCACAATAGTGAGATTTAGTAGGGTTTCGTACGGAGGACTTCGTTGAGCAGCGTAACCCATTTGCATGTAAATTAGGCACGTTACGGGTGCCATTAGCCAATCGCAGCGCGTTAGCAACTCGCGGCATCAGCCGTGTGAGCCTAATTTACATGTAAATGGGTTACGCTGCTCAGCGAAGTCCTCTTTACGAAGTCCTACTAAATCTCACTAGTATAGCATCTGAGACCATTGTGGTGACTCTGGCCAGCGTATACGTCATTCTAGAAGTGTACCGCGCACTGAGCAGACACGTCATTTGGCGAATTTGAGGACCAGGTAGACGGCGCTGGTAGGTGGCTATTTTTAGAATCTGTGTCGAGCACCAGTCTGTTCAGAAATGAACCGTAGGCTCAAAGAAAGTTGTAGTTCTCTAATACTAAACGCCACAAAGTCACGGGTGGGTGTTTGGGGGTTTAACGTCTTTTCCCACCACATACGGGTGATATCAAAGACGGGGCAACGATGAAAAAGCCAGCACAATATTTGGCCCTAGCCGGGATACGAACTCACGACCCGAGCATTAGAAGTCCAACGCCGCTCTACCATTCCGGGCCACCGGAAACGGTCGCAATGGCGGCCAAATGAAACACCACTCTGCCTGGCAAACTGCTTGAGAGCTTCGAAAGTGACAGTTTTCCATCTCACGTACATAGAGGTTTTAATACCCGGGCTATCGTTTGTACTGTTTGGTTACTGCGTAGAAGCCAGCGGAAGAGTTTTGAGAAATTTGATGTCTGTGCCGTCACTGCCTGTCAGACCGGCCTAAGATCGGCGGTAGTCGATCGCGAATCGTACGTTGAGTAAATCTTTGTCAGAGGTACATTTTGTTTGTCAGGCTAGCGCATAAAACTGACTAGACTTCACAATCTCTGTCCGACATACTGACTGATACAGGCTTGCCATGACAGACCAAAACTGATGTAGATTCTCTTCTTCTGTCTCGCGGCACACACACACACACACACACACACACACACACACACACACACACACACACACACACACACACACACACACACACACACACACACACACACACACACAGAGCCAAGACTGCCCCGGACAAGAAACTGGTATTTCAAGACAGGTGACCGTGCTGGGCTGTAAAATAAAAAAATAAAAAAAAAAGAGTGAAAGGTGTACACATGCACATCTGGTCTTTCAAGACAGGCGATCGTGTTGGGCAGTAAAATGAAAGATGAAAGGAAAGACTGAAAGGTATACACGCATCTGGGCCCGCATGTATAAGTCGGGGTTAAGGAGTTTAGCCCCGGGTTAGAGTCTAACCTCGAACTAAACTAGCACTAGGGTAAAATTTTTTGGGGTTATTTTTTTTTTTTGTTTTAAATCAGGAAGTGGGTCCATTCCAGCAAGAACTTGAGCCTATGCCGTTATAGACGGATTTCTGTCTTTCTTTCTTCGCTTCCTTTATTATTTAATTTTGTTTTAGGGTTTCTTTTGTACTAGTCTGGGTTAGGCCCGTAGCCGTGGGTTAAAATTAACCTCGAGTTTTACATACGGGCCCTGGTCTTTCAATACAGGTGACCGTGTTGGGCAGTAAAACAAAAGAAAGAAGAAGAAGAAGAAATTAAAACAGTGAAAGATATCTATCTATCTATCTATCTATCTATCTATCTATCTATATCTATCTATCTATTTACAGTCAAACCTGTGTAAGGCGTCACCCAAGGGACTGGGTCAAACTGACCACCTTAGACAGGGTGACCGGGTTATCCAGGGTGTCATGTCAACAGCTAGTGTGTCAGGGGATCCTCTGGGGTGACCAGGTTAGACAGTGGTTTGGCTTATACAGGTGACCGCCTTGGCAGGTTCGACTGTATCTATCTATCTATCTATCTACACATCAAGCAGGCGCGGCCACTGAACCCTCAAAACTTGTTCCACCAGTATATGATTTAGCACATGATGACCCCATCACCACAAGTCGTGTTGCACTGACCTGACACGTCAGTCGGCTCAGTCCTGCCACAGTGCTGTGTCCTGACACGGGACCGGTGACGTGCGTAACTCGTCATCTATTCATAGTTAATCTATTTTTATATCATCTCACTGCACCCCGATGCAGAAATATTTACCTTGCCGACGCTGATGCACACCCGGCGGTCGGCCACGATTGACGGATCCACCCGATTTCATCAGTTGCGCACTGCCCGGCCGTCGCGGCCAGGCCTGAACCGGCTGATCAGTGATTACAAGCATAGATTAGCTAAATTATCTTAAATACAATGTAGACTTCAACTTCGCACTAGGCAAAGGTATTGTTTGTTCAGCTCTGCTTCGATGGTCAGTTCAGGGTACAAAGGTTGCTGACCGCCATAGGCTGTGAAAACACAGTGCTGAAGGGGACTACTGCATAAATATGTTGAAGTAAGCGTGTCAGAATGTGTTGACAGCTCCAGTCGAGCGGAAAACACCGAGGTTCTTTGAGAACGCCTGGTGGGGTTTTTGGTTGCCAGACTGTTCAGACCGGCGTCTTTGAAAGCATGGCCGGATGGTATCAATTTTATCAGTTAATTTGCTGAACTGGCGTCAGTCTTTGAAAGCATGGATGGTATAAATTTTATCAGTTAATTTGCTGAACTGTTAGAGGAACGTCACGGCATGGCCCGGATTGGACCGGCTGAGGCGGCCTGGAGCGAATCATGTCATAATTAAAACAGAATATGAGATGCTTCTGAAACTGATAATTGTGGACTGTTACCGTGCCTGGCTGTCTTTTGTGAACCAACAATACTTACGCAGTATCAGTCTCTAATCAGTCATGACTGAGTCAAAACTATGATGTTCACGCAAAAAATCAATCCTCGCGGGTTCCGCAAAGACTGGGCGCAGTGACATTGGGTCTCAGTACGGCTGCATGGACTCGGAAACTGGATAACTTGCAATAAGTGTATGCCAGTGTGTGACGAAGTCAGTGTCACGGTGTGTATGCGACAGTGTCAGTGTGTGTGTGTGTGTGTGTGTGCCGGTGTGTGTGTGTGCCCGTGTCAGTGTGCGTGTGTGCAGTGTGTGTGTGTGTGTGTGTGTGTGTGTGTGGTGCGGTGTGTGTGTGTGTGTGTGTGTGTGTGTTGTGTTGTGTGTGACTCAGTGTGTGTGTGTGTGTGTGTGTGTGTGTGTGTGTGGTGTGTGTGCACCCATGTGCCAGTTATCGTGATCAACTTGAGGACCACACACCATATATTATTAAAGCAGAGAGAGAGGACAGAGAGCCTCGGGGAGAGAGCGGGGAGAGAGGGGAGAGAGGAGAGAGAGAGAGAGAGACGTAGACTGAGGCGGTCAGTTTCCGTGGAACAGACTAATCGGCTCGTTCCAAACGTTTTTTTCTCTCGCCGAGGCTTGGTCGAGGTCAGTTTCAACGCAAATGATGTGTCGCGTGCAGACGACACACAATTTTCAGTCGGCGACTGAAACAGCAGACCTCAGGCCCGTGGTCAAGCATTGAACCTAGCAATACCAGTCACCCGGCGGCGGCATTGCCAAACTGCCAAAACGGCTTGCGCGGTTCAGCTCAGTGAACTTCATAATATACCACGAACATGGTGCTAGGAATATCGGCAGAACTCACACAGACTACCATGCAAGCTTCCACAATTTATTCCAGAGCTTATCTAACAGCTTCGATCAATAATTCCGACAGTCCACCGCCGAGGTCGGCCGGCACGGCTAAGCAGACGACTTTTTTCTGACCATACGCCGGCGAAGGCATCGGTCCAGTGTCGGCCCTACACACAAACACATCCACGTTCTGCCATTGAACTGACGAACTGTAGCGAAATAAACATCTCCATACATAATTTAAACCGACGTCAACGGCAGCTAGCAAATCAGAGGACTGTGGACATTAAAATGCGAAGTTGTCTTCGCGACGCTGGCTGCTTCGGCTCGCAACGAGCCACCGGAAGATGATTCACGCTGGGGCCCGGATGGTGGATGGCTAAAACAGCTAAGATGGCGACCTCTGCGCGAGATTGCAGTGTGTAGCTGTGCTGTGTGGTGTTTCAAAGTGATTTGGAGTACACAATGTCTCTACCCTGATTTCTGGGACATAGGATACCGTTTTCTGAGCATCGTTTTTCAGGGAATCGCTCAACGGAGCCAAAATGGCGAGCGACAAAGTGAAAGTCGCCGTGCGTGTGCGTCCTACGAATAGAAGAGGTAAAGAGTGTGTTACTGTTACGCATGCTGTTTAGTGGGGGGTAGTGACCGCGCGCTTGCCATCATGTATGAAAATGTTATCATTGGCGCGTGACGCGATGTAAACACGCGCATCATATCATGAGTTATCGGCTATTGTCAGAGAATAAAGAATAAATCCTTCTTCTACTTACTCTGGCAATGACCATAAATTTGTTATTGATTTTTCTCTCCTCTGTGCAGAAATTGAATTGGCCACAAAATGTGTTGTGGATATGGAAGGTAATCAGACAATTCTGAAGCCGCTGAATGAACGGTAAGTGATTCCATTATTGCATCGCTGTACACTGTGTGTGTGTGTGTGTGTGTGTGTTTCAGGCTGTCTTGTCCTCTGTCACAGTGCCAGAGTATCACTGTATGTGTGTGTGTGTGTGTGTGTGTGTGTGTGTGTGTGTGTGTGTGTGAGTGTGTGACAGTATGCATGTATCTTTGTGCAAGGTTGTGTGTAGTGTGTGTATGTAAATAATGTATTATGACATAGAGAGAGAGAGAGATTTTCCAGTCACAATATCAGGTGACCATGTTTACAAGTCTATACTGGGTTACCTGGTTGGTGTTGTTTACAAAGCAAGGTTATAGATTTGTCAGATTGTACACTGACCTATCGGCAGACAGTTTGGTGTCGGATTCCTCTGGTTCATTTTCACTATTGATCTAATCCTGGAAGTACACGAACACTATTACTGATCAAGCCATCATGGACACTAGATCAAGTATAGAGCTACAGGCTTGGGTGTTTCACTGTTTGTTGTGGAAGGCAGACTGTGTCGTTGAGTGAGCAGATTTATGATGATGGAGCGTGTGATCTCTCAGTGAGGGACTGTTACACAACAGTTTATGACATGGTGTCTGAAATTAAAGATGTAGTGTGGAAGTTGTTTCAGAAAATCTGTGGTGTAGAGTACTAGAAAATGAAGGTTTCAAAGCTTAAACGATAGATGGATATAAATGGATTCAAAGTTACTGCAATGAACCATCATAGCCTTTTCATTTGAGCTGTCTTAGTTAATGTAGACTCCAGTTCTCGAAATTAGGACATATTTCCATGCAGTAGTTTTCTGTTGAAATTTAATACCCTTACAGTTTGGTGTCCAAAAATATCATTGGCAGATGAAAATAGAAGTTGGCAAATCAGCGGTCTGTTCAGTTTGTGCAGTTTCTTGTCCAAGTAGAATTGATTAGTTATTTCATGGCTGAAGTGATGGGCTGGTCAAATTGATTAAGATTCATGCATGGCTAGCATGGTGTTCCTTTTACATTTCACACTTTGCTTATGCTGAAAAAGTTTGCTACTTGAGTGTTCCTCTTGGTTGTTTCCATACATGTATACATGGTTGTGGCTGTATTAGTCTTTGGAAACAGAAAAAAAAAGACAAGGCTATTGATGTGGAGAGCAGAGTATAAAATACTATAGCTCAAAGTAGGATTGAGACTGTGAGTGTGAGAGGGGTATGGGGAGACTGTGGGATGGTGGGGGGGAGGGGGTGCTGCTGATGGTGCACTACCCTGGTAATCAAAGTGCTGTCAAACCATTAAAAAAAGAAAAAAAAAGTGGATTTGAGACCCGCAAGTAGGCTTAGTCAGTCAGTGTCCGTCCAGAGACTGAATGTCTGCATCCCCCGTTCATTTTATCTGCAGCTGCAGCATGGGGATTCTGTCTACGCAATCAGTCTGAATTACCCGGACTGCCGCAGATTACAAAGCATTGCTAGGGCAAAGCGCTTGCATTCCCAGCGCAGTTGTTCTCAGATCGAGAGGAACATTGATCTTCGAAGACAAGCTGCCTTTGGTTGGGTTTTTTTGTGAAGACACCGTAGCTGCTACAGCAGACTCCAACTTTCTTTGAACTTTGAAATCTATAAATATTTAGCAGCCATTGCTTGCAGTCTTCCTGTTTCCGTTGGTGTGGTATCGGGTTTACCTTTTGTCCACAGGCGCGCTTGAATTAAAAAGAGCTTATACAGCTTTACAACTAATAGGAGCTAGAGTCGGCCGTCTAGACAGGCCTCACTGTGGTCTTTGGTTGGGATCGCAGAGGCGCCTTCATTCACTGATGTAGAATTGATTCTCTAGGGGGGGAGGGGGGTACTCCACATACATACACTTACATGTATGCATGCGTGTTTTTACTGTGGTGGGCCACCGAATTGAAAAGGCTTTTCGAGGGAGCTGATGCAGAAACTTGGTTTTAAAATGGATCAGGGTGGATGAGTCTGTGAGTCTGAGACTGCTAAAGCATCGATTAGTCAGCTGACATTTGCTGTGGGGCCGATGACGCCATGGGGCATGTTGTGGAGGCGTGGTAGAGGCGTTTGTTTGGGTGGGACTTGGTTTGTTGATGGTTCAGATCCATACCACTCTTTGATTAACACTAACAGTAGGGAACTAAATGCGACTCCACCATGGGGTGCCATTTTCCTATGTAGTGCTACGATTTCAGAACCTGACGCAGAGATTTTGAGGCTGTACTGTACTGATTTTACAAAAATGACACCCAGAATTTGACAGAGATGGTCAAACTCAAAGTAACCCTCAGTTTTGAAAGCTGTAAGGAACACTAGGGTGAAAACAAGCCACGTTTATTATTAAAAGTATAAGCCCAGTTACGAATGAGGTCATGCTTCACATTGCAGCGGCTTGATGACTAATCCAGCAATTAGCATTCCACTAGTAGTGTACATCGCTACATGGACAAAGTTTATTGACTACTGATAAAAGATTTGTTGTCATGTTTTTTTGTTATCAGTGACAGTAGTTGATTAGTTCTGCTGACCATGATCACCTAAGTTACAGATCTATCAGGGTGATGCTGTGAAATACAGGGAAAAAGTTTGTTTACTTTTGTCGTGAACTGTGTATGTATATTGTAATGTATACATTACATTACTGTGATGTCCTAGTCATGTCCTAGTGCTTCACTCACTGTCCTAGCTATGAGACATTCCACGATGATCTTTATAAATACACCACACTACTGTATCGTGTATGTATGCCTTTGCTGTTGATTACCACTGTCCAGGAATGTTCCATCTGCTGGTGCCATTTCAGGAATGTTTACAGTGACCTTCAACCACTGGTTCAGACCTGAGTTATTACTTATGTGATATTGTGGGCTAATTCGGTCTTTGCTTAGCCAACTTACGTTTTGGACCAGTTTCGCTCCGTGAGTGCGATTGTATAAATTTGTACACTCAAAATACTCTATCCGATGATTAGTACAGCTCTTAATGCAACACAATGTGGTTTACACTTTGTGTGAATGGTAGAACATTCAGATTCTATGATTGTTGCTACGATGCTGGAGCGTGCAGTGTGGTTGCTGCGTCATTGAGTACACTCTGTTGGTTCAGTGCCAGCACTACAGATGCTGCCACTGTCCAGGTATCTACGTGGTGTGATGACAGACACCACGAGAATAGCTCAAAATGATACATCCATGTATGTGAGCATAAAAATGGTAGCATTAGCCCATTTATTTAATGACAGCCAAAGTCAAAATTATGAAGAGATAAGTTACATGTTGTCATCTAACTGTCCTAAGTCACGTACATCTTACGGCGAGGAGTTTTACAGGAGTCAATGCTTGTACAAATGTAAACAAATTGACAGACATTTGATGACGACACTCACTGACACTTATCGTCTTCACCAGAGTGAGGAGTGAAGAGTGTTATTATCATCTGAGCAAACTCCACGAAAGCTGAGTAAACACATACACTAGACCCGTTTATTAATAACTATATATACTAAGTTCAAGTAGGGGACATAGCATTCATCAGTGATACACTGCAGTAATCAAGGTATTGTTTGCGGTAAGTTTAGCGGTGACGTCAGCGTGAATAAGTACCATCTTCACAGCACTTCAGCCTGCACCACATAAATCATCCTCAGCATCGTTTGCACCCTGCAATAAGCGCTTTCGGTATCACCACAGCTCGTCTGCGTGTCAGTGTGAGTAGGCCTGCGGCCAGTAGTATTGGCAGCAGCATGACGCTGACGTAAGTGTGAGTAAGTACTGTCTTCACAGCGCATCGCATAACTCATCTTCAGTATCCTTCCACCCTTTCGCGTGAATAAGCGCTATCACCACAGCGCAAGTCAACAACACTGCAATGCTGGCCTGTGCTGTGAGTAGGCCTGCTGTGTAGTAGTGACAGAATGATCGAGGAATGCCGAGGGGGGGGGGGGGGGGGGGGTGTTGGGGTGGGTGGAGCATTTTCCGCTGGTTGAGAGCGGCCAGGTGCATTCTCCACCTGGCATTGGTAAACAAACCTTCATGACTGTACTGTTTTTTTTTTTGTAGGGAAAAATGCAAACGCAGCAAGAACCATAGAAGTGCATTCATAGCGGGAATCTGGAAGTTTTATGTGCCTGTGAATGTGATGTCCTTCGGGATGTGTTTTCTGTTAACTTAAACGCCGTGCAGTGTTAACGTTCGTGCATTATACTAGTTGTAGATCTATCTAGTTTTCGCTGTGACTGGTCGTACTGACTGACCTCTCGACCTCGTAAACCACGAAGCATGAGCCTATCATCGGAGTGCATTCATAGAGAGAATTTGGAAGTTTTTACTATTGTATATATGTATGTATACAGTGTGTTTGTGATAGGTTTGGGGATATATATATAATATGCTTTTTGTTAATTGTCGTGCAGTGTTGCGCTTGTGCGTCAGCTGTACTGCACACGTGTATGCACTACGTGTAGTTGTAGATCGATCTAGATGTCGCTATGACCGTACTGACTGACATGTCGACTTTGTAAACTATGAACTATGAGC
Source organism: Batillaria attramentaria (assembly GCA_018292915.2). Classification (NCBI taxonomy): domain Eukaryota; kingdom Metazoa; phylum Mollusca; class Gastropoda; family Batillariidae; genus Batillaria; species Batillaria attramentaria. Next base: position 420,510 of record JACVVK020000138.1, on the reverse strand, counting down.
CTCGGCTGATTATGAGATCTTCCGCAACATTAGTTTTGGGTATTTGCAGTTACAGCAAAGTAGGATTTTGTGCCAGTTTATCAGTAATACAGTGTTAGAGCAGGGTTGCTGTCAGTGTTTCATGCATACTCAGTTGTCAGTGTATTCTATTCTGAAAGTTCCACGGTTTGTTGGAAACTTGTACGTGCGTCGTAACATAAACAACTTCACATGTGTATACTTGCACTTATTCTACGCGTATTTACACTCATAGTGGTCAGACCCCGTGGTCGTAACGAATCCCTAATTTACAAATTAACTACTACTGGGCCCGTAGATAACAGTTGTATCCCCAGTTGTTCCCGTTGATGATAATTCTACGCTCATTGTGTTCTTTATTCAATATCCTTTCAAACTTATATTTTATTAATATCAAAGATAAGAGGTATGTGTACAGTAAGCATACTAAAACTAAGTGTACCCCAAAACTGTCATTTTTTTCCCAATAGTTCTGCAAAGGAAGTGGTTAGAGGCATTTCCAGCTGTGTTCTTCGGGTTTGAATGAATCGCTTTAGGTATCGCACACTCGCACAACTTAAGCATTCACTTCAGGGAAACGATCTGACATTTCTTAGAGATCTCCCAGCCCACTTTTTACAGTGTCCAGACCGCCAGTGTCCGGTCACTCCGGACCACAAAGACCGCTGTCCCTTGTCCAGTAGACGCCACCTGGACATTTCAGTAGCCAGTCGCCGCTGACCACAGGGAGACGTAAAAGGGACCGATCACCGTGGTCACTCATTAGTCTCCGGCTGCCCATGAATTTTCCCGCCGAAATTGGCGGCTTGTCCAGTCCAGTCGCCCCGCAATGTTAGATGGACTTTATTGGCGCACGCCAACTAAAGGGCCCCCCCCCCCCCCCCCCCCCCACACACTACCACTACTGACCACCGTCTCTTGCACAGCTCCGTCTAGTGGTCAGCGGAGACTACTCCTGCCGTTGGTAAGTTTGATAAAAGGGCCTAAGCGGTGTGGATTTCATAATCACTTAGACCCATTTTCCTTTTGACGGTCTACTCGTGTCGGGTCTGTCTGTAGGTGGATGCAAGAGATCGAAATCTAAAATAGGGAAGATTTTTTAATACTGTTGCCTTTTTTCAGGCGGCAATCATTAGATAATTTTTTTTTTTTTTAAAGGTTTATTGGAAGACGCCCGTCTGATCAAAATTTGCTCACACTGGCCAGATTCTCCGTTCTCTTGAGCCGGTTCTTCTGCACAAAATCCGCTCTTTATGTCCGCTAGAAGTAGAACTGTCTGGATCCTCAGAAGCCTTGCTCAAATTTGTAGTTCCATCAAAGACTATAGATCCGCTTCGCTTCAACAGCGTCTTTGGTTCCATGTAGAGGTCTTCTGCACTTGAGTCCGGGTGGGTAGGTGGGAGTTTAACGTCCTTTCCCCGCCACCGTTAGGGTGAGATCAAAGACGGGGCAACGAGAAAAAAGGCCAGCACAAATATTTGTCCCCAGCCGCCGGGACTCGAACTCACGACCCGAGCATTGAGAGTCCAACGCTCTACCGTTCGGCTATCCCGGCTCTCCCTTGACATATAATGACAAGAACTCTTGCGTTCTGGGCCGGTCGGGTTTCCTCTGTCCAGCCTCTTAATGGGAGTTTTGCGCGGTTTCGTAAATCTTGGTAACTAAATTGTCGACGTGTTAGTATGCTAAGCCGTGGCAGTTTAAGGAGGGACAAGAGGAGGGACCGCGGTCGTTTTTAGCGTCGGGGGAAGGCTAGTTTAGGTAGGTTGAGTTTGACGTTGTGCAGGGATGGGAGTTAATTATTGGGCACTTAGCTATCGGGCGGACCTCTTGTCTTGGCGTTAATTTGATTTGGTGGTCAGTCTTATTAGAATGTAGTGGGAGGTGTGTGTGTGTGTGTGTGTGTGTGTGTGTGTGTGTGTGTGTGTGTGTGTGTGTGTGTGTGTGTGTGAGGTTGGGGAATTGTCAGTCATTTTCCAATTTTCAGTCGAATTTCCTATCCTTTCAGCCAAACAAATCTAAGTTTCAGCCGAAAAAAGGAAGGGGGAAAGGGTGTCAGGTATCATGTAACAGTAATGGGACTTCAGTTTTGAAGGCATGCATACAGTACCAAGGCAGTCTAAATTTCACTTTTGGGTGCCAGTAGAGGCTACTAAATGCCTCTAAAAGTGCTAAAATTTGTTTACTGTGGTCCCACAGTAGTGCGATACTGCTGCACCCTGGCGTAGGTTTCAGTCTTTTTTTTTTTTCCATCAGCAATTCCCCAGCCTGGTGTGTGTGTGTGTGTGTGTGTGTGTGTGTGTGTGTGTGTGTGTGTGTGTGTGTGTGTGTGTGTGTGTGTGTGTGCGCGCGCGCGTTCTTGACGCCATGGCTAATTGACCCAGCGTAATAAATTTTACCTTACGGCCTGCACATCTGTAGCTGCCACTTTTAACAGGTCCCCCCCCCCCCCCCCGTTCTTTGAAAATGATCAGTAACGTGGAAAGATTTAGCATTACACTGAAACCACCTGCAGCTGCTGAACAGTCCCAATTACCGAGAAGCGGAGTGAAATTCAGTGCAAAGTCTTTTTGAAAAGTGTGCTTATGCGTCACAGCAAGTCGTACCTGCACAGCTAACATTTCCACCAGTTTTTCGTTTTGTTTGATTATCATGTTGGATTAACATTAAAATTGAAATCACCTGCGACCGCTGAACAATAATTATTAGTCAACCTGAAGCCAGTGTAAATTTTTACTGTAATTAACGTCCACATAGTGATTTCTAAAACTTAACGCACCACACGACTGGGATGCAGCGTCATGCCTACAGAGGTAACTCGGACGTTAACCCTTTCAGCCCTGAAGGAATCTCAATAGCGAAATAGCGATACCGCTCTCTGCATGGGAGTTTTTTGAGTGTGCTAGATCTAAAGCTGGGCTCTTGCATACAAAACCCTATATCTCAAGAAGTATTGGATCCATCCTATAGGGGAATCTTCCACTGTGCAGAGCGTATGAGAGTCGGTCACATGCACACGAATATTATTGTTAGGGTCTGCGAGACCGTGGCAGGGCTGAAAGAGTGAAACAAGATGGCCACCAGCCCAATATGTTGTTTCCATTCAATGACCTGCTGTAGTCACAGTCGTAGTCGTTGTGTCATGTATGTAGCCCGCGCGCACACGAACGCAAGCTCTCTGACATCAAGCATGCTGACATAAACTTCTTAAAGAAAGTACTGGAAACCCTTTCCGTGCCTCTGTGCGCTCGCAAAACCCCAAACACACGAGGTCGTGAGAGCTCGCCTAGCTGGTTTACGTCACTAACTTTTTGGCGTATGCGAGGTTCTACATGGGTGAATGAATTCTTGTAATAAAGTCGTTCCCCTTTGACAGAGTTACCTCACAACATAAAAAGGTGGATGTTGGACCTCTTGTCTTCTAATCTCATTGTTAGCCAGGAACGTAGGACGGACAACAAGATCGATCACTTCTAGCAGGTTGGTGTCCGGAGAAATGTTGGTGTGATTCACTTCGAAACGCCCGCTGTTTTTCAGGGAGAGGCATGCAACTTTGTCATTTATCCGTCGGGCGTTCGACATCTCGCTTTTGTCAGGCTTCCATGAGAAGGAGAGCGGGGGGAGGAACTCCGTGTCTGACTGACCCCGCTCGATTTTTTTTTCGCAAATTGTCAGCGTCATTTGTTTTGTAGAGTTGTGGTGGTGGTGTCGTGTCTTTAATGAAGAGCGTAGTTGTTGTTTTGGTGTTCGAGTGTCCTCCCCCCCCCCCTCTCCCTGTCCCCCCTCCCTGCCACACACGGAGAGAGAGAGAGAGAGAGAGAGAGAGAGAGAGAGAGAGAGAGAGAGAGAGAGAACCAAGTGATGTCGCGGCTATGGACATTACAAGCTCACGCCATAAGGGACTCGGAGACAGAAAGTCTCTCCCTCTGTCTGTCTGTCTCTGTCACACACACACACACACACACACACACACACACACACACACACACACACACACACACACACACACACACACACACACACACACACGCTTGTTTGGTGATGTTTACTGGTTTCAAAGCAAATCTGCGAGAATTTTACCAAAACAACAACAACAACAGCAACAAACAAAAACATTTCATTGATTTCAAACAACGGTTTTCAGTTCAGTCTGTTGTCTTTTTTTTCTCTCTGGGGACAGTGAATCAAACCAAACATTTTTTTTTTGTCTACCTCTTTTAATTGCTTATCATACATTCAAGCACGTGTCATACGTGTTTAGTGTATACACATCCTAAATTATATTCTTTGCAACAGCAATAAACATAATTTCCAGTCGAGCTTTTCTCACAACAACCGTTGTAAGCTTTCTAGGGCTTCCGAGGCTTTCACTGGAATCAAGTCTGCCTGAAAATTGTCTCGCGGTCTCTGTCTGTCCGCGTCTGACTCCTGCACCGAAGAAATGACCTCACGTGATCCCCTTTCACCGAGCCGTACGCAGTGTTTGAGGGGCCGAGGCGGGGCGGGCTGTTTTAACTTATTAAATTTTGATCGTGTGATTGATCACCAGAGGCAGAGCTCTTTCCGCCAAGACAGCGTGGCTCCCAATTGAAGGGCAGACAAACTCTCTTGGAGCAGAAGGGAAGGAATTGGGTTTGTGTGTGCCTAAGGAGGAGGGGGAAGGGCGGGTTGGGGTGGGGGGGGGGGGATGAGAGCCAGTTCGATTTTGATAGGGAAGTGGGGGGGGGGGGAGGAGGGGGGGGGGGGGGGGACGTCGATGTATTGAACTGAAAACCTTCCCGTGTTTTTCACGAAACTGGAGAATGAAGTTCTCACCTAACCCACTTTCCCGTACTTACTGAGACGTTCCAAAACTGCCGAAGTGGTCTCGAAGTTAAACTGAGCCGTCTGACGAAGAATTTGAGTGGGTAGTAATAGTATTATTGTAACAGAGCAGTTTAGTGCCTTTTCCTGCATACACACACACGCACACACGCACGCACGCACGTACACATCGACTGTTTATTGTTTATGCCTATGGCCTACAACAAGAGTGTGAACAGTGACAAACAATAAAAGAAATCTGACAGTGATTCCTGAAAGTATCAACAAAGTAAAGATTAAAGAGTAAAGATGACTGACTCTGTGTGTGTGTGTGTGTGTGTGTGTGTGTGTGTGTGTGTGTGTGTGAGAGAGAGAGAGAGAGAGAGAGAGAGAGAGAGAGAGAGAGAGAGAGAGAGAGAAAATGACAAGTGTGTGTGTGTGTGTGTGTGTGTGTGTGTGTGTGTGTGTGTTTGAGAGAGAGAGAGAGAGAGAGAGAGAGAGAGAGAGAGAGAGAGAGAGAGAGAGAGAGAGAGAGTGAGTATTTGAATGTATTACTGTTGCAAATAATTTAGGACATGTGCACTAAGGACGTATGACAAGTGCTTGAATCAATGATCAATGAATGTATAATAAAGAATTAAAGCGCTAGAAAAAACAACGAGAGAGAGAGAGAGAGAGAGAGAGAGAGAGAGAGAGAGCGCAAAGCTTGGAGTTGGCGAGAAGATGGTTGTATTGATTTCACAGCGTCGGCATGTTGCACAGTTCCGGTGTGGCAGCATTTTTCCATTTGCTCCATCATTGTCCCTGGTACTTTTCCTAAGTGCTGATGATAGGCTTCCATCTTTCCCCTCTCTCACTTCCCCCCGTTCTCCGTCCCAGTTACCGATTCCTATCCCAGTAATAATATTTGCGACAGTTTCCTATCCCTGGTAATAACTGGTAATGCCAGTAGCACTTTTTCCTTTCTCGGGTGAGTAATACTTGCGATCGTATCCCACTCCCAGAATATAGAACTTTCCCAGTTGATTAAGTATTATTTATGACTGACGGCTTTCGTTTTGTCGAAGAGTTTGTTCATAATTACACAAAGAAACAAACAAAAACAGACCCCCCCCCCAATACAACAACAACAACAACAACAACAAAAACAACAACAAACAAAACAAAGCCCACCCCCACCCCCCCAAACAAACCAACCAACCAACCAACCAAACAAACAAACAAACAAACAAACAAATAAACACCCCATCCCCCAAACAAAACAAAGAAAAAAAAAAGAAAAAAAAGAAAGAAAGAAAAGAAAAGGAAAAAGTCAAAACGCCAACACACGACAACGACAACAACAAAAACAACAGCAACAAAACTATTACCACCACAAAAGCCCAACAACAGGTAAGCAGTTGAGCAAGGTCAGTAAGCTGGAATTTCAATTATGTGATTGCACGTTGACCTTCATGTCTACTCTGTTGCTCTTTGAAAACTACCCACACAGATAAGTTAACTACCATATTACCGAGGCTGCTTGCTGTCAGTCTGTTAACACATTGCACGTGCTGTCGCTGCGTCAAACCTTCTTTTGATAAAATTAATTGGTTGAAACTTTGAGCCGCCCCAGGATTTGTTGTTTCGGAAAACAGTGCGTCACGTTTCCAAAGACGTGTCCTTGTTTGTCTGCAGGGAAAGCCTAACAATACATGTATAAAAGTAACGAATGAGCAAGCATATCGATTGTCCCGTTCTCGACACGGCCCTAATTAGTGTACCGGAACCGCTTCTGTTTGCGGTCATTGTTTAAACAGTGCCTGGCGTTTATTAATAATTAGTTACTAAGCGGTATTTTCGTGCTCTTGAGAAATGGCTTTCCCTTGTGAATTTCTGAATATTGTTTGACTCATTGAAGTAAGTACATGCTGTACTGATTATCGATATGGTGGTTTCTGTTTTCTTACATGCACATTAATAATAATGAATGAGTTTGATACAGCAGGCGCTCTGCAACCACCCCCCCCCCTCCCCCCCCCCCCCCACACAGAGACAGACAGACAGACAGACAGACAGACACACACACACACACACACACACAGTGACACACACACACACACAACACACACACACACACACACACACACACACAGTGACACACACACACACACACACACACACACACACACACACACACACACACACACACACACACACACACACACACACACACACAAATGCAGTTTATATTACATGTGTGCCATATCGAAACTATGGTCTGTAGATCTGGCTGTTTAATGTTTTCCTCGCCACAGCTGCCACGATTTTTTTAAAGAGTTAAAACAAAAAAAAAAATTATTTCTGTTAATGATGTCACACAGAATACTGTATTGAAACTTATCAATTTGTTATTGTTATTTTTATTTTGTTTTGTTTGATTACGTTCATGGGTTTGACATTTTGCAGTGCAAACTGTCTGGTGGCGTCATTGCTAATTTCGGACCAGCGGCTAACTGTTTGGACGTCTCGTCAGTGTGTGCTTTCACTTTTTTTTTTTCAAAAATCTTTAAGCCCTCGCTTATTTTATTTTATTTTTTAATGTTTTTTGGCCAAACCGATGTGACAGTTTTCGTGATCCTTTCCGTTAGCAGGCAAAACTCGGTTCAGCCTCTCTGAAAATTGCAACCACTTCGCTGCTGGAGTTGCGAAATGGACGCAGACTTGCAGAAAATGAGAAAAATCGAACCCATTTTCAGCCTAGGCGGACGGACATCTCGCGTGTTGACAGAAACAGGCTAAGGACGAACAAGGCAATTGGGGGAAGAAGACTGAATAGTGTTAGAGGGGGCGGGCAGAGAGGAATCATTCGGAATTGACGCTATTTCGGACCAGATTGAAAACGAAACACTAACAGAGTTTTCTTTTATTTGCCCAAACACGTCATTCCTCTTTTGGGCGCTGTCCTTTTGTGCACTGTAGTACGTTAGTTTGGCTCCGTTGGTACAGTTCGCCCGTTAGGCCGGGGTGCAAATGCGCAGGAGGGGCAAATAAACTCCAGTCGTCCACTGACGGGGGGTGACTATACATAATAATTTTATGTACTCCGGGGTTTGGCGAGGTGAAGTCACGTGGCCGCTAACTTCGTTCTACGACTTCACTTTATGCGACAATATCGACGGAGTTGACTGGTATACATTTGCACCCCCTGACGGGCGAACTGTACCAGCTGAGCGTTAGTTTGCTCCTTCTAACGAAACGTAGTCTCGTGTAAGACTAAGAGTGCCAAGGGCGTATATTGCTCAGCAGCATGTCGTGCTCTTTCCAACGAAAACCATTCTCGTGTACGAGTGCGAAGGGCGTAGTTTTCATACTGCTTTTGAAACAACTTGAAGTGCTCTAGGTCACGGAGAATGCCGTACTGAAGTTGGCAGCTTGTCCCATGTGTACGTGTATGCATGTGTGCGGCGTATACGTTCGAGGTTGGCACCAGCTCAGGACATTTTTGTGCTGATGCTATTTTGCGCCTGGCAGATTCTCCATCGCTTGATGACTGACAAAGTGATTCGTGCATGTCAGAAGAAGAAGCAGCTACCCACACAAGCAGGCAGCTGAACCCGCATCCTGTGTGCAAAACCAGTTCCTACAAACCGGTCTGCGGAGGAGACGCAACTGACTCTGTATTAGCAGCATGCTAAAGCTCTAAAATACACTCTGGGAGGACCACTAAGAGCTGCTTCGATCCCATGAATTTACGAGTGGACAGGGTCTTCAGAAGTAGGACATGAACTCGAACACAATGTCCACGCGTGCACAGGTCGACTCCTTGCGTTATACGGTCATGGACTCGCCAGCACCGGCGTGCTCTGGCACAATGTTGTTTTGTTGTTTCTCTTGTTACGAAGCCAGACGCACCATTACGGACGATGTGTAGTCAGCTATTTCTGCACGCCTGAAGAGCAGGTTCGAAAAGATACTGTGCTGCAGTTTATTTACCACGACAGCAAGCTAGCTGATAAAGGCGCCTTTGAGACAAAACACTGGAAAGTAAAGAAAACAACAGGAGAAATGCGGCGGATAGCGTAAAGGGGACACTTGCTGAACGAAAAAAGGACAGAAGAACCCTTTTCTAAAAAAAACCTTAACGCTGTGATATGAGGATATTGTGAATGCACCATGCGGTAGGTCTATATGGCGCAGCACTTTACCGCAACCATAGTTGGTTAAAGTCTCTATCTTCTAAATGAGTTCTGAAGGGAAAACAAAAACTGCCGCTTACAAAGGCATCAGGCTGTTTCCTACATATTTTCCTTTTGGCCATTTGCGACCATTTGAAATCGTGACTTCGCGGGCTTGCGCGGCTTTAAGCCCTAAAAACTCACTCACTCTGTGACTTCGCGGCTTCTAATACATGTAGTAGAGAAATAATTATGACTTTCTTTGTCCTGACGCGCCCATACCTGTCCTATACGCCGATTCGACTGAGTTGCTAAAAATAGCCGCCAATCAGCGCTGTCGAGTTGGTCCTCAGACGGCAACCGCATAACGTCGTCTGCTCAGTAGTCAGTGCACGGTACGATACGTACGTAGAGCAACATGTCCGCCAACCCGAGTCTCCACAATGGTTTTAGATGCTATATTATTTCCCAAGTGACTGATTCTGATGCACGGATTAAGCGCTTTTGATGGAACGTTTTCCACAGCGTTGTTGTGTGCCTGACAAACGTGACAAACGTAATGAGACTGAATAAACGTCTGCAATCTCAGCAAAAAAGCCGCAAACATTGTGCTGTTTAAAATTGCGACTCCTTCGACTGTGCATAATCCAGTCAACTCTGTCACAGTTGCAGAGTTTTCAGCGCTTCGGGGACCCTTATAAAACCAGAGCATGAGTTTGCCGTGACATCGTTTGGCTCTTGGTCAGTGAGAGAGACACATGTATCGCTACAGTGTCTAGTAGATGTTGAGTGCTGCACGATCTTTCTCGCTCAGTGTCAAAACGCAAACTGAGCTGTGAAATCAGGCTGCCCTTGGCTTTTATTGGGGTTTCAGGGACGCTGAAAACTCTGCAACTGTGACAGAGTTGACTGTGCTTGCACGGTCGACAATTTCTTTCACACTTCGGAAAGCTTTTTGTTGGGAGCTTAGATCTTTAAATGAGAGAGACGGAAACTGTGAGAGAGTGAGGGACTGTCGCACCCTCACCAACGCAGCTGGGTAAACCAGAGGTCAGGACACAGATACTGATTAGTACAGTGTAACATGCTGATGATCTCATCTTCCTGTATTTATGGAGGTGATGATTTTGGGGTTAAGCCTTCCCGCGTGAGCTCCGACGTTGCTGTGATGTTCCATTTGGGTTTAGGCATGAACTTTTCACGGCTCGTAATGTGACATGGAAATGTCAGATGCATAAAAACCATTCGCTGGCTTTTAAGAACACACACACACACACACACACACACACACACACACACACACACACACACACACACACACACACACACACAGGGAGGGGGAAAATAGAAGGAAAAAAGAAAGAACAATCCATCAAGTTCTTGGTGCATTTGTCTTGGGCATTGACAAACTTGAAAGAACAAAAAACGGCAACACTGGTTGTTTGAACTAAATTGGACCGGCTCGCGAGTCGCTCAAAGACTTTCTCCTCTAATTGGTCGCTTTCTCGAGTCCTTCCTCTGAAGATGCGACCCCCCCCCCCCCCCCGCTCCCTCCCCCTCCCCCGCCCCCTCTTTCCTGGCGGTTAACGGCCTCACGGAGCAGTTGGCACCGCAAGTAACCGGTACCGACGGCCCGCCGGCCAAAATACTAAATCACCGATCTTGCCAAAGAGATCGATCGCTCTTTACTTGACTTCACAAGGACCTCAGCCTTTTTTTCGATACCGTAATTTCTTGGGCCAACATCAGGCCCCGGCGACGCACAAGACGCAATTAGAGCGTCTTCAGGAGCGCGGGAAGGAGGGTTGGTTAGTCCAGACAGTCTGTCGATGTGTCTGGTTAGTCCTTCCTCTACTTTGCGGTACTGCCGTGAGATGGTAAACGGGCCGAAGTAATTATTGCAGTCATTACGCTTAGGCGTTTTGGTCAGTTGGCGATAGATTAGCTCTTAGTCTTAGCAGACGACTGATAGTAACCTCGAAAACGTTGAGAATCCCTCTGTGTTTTTTTTAATTTTTTTAGTTAAAAAAAGAATCTCAATTTCTACCGTGTACTGGCAAAACACAGTACGTCCGTGACGTCATCGTATGGGAAAAAGGGGTGATTTCCAGATGAAAAATATTGACGTCGTGTTCTTTTTTCCTCAACTGACGTCCTTGGACTTACTGCTTTCATTCTATGTTTCAATCATATCAAAGTACACGTGCTTCCATTGTTGCTGTGTCTGGCTAAAAAGTTTGCCTGACCATGCCATGTGTTGTGCCGCAGGACGCGATTGGCTGAATTTTAGGGGCTCGACCCTTACGCTTGACAGCGAGTGGAGTCGTCCTTCGCTCTCCAAATGGTCACAACACTTCACAACCCCTCCGCTAATCAACCACAAACCACTCCTGTCTCGCCCTACCGCGCTTCCACTCTGGAGTCATGTACTCGCTAAGTGTCTGAGAAAAGGACCCCCGTCCGGGACTGAGGGAAGACAGCCTGAAACAGTAGGAGCTGCCTTTGAAGCGGCGACGGCAAAGGGAAGGTTGAAAGGAGGCCGATCAAATCAATGCGGCGCGGACGACGGGGATCAATTATGCATTGTGTGCGTCCGCAGTTTCGTCAGGAACGGATGAGGCTCTCCTCACCTGGCCGATGCCGCCAGACCGGTAACCTTTACCTGAAGACGGGAAGGGGATGGGGTGGGGGTGTGGGGGGAGGTTGGACTAACTTGGAGGAGGAGGGTTGCGACAGAGGAGAGAGGCTTGTGATGGTGGTGTCGGGGGGAAGGGGATTGTCTGGTACCGTTTGGGATGTCCTGTCTGTCCCGCGAGACTGGCCTTAGCTCAAGACGGGAGGGGGCAGACCTGTAGGGTGTGAGGTGGGTTTCTTCAAGTATAGAGGTGATGGTGGTGTCGTGAGGGGGTAGGAGGGGAGGGGAGGGGAGGGGGGGGGGGCAAGGAGTATGGAGAATTGTCTCTTACCGTTTGGGATGTCCTGCCTCGCGCAACTGGCCTTACCTGAGGAGGGGGGGGGGGGCATACCTGTAGGGTGTGAGATGGGGTTCTTGAAAGTATAGAGGTGATAATAGAGGAGGGGGTGGGCGGGAGGTTTGGGAGGGGGTGGGGGGGTGTTAGGAGGATTGGCTGGTATCGTCTGGGATGCTAGGAGGTCTTGCGAAATACAGTAGCCATCTCATGGGCTTTGTACTCTATTCGTGTCCACAATTGATGTCTCCCCCAGATGCCAGCAGACGTTGGAAGTGAAGTCAATGCATTTAACACAGTCATTCGATAAGTCTGGGTCAATTTCTCGGACTCCCTTAAGCAGAGTCCGCATTTGTCTTGACAAGGCAGTATGTTGTGTTTGGGATTTTCGGTAAAATTCTTTTGCTAACTCATAACTGCTAAGGTGTCCAGTGCTTGACTGCCGACTTTAAATGCCTGTCGGTGGTGTGGCTTTCCTGAAACCCGTTAACAGATGAAACAGCATTATGCAAGTGTGAAAACACGCTTCGACACTTCAGTATGATTAAAAGAAAACAAGAAACCAAATGCCATATTTCTACTGCACTGTTCTTTCGCTTCTGATGTGTGTGTGTGTGTGTGTGTGTGTGTGTGTGGGTGGGTGGGTGGGTGGGTGGGTGGGTGAGAGAGAGAGATAACGATAACGATAACGATCCTTTATTTTACAACGGAAGAAGTTATAGGCACACAAAGACCATTTTCAAACTTGCCGTTGCTACACTACCATAAAAAAAGAAAATTCAAAAAAGACTAAGAAGAGAAGGAGACAAAAATTACCTAAGAAAAGGAAATCACACACACACACACACATATATACATGCGCACTCGCGCGGCAAGCATAGTTATACACAAAATCAGAGAGAGAGAGAGAGAGAGAGAGAGAGAGAGAGAGAGAGAGAGAGAGAGAGAGAGAGAGAGAGAGAGAATTTTCTGTGTCCCACTCCCTGGTGACGTGACCTTGTTAACTCTTAACAGCCCAAGCCCCACCACCCCCTGTCCGCTATCTATACATGTAATAAGACTTGTTAAAAAGAAACAGCCACTGCACACCAATAGCAGCCACTTCAGGCCACTATTACGCAAGGCATGGGCCTTCTCCGTAGGCCCAAGACCGCTGCAGATTGCATAATAATGGATTGAAGTGGCTCCTGGTGATATGAAGAGTTAAGTAAAACGCGATTTTTACATCGCCTTCTGAGAGTTAATGTGCTTAGCCGCCACATCATTTGGCTCTCTCTCCCTCTCTTTCTCTCTCTCTCTCTCTCTCTCTCCATCCCCTGCAGGTGAACCGTATCTTATTTCCAGTGGTTGGTGTATAGATTTGGGATCAGCTTTCTTGGCACTCGGCTAATGGAGTTTCCTGCAGGTACCATTGTACGAAGGACAATGGCCTTTGCTGCTCCAGGCTTTCACTTGTTCTTTTTCTTTTGGTTTTTACGTTTGTGTGAGTGAATTTAGGAATGGGAATTAATAAGCCTGTCTCTCTCTCTCTCTCTCTCTCTCTCTCTCTCTCTCTCTCTCTCTCTCGTGAACATAAAAACCAACATTTCTCTTCGTCGCTGTTGCGCGGTTTCTAATTTGTTCATTCCGGGTTCTTTCGTGCTTTTTTTCAGTTCTCTTTTGCTAGGTTTTTCCATCCCCTTCTCTTTGGCCGACTTTCTTCGGTGGCTTCCTGTAAGTGTATTGTTCACTGTCATTCTCGTGAGAATTTCTCTCTCTGAAGCTGGAATAATACAGTTTCCTCGTAGGTTTTTGTTTGCGTGCAATTTTTGTTGTTGTCTTGATAAGCCATGCGGAAGATTTAAAATAAGCAATTTGCGCACGCACGCACGCACACGCACACACGCACGCACGCACGCACGCACGCACACACACACACACACACACACACACACACACACACACACGCGCGCGCGCGGACACACACACACACACTCGCGCGAGCAATGGTTTTCTCGTCTGTTTTTTTTTTTCTGCCTATATTCTCCCACGCCCGTGTTTTGACATACGGCCCGATACCAACAGTAGCGTAGTTTTGGCAGCATCTTTCTTAATTTTGCCTTCGTGATGGGTTTACCCTTGCTGACAGCAATAGATCATGCTGTACACGTATATATAGGTATATGTACTTCCTTCCCAGACTCAATTAACTTTGGGCTCTCTTACACGTTCGCTCCTACGACCGCCGCTATAGGAGAAGGCGGATCTCTGAAGACGTAGTATGCTAGCGGCAATGGAAGACATGTCTTGTTAGAAGGATGCACCTCCTTTGGGAAATCGATGTTAGATTGTGGACGTTTTCCGGTGGGAAAGCTCTTCCAGTGTTCCTTGCGTCTTCTTGAGGATGAGCTGGAGGCTGGAGAGGAGGTGGGGGGTAGGTGTCAGAGGGTGGGTGGGTGTTACTGTGTGTGTGTGTGTGTGTGTGTGTGTGTGTGTGTGTGTGTGTGTGTGTCTGTCTGTCTCTGTGTCAGTGTCTGTCTCTCTCTCTCTCCCTGTCTGTCGTCTGTCTGTCTGTCTCTGATTGTGTGGTCGCGTAGGCGTTGGTCTCGTCACTTCTACTTCTAGACCTGACTTCGGGAAGGGGTGAAATTTTGGGGCTGTGCCTGCCCACATTATTGGAGAAATAAAAATGCACTTTCGATTTCCCGTTCGTCTACACTACGTATGCAGACGAAGATATTTATAAGTCAATAGATAACAGTCTTCCTGGTGGTCCAGACATTTTTACAATCTTTCTTGGGAATAGCCGAATTGATAGAGCTTCTGGTGGTGAGTTCGACTCCCGGCCGTGATTGCACACACAGTTGTGCACTTTGTTGTCGTCAATGGCCAATGGTTGCCATGACATTGCTGCCATGGCGATGAATGTGTGAGGTGAGAGCATGGCGAATGAATGAGCGTGTGCATACATGTATGTGTGTGCGTTTGTTCTGGAGAGTAAACCCTGTTCAGTGCAACATCTACCGATCTTCAGCCTGGTAACCTGCATGCTGTTCGTTGTGTTCGTTTCCTGCATGGTCTTTGGTGTGACTGTGTGTGCGTGAGTGTACTGTGGATGGTTCGTGTCTGAATGCGTGTCTTGTCTTGCATCGCCTCAACGGCCACACACACACCATCCTGACAAGCAGGATCGAGGCTTACATTGCAGCCGGAAACGACTACAAGTTACATTCCCCTGTCGGTCTCTGTCCCGTTTTGGATATATTAAATAATATTATATGATATCCCCTCACGTTTTAGATTTTAATCTCCAGTGTAAAACTTACTTACTTACTTAGGCCCCTGGCTCCAAGTGGAGCATAGGCCATCGACAACCCTTCGCCATCGCACTCTGTTCTGGGCTATTCTTGCCACTCCAGTCCAGTTGGTCCAGTGCAAAACAACCAACCAATTTTCCAAAGAGATTACAAGTCCAGAACTCTCACCTCCTTACCACGGACATACACCCTCCTCACCTCCAGACTTGAATAATTTACGTGTCCGCAGACCCGTCTTGCCATGCCTTTTCCCTGCCCGCCGATGACGTAAAAAGATATAGATTTTTATGAAACACCGCTGCTAATACGTCCACAGACCGACAGTCTTACCTTGATCCGGAAAGGGCCTAAGCCCCTATCGAGAATCCATGCCGCTTAGGCTGTTTTTCCGGATGATGGGAGGAGTTCCTGGCGGCTGTTTTGAACGGAAGGCCGCAACAGAAAGCCGAGGGGAGCTGTCAGACACAGTAACTGGATTTGTTAGTGCCACATTGCTAAGGGCAATCCTCCATTCACACACAAGTCATTTCGCCAGTGCAGGAGAATAGGGAGGGAGCTTTGGCTTAGCACCGCGACCACAGCTTCTGACCCCCAGCCTCCGCCCGACCCCCTCCTCCCAACCCCTCCCCCC
The DNA here is from genome assembly GCA_018292915.2 of Batillaria attramentaria. Lineage (NCBI taxonomy): Eukaryota > Metazoa > Mollusca > Gastropoda > Batillariidae > Batillaria > Batillaria attramentaria. The sequence goes on along the minus strand of JACVVK020000138.1, from coordinate 404,636 downwards.
CCCCCCCCCAGCCTTGGAGGAATGGAAGAGAAGAAGGTGGTGGGGGAGAACTTGTATATCCTCTCCCAAGGCGCCAGAACGTGCCAAAGAGGCTTCCTTTTTCCATATCACCCTTGGCCTTAATATCTGGACTGGCATCGCTCTCTCTCTCTTTCTCTGACGGATGAAATGACGTGAGACAGAAGGTGGAATTTGGCTCCGTTTCTGTTTTCGAGCGAGTGTGTGTGTGTGTGTGTGTGTGTGTGTGTGTGTGTGTGTGTGTGTGTGTGTGTGTGTGTGTGTGCACGCGTGCGTGCGGGCGTGTACTCATGCTCACATACATGTATACACAATTCCTCTTCAAGAAGCGGCAATCGTTTCTGCTGATCTCGCAGCTTTGTTAGGCCATAAGCCATGATAAGGTACAGCGTTTTAGTGCTGTTTGCCATTACCGTCCTGCCGGCAATACTTTACGATCCACGAACTGCACTGCACGCGTCTTCGTTTGCTGAAATTACCACAGTTTATCACATGCAGTCACATTACGGATCTGAGATACTCTTCCCGTTCGTAACAAGGGCGAGTCCCTCAGTGCAGGTCCTGATAGCCGCACTGTTGCTGCAATATTGTTAGCTTATGTTATGTAAAGCGGGACGAAGATGTACTGTATGGCCTGCAATTCCTTGCCCGTTGTGCACACTGAGTGAGGTACAGCGAATCGATCGTGTGGCTCATTAGATACCACGTTGACGATGCGGTTAGTTGGCGCTAGGAACAGTGACTTACCACAATGGCGCCCTTCGCTGAATCAAGGGCGGTCGTTCCGGTAGACAGAATTTCGGGGAATCCCCTCGCTACTGCAAACCCTCTATAGGCAGTACCTTAGCAGTATCTTCGCTGCTCGCACAATTCACTGTACGAATGGTAAAGTTCGTGACAGACATGGGAGCAGGTCAGACAGGAGTGTGGATGGATTTCTCTCGGCGATTTTACATGCTAGAAATTACTATAGTGAAGTAGTTTATGAGAGACACCAAAGTGTCACCAATATGACTTTGTCGCAGGGAATGGAATCTGCTGCTGCAAGCAAGTGGCAGTTGTAAGGACAGTGCGAACGTGACGTCAGTCTGCGTTCCCTATAGCAGAATTTTGCAACCTCGAAAGTCGTTGCATGATGTGATGCCTCTTACTTACTGACTGCAATCCTCTTGAACGGGCTAATTCTGCTATGTTATGATCACAGGTTGTTCTGAGCAGTTTTCGTGTTATGTATCATAACACCTCTTCGACCATGTGGACATCGACAGCGTCTCCAATGCTGGCACTGAGCCAACAGAAGCGTTCTCGATGACGCGGCGACCACACTGAGCGCCCCATAAGTGCAACAACAGTCGTAGAATTTGAATGTTCGACCGCTCGTGCACAGTGTAAACAACATTGTATCGCATTAAGAGCTGTTCTTGTCATCAAGAGTATTTCGAGCATACAGGCGCGGTCAAGGGCGACACTGTTCCAAAACATAAGTTGGCTTTGCAAAGATGGAATTAGCCCGTTTAACTCTTTCCCCATCCCCTGCCTTCACTCTCCTTCCTCAGAGTTGGGGGGGGGGGACCCCAAAACATAACTTTCAGCGCTATTGTTAAGCGTTACACTCTGTTGCTTCCTAGTCTTACAGCCAGACTAATAACAGTAATATCACCGCGGGGAGCCGGTGAGTTATGGTCATTGAACCTGGCCAGGCATGTTGTCGATGAGTAATCGGACAGTTCCCGCTAATTTCATGACGGGGTATGTGAGGACAACGTGGCCAGACAGGAGCTATTGACCATGATTGGACTCTTATCAATCCTGCCAAACGTCCACCATAGGGGGGAATGTAGAGTGCCGGGACTGTGTGACAATTCAAATTAATATCGTAAGGACTAGCGGTCTCGTAGACTCGTACCCTCCGGCTGCTCTTTGATGGGGCCGGTAGACGCCGCTCCGCTGGCGAGACGTTTCGAGGGTGTTGCGTCAGTCAGAGGTGGAATTTGAAATAATTACGGTTTGTGGCTCAGAATCTGGATGGTCATATTTTGTGCACTGAGACAATAGTTGAAATGCCACATTGTCCCGGCATTGTGCTGGAAGGGGGTTTCAGTGATTCATGTTAGGCCCTTAGGCTTGGGCTGCTGCTGCTCGCGATTCATTTTCGAAGCTACCGCAGAATGTCGTCCTGTCGTAGGGACTCAGAGTTAGTGGTCTGGCAGGACACACCGGGTCAGGTTGGTAAGGGGGAGGAGGCGGTGGGTCATGGGAGCTTCTTGTTAAAGCCCTGAGGCTGGAGTTGCTGCTCACAGTTCCTGTTCGAAGCTACCCCAAAATGTCCTGTCAAAGGAGCATAGAGTTAGTGGTCTGCGAGGACACATCAGGTCAGGCTGGTAAGGTGGAGGACTGGTTGGGGTTCCTGGGAGGTTTATGTTTGGCCCTTAGGCTGGTGTTGCTGCTTACAATTCGTTTCCGGAGCTACCGTAGAACGTCGTCCTGTTATAGGGGCTCGGAGTTAGTGGTCTGGGAGGACACAGGTCAGGCTGCTGGCTTGGACCTCCACGTTATTATCAGGAATTTATAGAGCCACAGGAGTCTGGAGATGGATGCTGGGGCCGGAGGCAGGGTCTGTTGCTGTTTCTCATAATGGCTCTACTCGTGCAATACACCCCGCGAGAAGCCCGTAGTAACTGCTGTGTGCTCACAAGCGCTATTGCTGTTTTCAAAGCGACATGACTGTAGCACTGGGCCTAGTCGTAAGCCCTTAGCAATTGGTGCTTGGGTCCTACTATTTGTACTCGTGAACCAAGCCCGTGATAACTCTTGAGAGGTGCAGTCTCGACCTTAGCCACGTGCGGTGTCGTTTCCGTGTGACTTGTAGTTACAATGTAGCTACCCATCCACCAGAAGAGTGCCTGTTACAAGTGATTGGTTTAGTTTTGTGCACTGCATGGATTTTAAGATACATGTAAGTTTGGTCGGCCTTGTCTTTGATATCACTGTACTATGGTGGAAAGATGAAACCCTCACTCAGACACCTCTCCCCCCACCCACCTTGCAAGAAGAAACCGTCAGCACCCAGAACCTTCGTTTGTGAGGATCTTGGAACAAACCATCCTTTGAGTCTTGACACAGGAGCACACTAATTTTGGTTCCTGGTTAGACTTCTCCCCGTCTGATGACCAAGAGCTTGTCCCTTGTCCACCAGCCAGCACCAGCTGCCCGCTTCCCAACGCCATTACCAGCAAGTGTCCTGCCAGGGAGACCTTTTGCGTGAGAGGACGGGGAGGTTCAGGGGTTTGGGTGCTTTCTGCAGGAAATTGGGTGTATGTCGCGGAGGGTTGGACGAGGGTACTCGTGTCCTACCAGACGCCGCTGCCTTTATTACTGAGGGGGAACGCCGACCACCGGTTTGGTGGGAAGCCCCACCCCATTCTCAGCCCGTTTCATTTGATATGATTGCGCTGGTCATTTACTCTTGTACTTCGGAGCCTGTTGTGTCTGAGAGTAAGGCCTGGAAAGGATGGCTGACCGTCAACCGAAAGGACTTCGCTGATTCTGTATGACGAATCTGGGGGTTGTTGGGATTGAGGTCGAGTCCATAAAGACTGATGTGTGCGGACGGAAATGGGGGAGGAGGTGCGGCGGGGGTGGAGGGGGTGGGTGGGGGAGGGGGGGGGTTGAGACCCTGGCTAGACACTAGACAGTGCCCGGTTTGTTGTGATGTATACGTGGGAGACGCTATTATCGCGGATAGCCGTATTACACTTTATGGGATATTTGCGTGCGGGCGGTCCATTTCGGAGGCTGCTAAATTCCGCTGGAAGCACCCAGACGAGTCGCATCCGTCTAGGTTAGCAGGACAGTTTACATTTTGACTGCGATCATGCAAAACTGTATTGACTTTTTTAGAGAGAGTTTTGAAAGCATGCATTTTTTTGTTGTTTTCATTTATTTTCCGATTTATCGAAATTAAAGTTTAACTTCTGGATCAGTGATGATGGCGTTTTCGACTTGCATCGTCGTTTGGGATGCACGTAAAAACTGTATCACTTTTACCAAAAAAAAAACAAACAAACAAAAAATGCATACGACCGTGGACGTATTTTGCTGTTTTGAGTATTATATATACATGCGTACATGTTTGGTGAAACCTTACTTCAAGAGGTCCTCATGACATTTATTCCAGGGTAGTCCCTGTCTTCAACTGTGTTGACACTCTTTGTATTCAGGAAGCACACAGTCGAACACGACTTTAATTTAACACAGTTTCGCGACCTACTTAGTACTACGAGCGAGACATTGCCCCCCCCCCCCCCCCTCCCCATCCCTGTATCGGGCCCGCGGTGAAAACTGTTTAGACATTGTTGCCTGCATCGGTTGTTCCCCGTGTATACACAGACCCTCTGAACAGGCCGAAAATGTACTGTGCTGGTGAATGCGACAGTTCTCACCGCTTCTGTGCACACTGTGAAATAACACGGGGACCTCAAAGTTGTTCGCAACTGTCCACTTTCCGTGTCACCGAGTATTTTTGTTTTTTTCCTTTTTAGGTAACACTTAGCTCGGCTCGGTCTCAGTTAGCCCGATTTGAGCGTCGTCGCAGGGGCCAAGAGATGCGCGCACCCGG
>JACVVK020000138.1:380000-395000 GCA_018292915.2 Batillaria attramentaria | reverse complement strand
TATTAGTATTGTTATCATTATCAACTGGATGATCAGTTGCAACATCGAAAACTCAAATGTCACATTGTTAGTGCTAGCACTTGATCTTTTGACCTTTTTGTGGCATTTCTAATGGCTTGACTTGTGTTGCGAAATTGTGGCAAACCGCTGTTGCGCTAGCACACGTCTTTCGTGCGTGCATTGTGCAGCGTTCAGTAGCCAGTGATATGTTACATATGATATAATTATGTCACATTGAAAATAGAACCATGACTAAGTGATTAAGAATCACGCACATTTTCCTTTCCAGCGTTTGGTATTTAGATACGGCAGAGAGATACATAGTCTATGTATGGATATATACATGTATATAGTAGGTATTACAGGATTGTAACTGTAAGATGGGTACGATGCTCGGTCAATTGACAAAGCGAGCGAATGCCTTTGTCCCTCAAATCTCGGGGGATCGGTTTTGGTCAATATGGACGTCATTTCTTTGATCTCACGTGACGTCATATCTAACTCGAGACAAACTTTGATACTTGTGGAGAGGAGGTTTTTTTTGGGGGGGGGGGGGGAGGAAGGGGGTAGAAAATCGATTGTAGGTACATGGTCGCCCCCTGCTCATTTCTCAAGCACTGAAGACACTCTTAGCCGCCAGGTAATGGTGACTGACGTAGTCTTTTGATGCCTCTATGTTTAGCTTCTGGTGCCGCGGGACAAGAAAGGAGTCTCTTCATGCGGTAATGATACGTCTAGACAGTACTACACGTCCAAAGCCCTGAAGGAGAGTGTCATGTGGTACCGGTTGTGTAAGCTAGCAAGAGATGGCCAGGCGGTAGCATTGTGGCACTGTCAGCTTCCGATTTCCTGTCGTTCTTTTGCACCTACCAGGGTGCAGAATGAAATGTGATCGGGTTCAGAATTATTCTGTCTTCTCTTGATCTTTTGCCAGAGACGTATTATCATGTCTGTCGTGCTTTGCTGTCAGTGACGTGATGTCTTGTCCGCTGAAATGCTCAGTTAGTGATGTAGTGTCTTGTCTGTTTTAATGTTTTGTCGTTGACGTAATGTCTTGTGAGTCGTTACGTTCTGTTAGTGACGTAACAGCTTGTATGCCGTGCTGTTCTGTTCGTGACGTAAGTCTCGTCTGCCGTGCTGTTTTGTTAGTGACGTAATGTCATATCTGTCGTAATGATCTGTCTGTAATGTCATGGGAGTCGCTGAGAGGGTTGTTATTGACAGATTGGAGGGACTGAAGTCCAAAAACTAAAACGTTGCAGACTTGATCATGGCTTGTGTTCATCGGCAACGTCACACACAAATTTTGCCTTTCACGAACTGCCAGTGACCGTCCTTGAGGCAGCACGTCTTCCGATTGGTCTGGTTTGGACACCACGTGAGGCGCGTGGCCAAGTAAATGCGGGCCGTGTGACTAGTAAGTAGACCCGCCTCGGGTCGGACTGCACAACCACCACCACGACCAGTTTGGATCACCCTGTTTGATTGAAAATCCTCTTGAGGGGTCGCCTAGACTACACCACCACTACCACCAGAAAGTGCGTGAAAATGCCCGTTGCTGCGGGGGCATGGACGGCGCGGCGCTTTCGCCCGAGCTCCCCATTTCACCACGATTATCCCGTCAAGCGGGCCCAACCATAGTGATGATGATGGGCGTAATGACCCAGTGATGGAGTTATGTATGGTGGAAATTGCCTCTGACAATACGGGGAGCCATGCGTGGTCTGTGTCCTATCCCTGAAGCTCCGGGTTCCTCCCTGCGTGCAGCTGTATCCTGCAAGTCGTCTCTACCGTGAGACGCGCGTGGCGTTTTCCAGTGAGAAAGCAGGCGGTGTTGAGTAGTTTCAACCGTCTGGATCAAGCACCTGAACACCAGTTTATTCAGCAGCTGCTGTGTGGCGGGGTTCAGGGTAGCTTGAGTGTTTGAGTGTTGGACTTTAATAATAATAATAATAATAATAATAATAATAATAATAATAATACATGTAATAATAATAATAATAATAATGAGTATTGTATAGGCGCTTTACCCAACTTCATGAATCGGCTCAAAGCGCCGCGAACTGAACCCAACACGCACGCCCACACGCATTCTGTCACACACTGGACAGAAACACATTACAGTCTCGTGGTGCGAATGGTCAGCTCAGCTATTTAAATTTCGGAATTTACAATTGCATTTATTTTTCAAATTTGATGGGCTGAACATTTCCAAAGCAGAGGGAGAGGAAGCCGGAGTACTCAGAGAGAACCCCCGACGATCGGCCCGAATGAACGGTGCCACGTACGAGAAGGAAACATTCTTTGCCCCGAGTGGGACTCGAACCCTGAACCCTCGCGTTGGTGACAGTTCTCTTAACCACTAAACCACCGACCGCCCCTTTCTGTTAGAAGAAGCTGCAGCCTCCTCTGGGGCTGTAACCGGGAGTTCGAGAAGTTAGCATGAAGGTGCAGCGTCTCCTGCATGTCGTAGACTAACTAGTTTGCTTCAGTTGTCCGACGCTACATTTTTGTGTGTGTGTGTGTGTGTGTGTGTTTTTTTTCCCAAGTAGTGTAGGCACACTCAGCCGCGAATTGGTCTTTGGTGCTTGCGCGGCTTTAAACTCACTCACTCACTCACTCCTCTGGGGCTGTTTCTTGGGAGTGTATTCTTTTTGTTTGGTTTGTCAAGAGAGAGTCAGTGTGACCAAACAGAACATATCCTACACTTGTTCATTTGCACAAATCACTATGATATAACCAGCAGCAGCTTTGTCTTGCTTGTCACGGGGAGCCGGGGTGGACGAATGGTAGAGCGTTGGACTCGCAATGCTCGGGTCGTGAGTTCCTATCCCGGCTGGGGCCAAATATTTGTGCTGGCTTTTTCATCGTTGCCCCGTCTTTGATATCACCCGTATGTGGTGGAAAAGGACGTTAAACCCCTAAGCACCCACCCCACCCCCTTGCTTGTCACGTGCATCTCAGACCCTTGGCCTGTAGATTTACGGCTTCAGTAAAAGAACTACAACGACAGTAAGTACAGGCGTTTTTTTTTTAACACAGTGTTCAAGTTTTACGATACCGTCACTGAAGTGACTGGACTGTTTCACGTAGAAGAAGACTCAACGGAAGGACTCCCAACTGCATAAGGCCCCAGCATATGAGCTTGTCGCGTGCAGGCCCCGTCAGTGAGTGAATTAGTGTGGTCTATTACAGCTGACATGCCGATGATCGGTCTCGGGGACGGTGTGGTGCTGCAGCCATTCAGCAGGTTGTTGTTGGCTATTGGCGACTTGGAGCCATCGTGGCCGGAAAATCCGGAATGGTGGGCATAAAAAGTGCACAGTAAACGTCAGGTCAAGCATTTAGCGTCGCTGATGGTGACGCTTTTGGAGAGGGAAGGGACGTTTTTGGGCAGCGGGAATAGACAGATAGGCTATTGGAGCCGGTTACGTGCATGTAATGTATTTTGGAGGACATACAAAGACTTAGGTAAGGCCGAGAAAAGTGATCAATCAGTAGCTCTCGTTCGCGGGACCGAAGTGGTTTTGCTTTTCGAATTGACTTCACGTCCACGTAACGTAATGCTGGTATAATTATATCTGAATACATCGTTCATCGCAGTGGGTTCTCACAGGAGCTTAGAAGACGTAACAGAGGTACGATTGTTGTTCCACAGTGTGGTCGCCGCGTCATCGAATACCCTTCTGTTGGCTCAGTGCCAGCATTACAGCCGCTGTCACCGCCCAGCTGTCTAAGCGGTGTTATAGTTACGACGGAGACAGCTCAGAACTATCAGTGAGCTTAAAAGTGATAACATAAGGCCCGTTTAAAACAATAGTCTCCCATCACTTGGCGCAAGCACCTAGTCTTACTTGACAGACCAGCCTTTTGAAGTGCATGTCTTCTGTGTCCTGCCTGACATGGGCAAGCATTTCAGCTGGGGTCTCTGACTACTGATTCCATTTCATAGTCATCCCCCCTCCCCCCACCCCCGCTCCCTCTGTCCACTATTGAATTATACAGGGACCAAATCCACTCTTCAGAAAGCTGAGCTCCCGAGATGCAGTTGGTTAGAGACCGGACAGCTAAGACCATGATCTCTTTCTGAGTGGTAGTGTCCGGCTGATTTGATTGCGGTTCCGCCCACACAAGATTCAGCTTAATGACCCAAACCTCCCTCTGTAGGAACGTGAAGGCCTGGTAATGCATGTGGTCGTCGAGCGACTTACACGGAGATCTGTGTCCTGCTCGGTCTGTTTTGGCCGCCAGGTGGAGCCCCATCAACAGCGGAAGTTGACTGGCTTTCACAGATGCAGCAAATCAGATATATATATATATATGCCAACTAGTACGGGTTGGGCGTTTTGTTTTCCGCATAACTCAATTCTATACGGAAATACGGTTTGGCCGCGAAAAATACGGAGGAGACAAATTTGAAATAATTATTTCAGAAGGATCGTTTGGAAGGAAACCCCCACATATTTGGTCATTCAGACTTTTGCTTGCTGAGTTCAGTGATTGCTGTTGAAATAATAATAATAATAATAATAATAATAATAATAATAATATATAATAATAATAATAATACATGTAATAATAATAATAATTATAATAATAGCGCTGTAGCTATAAGCGATCTGTTTTACCAGTGTTATTTCCTGTAACAGTTTGACGGAAGCCACCGCTTGTGCTCCACACCAACCTCCTCCTGCTTTACCTATCACAGAATTGTGTGTTTACTTTCTTTACCATGCCTGTCCTTAAAAAAAAAACCCACAAAAGATTAGTTGAACGGGATGCACTCCTGTGTTCGGCTTAAGAAAATTATGGGTCAGTGATTTCCTGAAATCCCTGGCCCTTGAAATCAGGGATTTCATGAAATCCCTGGAAATTTTAGGGATTTCATGAAATCCCCGAGTGAAACAGTAATTACATGAACTTACTGAAAATTTTAGGGATTTCATGAAATCCCTGATTACACAAATTCACTGTAACATATATAACTAATAAGTAGCTTGACTTCTACTGGTTCCGTTGCTGTGGGTACTCCCCTTTTATTTTATGTCTCTGACATCGTCATGTTAACTTACAGGTATGTTTGGTTTTAATGATCGCTTTCTGCCAGGTTACGCTTTGCCATGCAAGACTGTGTCCAGAAATATTTTATCTTGGAGGTTAGCTAGGCCCTCACTAATATGTTGGCCGCGGAGGGAAAGGATTTTTTTTTTGTGTGTGGTTAACCTAAGAGTGTGATTATTCTTCTGGTAGCCACCAAGCATTTTTGCGAGGATATTGTTTTTGGTTTAACCAGCGAAGACGCTGGTTGAGGTTCAGTTGGGGGTGATGAGACCGGGTATACTCGGCCCCTATCCATTGATATTTTCCCAGATTAGTTTTTCTTTTTCCCCTTTTTTTAATTTTCGTCCCGCTTTCCCTCTAGCTACCCTTGTCACCCCTTTACCCGCTAGCAATCAGTGCCTTGGGTCTCATCACAAACTGCCAGGTCAACATCAGAAACTATTAGGAATATCAAGAAATGAAAGAGTATGTTCACTCTGTGAAAAAAATGAGATAGGGGACGAGTTTCACTGTTTATTCAATTGCCACACCCGCTAATAAAAGAAAGCCGTATAAGCTTGTTACCAAAATATTACCACTCCCACCCTAATGTCATGAAAATGCACACTTTGATGAATAAAAAGAACAAAGTACAACTACTGAAACTGTTACGCTTTAATATAGCAGTAATATTCTCATTATTTTGATTTGTGACTTTCTTCGCTCATGTCAGTCAACTCATATTGTAAAATTAATTTACTGTTTTATCATGTCTGCGTTGCTCGTAACTTGGGCGTATTTTCCAGTTGCTGCACTATGCACCATACCAGTAATGTTTATGACCTTAATGTTTGTGTATGTGTGCGAGAAATATGTAGTGAGGGCGATTTTGATTATGATATATGTACATATTGACGTTGCCGCCCGCGGTGATATAATTTTGACTGTATCGTGGTTTTAAAAGCCCCTTGGGCTCAGAGCCGGTAATAAAAAGCTTCTTGGCAAATCTCCTTCTTGGCCGGCACCTTCAAGGCGTGGTTGGTCTCCACTGGTATAGGCACGGTGCTCATTGGCAGGGAAACTCGATTGACGTGCCGGCGTGAATGACAGAATGCATAACGCTTGTTTCGGAACCCATAGTCAAAGTCATTGGACCCCAGATCTAGTATGATGCACCCATAGTGAACCGGGCACTTCAGAGATGAATGAAAAAAACAAACGCACAACGCTTGCTCGAGACCCACAGTAAAAATCATGGGAACCACTAACCTAGTATAATGCACCAATAGTGAACCGAGCACTTCCAAGGTTTGGCCACATGATTGTTGGATTCGTTCCTGTCTGAGACTGGCCAAAGCCTAGGGATTCCCCTCATCCTCTTGACCGCGAGGTCCATTCAGGTCACGTTGGGAGCACGTTAATGGGATTGTCTGCTTCGGTGATGTCCTCGGAACCTTGACATAATAGCATTTGGAGTCAGGAAGCTGGAGCGACACTCTTCAATCTCATATTTCCCCAAGAAATTCCTATTGTTTATTCTGGAGCATGATTCTTTATTTCCCAGGGGTCTGCGTATGATCTGATTAGTGGTTACCCCCCCCCTAGGGTTTTCTTGAATGAATGTTCCAGGGTTGACTAAGAATTAGAACTCGAATTTTCCGTGTTTTAGAGGAGGCAGGACTGCTTTTCAAGACAAGTGAGTGGGTGAGTGAGTTTTTTGGGTGTAAAGCCGCGCAAGCACCAAAAGACTAATTCGCGGCTAAGTGTGCCTGCACTACGTGAAGGGTGGGTGTTTTGGAGTTTAACGCCCTTTTTCACCACGTTAGGGTAATATCAAAGACGGGGCAACGAGAAAAAGGTCAGCACAAATATTTGGCCCAAGCCAGGATTGGAACTAACGAACCGAGCTTTGAGAGTCCAACGCTCTACCATTCGCCTGCACTACGTGAAAAACAACAAAACTGTAACGTTGGACAGCTGATGCAAACTGGCCTACGGGGCATTACATGTATAAACCTAAGACATGCAGGAGACGCTGCACTTTCATGCTAAGGCAGTAGAACTAAATGGGATTTACCTTTCTGGAAAAGATTCTAACGCCTGATGAAGACAAGAACGCTTAGAGAAAGAAAAGAAAGAAAAGCGAACGTACACCTAAGCAGCTGTTCTCTCCAGAGTTAGTAGACGTCTCCAGCTGGCTTTCAAGCTGCATGTATCTTCTGATACCTCGGGCGATCAGTTAAAACTTTTTTGTTTTTTTTCTTGTCAGATTAATAGGGTGTTTTTAATTTTTTTTTTTTAAACAGTTGGCTTTGTTGTAATTGTCCTGACCCATTCCATCCCGCAACCCGGTATGATATATTAATATAAATCTCGCGCTTCCTGTATTGTCAACATATTGTTTCCATCATACAGACTTATCTCATCCCCTGCAATTGCGATACGGTTCGGTAATTTGGGATGGGGATGGGGGGGGGGGAGGGACAACACCAACAACGAACGAACACACAAAGAAACAAATAAACAGAGAAATTAAACTCCAGAATAACAGGAAAAAAAACAAAAAAAAAAAAGAAAAAAAAGAAAAGCAAATGAACAACCAACAGACAAAAAACAATGCAAAACAAAACGAACAAAAAAGACCGCAAACCACAGCTGTTCCATTTTTTTTAAAGGTCAGTACTACTGTTAGTCGCTTCCCTTTGCGTTGGAATTGTGATAGTGAGTTGACCCTGAAGGAGCCGAGAAATCACGTTTTCAGTCAAGGTTTAAGTCAAGTGTACTAAAAGTTCCCTGTGTTTTCGTCTTTGAGGGAGGATTCTTCGAGAGTGTCAACCGCGCTCCTTGGGCCTGAACTACCCAGGAGAGCCATAACTCAGCCGTGAGAATCTCTTCCAGAAAGGTTAATCCCGTTTAGTTCCACTGTTTTGCCTTAAAAATGTCGTTTGGCCAAAGTAATAAGAGCGTAATGGATATGGAAATGGTACTTTGGGTTTCGCGAATGGTTGTTCTGGGAAGTTTTATGGAAGGAGGCAAAGAAAGGGGCCTTGGTTGTTAAAGAAAATTGGTCTCGAATCTTGTGGAGCCTGCACCGGGTTCACCCAGGTTTGGTACAGTTAGTACGGCGGTTAAACTGAGACTGCGCGTGTGCTGCACCTGCGCCATCTTGGAGGGAACACTGGCTTGGTTGCTTCTGATTGCTGTGTTTGAAGTGTCATGGTCATTACCAGATGCGCGCTGCTGGTTTTGATACAGTCCGCATTCAGTAGGTTTAGCCTAAATGAAGCGGATACTAACATTCAGTTATTCATCACCGCGAGTTTGGTAATACCACCGCCCCCCCCCCCCCCCCCCACACACACATAAAAAGGAAGGAAGAAAAGAGAAGGGAAAAAAAAAAGAAGGATAAAAAAAAAATAGAAGAAGAAGGCTGCACGTTGAAGTCGTCTATACAAACTTCCATTGAAATTCTAGTCGAAAAGAAACCTTCTTGATCTCCATTTCATTCTTAACTTCGCTATATTAACATTACCGAGAAAATAGAATTGTTCTTGATTGGCCGTAACAATAACATTTCTTACCCCCCAACCGTGTGTAAGACAGAGGCAATAAAACCTTCGCAAAGAATTTACGCAGGGTTAGAATGGCTTCGAACTCATCCATATGTCATTTGCGAACGCCCTACTTGTACTGATCCTTGAGGATAAAGCAGTGTGTTGTCTGTGTGGAGAACGCGCCTGCCCAGGGACCACCAGCCAAAATCGTGGTTTATGCCGGCTACAGTTCCACTGAGAGGAAATAGGAGGCAAGAAATCGCGGGAAGTCACGAAGAAAACGCTCCCTAGGGGAGGAGACAATTCCATCACAGTACGTCACGGACGAAGCTGTCCAAAGGGAGACAATTTCAACGAAGAAGGGAGTTAAATACTGCCACCGCCGGCGTCAGAAACGTTAAAAACCGTCATCTGCTTGTGGAAGAAAGAGACAGGGGAAAAAAATCGCAGACCTCTTGCATGGACAGAAGAGGTAAAATGACCGTGAACGCGGGAGGAGAGGTTTAAAAGAAGAAAAAAAATGGTGGTCGCCCTCAGGCATCAGAGGCAACGGGCCTGAAATGACCGCAAAAGCACTAGGCCTAACCTTACTGCTGCTGCTGCTGCTCTCTGTCTCCGTCTCTCTGTCTCTCTCTCTCAGGCAGAGGATGGCCATGCGGAGTTCTTCGGACTCCCTCTCGCTCTCTTCCCCTCCCTCATGTTCGCGGGCCCAAAATGACCACAAAGCACTTGGCTTAACCGCGGTAAAGTCACCAGACTCCCTCCCTCCCTCTCTCTCTCTTGTCCGCGCCTCCAGACCATTAGCCGAACGGCCCTGCAACTTGCCACCGACGACCAGAGGATGAGGTGTGAAACGGTCCCAGTTGGCGTGTCGCGGGCCTTTGGAGACGTGGGTCGGTGGCGTCGAAATGCGTGGGTTATTGGTCCCACTGGGGCGCGCAATTCATAGGTCGGGGAATGACCAGCTTCGCACCCTTCGTGGCTCATTTTTTCTTTGAGGTCGAAGTCCTAGCTGAAGCCTGCAGTAGGCGGGATGTGGTGTTGCTCTTTGTGGGAGGGCGGGGTAACCAAAAGGATGGCGATGAAACACCCCTCCCTGCGCGCGCGCGCGCACACACACACACACACACACACACACACACACACACACACACACACACACACACACACACACACACACACACACAAGAAAGAAAGAAAATAGAAGGGTGGGTGGGTATAATTCAGGAGTTTAACGTCCTTTCCCACCACGTATGGGTAATAAAGAGGGGGCAACGACAAAAACTACTACTACTACTACTAAGGCCCATGGCTCCAAGTGGAGCATGGGCCATCGACGACCCTTCGCCATCGCACTCTGTTCTGGGCTACTATTGCCCAACGACAAAAAGACCAGCGCAATTATTTGGCTCCAGCGAAGATAGGAAGGAAGAAAGAAAGAAAAACAAACAAACAAACAAACAAACAACAACAACAACAACAACAACAACAACAACAACAACGTGAGTGGTAACCAGAGGGGTGGGGGTTGGGGGTGGGTGTTTGGGAGTTTAACGTCCTTTTCCACCATGTATGGTGATATTAAAGACGGAGCAACGAGAAAAACGCCAGCACAAATAATTTGGCTCCAGCCAGGATTCGAACTCATGACCCGAGCATTGAAAGTCCAACGCTCTACCATTCGACTGTCCCGGCTCCCCGTGGTAACCAGAATAGACAGTCCTAGTTACTATATGGTTTCCATGAGGATCGTTTTGGAATCTCCTGCCTGTTTTGAACTGTTGTCGCGCGGCACCCTTACCAGCAGATAAAGAATTAAAAAAAAAAAAAAAAGAGAGAGAGAGAGAGAGAGAAAAAAGCTAGACGTTTGTGTGAACTGGTTCAGAACTTCAGTGTCTTTACCACGATCACAAGTATCCAGCATTCAGCGCAGAATACTTCTCAGTTCTTTCCCCTCTGTTGCCTAATCGGAGGTTGTACATTACTTCCACGCCATGGATGATTGTCTACCGTTTAGTGGGAAAAGGACTTACGTGCTTATTAGATCCACGGCACGTAGACTCTTTTAGCAAGTGACTGCGAAGATGAAGAGAAATCGGCATGTGTTAAACGCTTAAAGACTCTTTTGAACGCCGCCGCCAACGGCAACCCCCAACCCCCTCCTCTACCCATACCCCCTCCTCCCATTCCCACCACTGGTTCCAAGGTTGCTACGTGTACCATATTGCAGAATTTTTCCCCTTTTAACTTAAGTTTCACGTTCTGTTACGGGGAGCCGGGGTAGCCAAACGGTAGAGAAGTATTTGTGATGGCTTTTTTCATCGGTGCCCCGCCTTTGATATCACCCGTATGTGGTGGAAAAGGACGTTAAACCCCCAAACACCCACCCACCCCCTCATGTTCTGTGACTATGTTATATGTGCTTTGCTTAAACATTGACCAGTGACATCATTGGTAAAAAGGACAAGGTGACAGTGACTGAGCTCTCCGTCGCGATTGCGGTCTGAACCTCGGGTCTTTTAGTTGCAGGGTCACGCGCCCTGGACCACTTAGCCATGTAAACTGACATATCACGCGAGGCCCAGGTTCCCCCTCCCCCCTAAACACCAGTTTTGTCTCCCTGTTCTGCTCAGCCCAGGAGTGTTTGGAAATCGGTGCCAATTTGCATGTCTGATGGCCAACTTTTTTGATGAAGCAACAGAAACGCTGTCGAGACTTCTCGAGTGCTTTTTTACCCGTACGGTAACAGCAAGCCCTCTCCATCTCCCTTCCCCCCCTCCCTCCCTTTCCCTGTCCCCTCACTTACCATTATCGATTCATGGTGGTTATGGAAGGGGAAAAAAGTACGGACACGGTCGCGCGCAAGAAGGTTGGTGTATGAAAGAGGAGGCGAGGTTGTAATGGGTTTGGTCTCGGATCCTTGGTCTTTTGTTGAAGTCTTTGTGCTGCGATGGCTGTTGATAGCTTCCTTATGTTTCTCATTTGCAAACATTTTTGTCCCTGAACTGGGGGCTTACGTGCCTTCCCCTCCGGTCTTCACCCGATACTCTGATATTCAGAATCCCACGTACTAAACTTTCTTCTGTTGGCTCTCGAGCCTTCTCCTACGCTGGTCCAAAAGCCTGGAATTCTCTGCCTCTTTCGCTCCACCAGTCAACCTCCCTCGAAACCTTCAAATCAAATCTTAAAAACCCTACATGCAGTTGCCCTGGCCCTGAACCTTGACTTTTATCTGTAGCTTTAGCTGTACTTTTAGCGCTTAGAACTGCCTTATAAGCAGATTACAGCGCTATATAAATAAATAATAATAATTATTATTATTATTATACACCCCCCCCCAAAGAAGGAGAGTAACAACATGAAATCAGCATCCCCAAACAAACAAACAAACAAACAAACAAACAAACAAACAAAAATAGCAAAACCAAACAGACAAAACAAAACAACGAAAGCAGTGCCCCCGTCCGTCCCCAGGAAAAAGGCGTTCTTAAGACATGGAATGCAGTAGTTAAACGGGCTAAGTCATCGATCTTTGCTAAGCCAACTTGTGTTTGAAAGTTCCGGTTTTTTTTTAGTGCGCCTGTACGCTCGAAATACTGTATATCTTGATGATTAGTGCAGCTCTTGGTGTGATAGGGTTGTTTATACTGTGCACGAGCCGTCGAACATTCAAATTCTACGACTGTTGTTACACAATTGGATCGCGCAGGGTGGTCGCGGCGTCATTTGGGTTCGCTTCTGTTGGCTCAGTGCCAGCATTACAGACGCTGTCATTGCGCAGGTGTCGGAGTGGTACGATGATAGATACCACGAAAACAGGTCAGAACGATCTGTGAGCATCAAAATGAAAGCATTAGCCGCTTTAAAGAAACCAAGATTGGTTAAAAACGTTTTCCTCTTTAGCAGGTCGAGTTAGAAAGTAATTAAAATGATAAATGGGTGGACGTATAAGAAGCTCTGCACCTCATCATTTCAAGATTTAGTTAACAGATTATTGTACAAAAACGAGAAGGGGTTAAACGAATTGCAAGCGAGGGACAACGATTAAATTAAAAACCGTTAGTTATTGCGCTTTTTAGCTTCCGCCTCCCTGCTTCCGGCGCCGTCAGAACTGCCCTCATTGGACAGACAAGCCCAATCAGCGGATTAAGCAAGAAAACACGGCTGTAATTGGCTGTCTTCAGAGCCATTATCTGTGATTGGTCCATCACTGTTTGGTTCTTGCGCGCGCTCCTTTTCTTTTTGTCTCTGACTGCCGCGTCGTCAGGAGAGTTGAGGCAATTTCGTACAGCAATCGCCTCCCGTTGTAAGGGGCGCGCACTCAATCTAAATTATCACCCCTTGTTGTTTGCTCGCTGCTATCGGTAGGCCTAATCACCTTCATCCGAAATTTGTTTGCCGACTTTGATGGGGGGCCGCGAGGTTGTTGGGCCGAGGAACGTATTAGGAAAGATTGGAGCGAAGAAGCGATGAAAATTTCGGAGAAGGAAATGGAAAGGTTTGTTTGCTGAGTGTGTTTGTGGAACATGGGGGCATCGGCCTTCTCCGGCACTTTACGGAGTTTACCGAGCCGAGGATACAGTGTAGTCCCGCAGTGAAGTGTCCATACAAGAGGCACTCGCAGAAAAAAGCGGAGTATGATCTCGTATTGCTCAGTTTGTTTTGTGGTAATTAGATGTTTTATGGATGTGCGCTGTGTATCTTCGGATTGGAACAGGTCAGGGGAGTGTGTGATTAAGTGTTCTGAGAAAGAGTACGTAGCGCGTTGTTGAAATACGTGGATGGGTATATTATACCTGCTGTGATCATCAAACCCTCAGCTATGTGGTGGAAAAGGACATTAAACCCCCAAACACCCACCCACCCATCAAACCCTCAGATAACAACTAACCACTGTGTAAATTGTCCGTACTCGATAACTACGGCAAGAACAATCCTTGCTCGTTATCTACTACAAAAATTGTCTGCACTCCTTTACTCTTACAAAAGTAGTGCGTACTCCTTCACTACTACAAAAATAGTCCGTACTCGTTGACTGCTACAAAATCAGTCCGTGCTTGTGAACTACAGCAAAAATAGTGCGTACTCGTTAACTACTACAAAAATAGCCCGCTTTCGTTAGCTGCTACAAAATAGTCCGTACTCGTGATCATCTACTGCAAAAATAGTCCTTACTCGTTAGCTACAGTTCTGCAAAAATAGTCCCTAGCTGTGAAGCACTGCACAAATAGTCCTTACTCGTTAGCCACTGCAAGACTAATTCTTATACCGGTTACCAAACTGCATGAATTGCTCGTATACGTCTATCTATCGTCTCTTCAGTCGCTGCCTTGTCGTGTCCTTGTCTTTAACTGCATCGCGCGGACACACACACACACAGGCCTTGCATACGATGTGTATGCTCTCCTGGCTCTTGCCCAAGTGGGATGCTGATGGAGAGATGTGGGGCGCACGAAACTGCAGGGGGGGAAAACTGGCACACGACAAGCCTTTCTTAAGAGTCGCATTAAACGCCAGCGTTGGCAAGGTTCACGGCTCCGCTGCATGGGCTGTAAAATAACATTTTCCTGGGTTGCGTGTATGGCTGCTTATGGTGTTGCCCGAAGGTCAAGCATGGCAGGGAGCTAGTCTGGTAATGGCAAAACGTTGTCGGCCGAAGGAGAAGGATTTACACGTAACTGTTGCGCGTGTTCAGAAGAATGTGCAGGCTGTTTGGGGGGGGGGGGGGGGGCAACCTTCATTCTGGTGGCAGATTTTTCTCCTTGTTATGCGTCTCATCGGGCATGTGTCAAAAACAGACTCACTCACTCACAAACAAAACCTTGCTTGTTTTGGAAATGCAGTTTGTTTCTTTGTTAATGGATATTATCGGTGACCGACAAGTAAACAATAAGATCATCGTCATCGTCATCATCATCGTCGTCGTCATCGTCATCATCATCATCATCATCATCATCATCATCATCGTCGTCGTCGTCGTCGTCGTCGTCGTCGTCGTTAACAGCAACAACAGTAGGAAATAACATTTGAAGATTAGTTTGTTCAGAACACAGATACATAATCGTTTTCGAAATTGTCTTCTCTGCACCGCCTCACCATGTGGTTACCAAATCACCAGTCACCACACTACGTGTCACAGTTACACAACACGTTGACAAAAACGCACTTGCGTTCGCTGCAGGAAACCACTGCGCTTTGGACGTAACGTTATAGTCATCGCGTCATCGTCCATCAGCGTTCCGCGATTTAGTTTCAGGCACGTTTTCAACACCCATCGCGCCTGAAGGCTACGCTTGTGACATTCACAGTTTGACATGCAGTCGCTTAATGGTCTGCAATGTCAACAAAAAGCCAGTGTGTTAAACAACAACAACAACAATTATCCGACTGTGCAGATTGCACAGTC
>JACVVK020000138.1:315000-377500 GCA_018292915.2 Batillaria attramentaria | reverse complement strand
AAGGAACTTTGATTTATGGATTCAATTCAATTTTATTTAATTTTCTTCCGCTTCACCAGTCTACTTTCCCGTTCACCTTCCCACCCTCTCGTTGTTCCAGAAAGAGTTGGTCTCATTTCCTCGACTTAAAATTAAAAAAAAAAGTACGAGGGAGGAGGGTGGTGGGTGGGGGCGCAAGAAAAAAAAAATCCGGTGAATGTCTCATCGTCCGTTCACGTGACAAAAACGGAAGCACTATCGTGTCGGAAACCAATTACTCTCGGGAAATATCGCGAGAGAAGACGAAACTACCCTTCCGCTGTAATGAACTGCGCGCTAATGTGAGTTCCGTATTGTACGTGCTGTTACGAGACCCACTTCGGGGAGCACACAACGCTACTTCGTGATTTGTTACTGTTGGACTTTCGTAACGGAAGCTGACTTTGAGACGTGCTCTGTTATTTGTTGTCCGTCTTGTCCGCGGTGCTTGTCACGAGAGTCAATGAACTTCATTGTCTTTTGGAGACGCGATCGAAGTGGGTTCCGATTTGTTTTGCGGGTGTAAATTTGTAAAAATGTTTCTCGTCTGCGAATGAAAGAAATGATTGTTGTGAAAGAAATGCTAGATTTATTCATAGTATCAGTATTAGTGTTGTCATTATTGTCATCATTTCTAATGATGGTGACATCGCCGGTTACCAAACTGAAACGGAACGATAGGAAAATCGCTTGTGCTTCTTAAATTCACTAATAAAGTTGGGAGTCGCATGGATACAGGACTTGCTCGGTTTCTGGAATACGGGTTTGATAATTGTTACAGCTGAACGTTGAGCATTTCTTTTTTTTTTGTTGGGGGGGGGGGGGGGGTAGTTGCATGAGTTGTCTCCATTGCCGCAACAAGCACTCATTTTTCGTGGCAGAGCACAAAGTTACCACGAAAAGTGCATGCATGCTGCGGTTCTGTGTATGCACGGGGGACAACTCATGCAGGCAATAATCTCTGAAACAGGCTGAAAATGTACTGTGCCGGTGAATGCGACAGAACTCACCGCTTCTGTGCACACTGCGAAATACCACGTTGACCACAAAGTTGTTCAGCACTGTCCATTTTCCTTGTCACCGAACGTGTTTTTTTTTGTTTTTTTTCCTCAGTGATTAGTTGTCTCGGCTCAGGTCTCGGTTAGCTTGTGTCGGGTCATTACAGAGGGTAAGCGCAGTGAAACCCGATGGTACAGAGTTGCAACTCCATTTGCGTACTAGGCAGTGTCCGTCTTTCCGCTCTGAAACCAGAACCAGGACCGTGAACTCCACATCGTGCCTGTATCCGCTGCGCTTTAGCGAGCACAGGATCCTTAGTCATACCAACGAGGAAAAGAACACGCTGCTGAGACTTAAATTCCCGCACTTTCCTTCATAGCATACAATATTCCACTCGCCCCTCTCTGTCTCTTTCTCTCTCACTCCCCCCCCCCTCTTTCTCCAACTCTCATGCATACATGGCCTCCGAACCGTAAAACGAGCATTTTCCGAGTGTCATTCCGTGACAGGATTCCGGATCCGTGGAGGATTCTTCCCCCAGCAAAAACCATTCCGATTCTGTCAAACCTCTCCCTCCTACATCCACGCTGGAGCTTTTGGGGGTTGTTTCCCCCCCCCCCCCCAACCTCAGAGCGGTTTTGTGCCAGGAATAAAAATCAGGAGGGGGAAAAAGTATTGAAGCTCCACAAAGCTGATAGCTGGCTGAATTGTGAAACAGCATTAAGAGATGTTTCGCATTGTCATGCGCGGCCTTTAAAAAAAAAAAGAAAAAAAAAAGACTGAAACCTGCTCACCCTGGGGAAATTAAACACACTAACGCCCTGTCTATCTGCCCGCGTCCCAGGGCTTAATGCTGTTCTTCTCGGAAGGCCGCCGAGTCACGTGACGTGCAGTTTACTCTTATTGGCGCCCGGTGGCGTAATACAGAATTGCTGGAGTTATCCCCCCCTCCCTCGCCAGGATGCTCTCCCCTCTCCTCGCAGTCCTAATGAATTTTTCAATAACCAGCAAATCGGATTGTCGTTGGGACATGGTCGCCGGCAGTTCGCGTGTACAGGTTGGGCTTTGTTGCCCTGGGGGCCTGTCGGCTCAACGTCATTAGCGATTTTTGCGTCCGTGGTTTGATCATGTCGCTGCAGGTCCGGGGACGATTCGGGGAAAGCCATCGACAAATACCTGACCGTCCTTCTGCCTTGTAAAGTCCACAGGACATTCTGGAGTCCACAAAAGAAGAAGGGAATGGCTTTACGCTTTTCAGAATTACTGGAATCTTTTCTGAAGGAAAAAAAATATAGAAGGGAATACAGCTAGTCGGTGGTCCAGTGGTGAAGGCGTCCCACCCGTGTGAGAGGTCAGGTTCGAGTCCCAGTCGGGGCGAAGAATTTTTCTTTCTCGTATGTGGCACAGTACATTCGGGCCGACCGTCGGGGGGTTCTCTCCGGGTACTCCGGCTTCCTCCCCTTCTGCTTTGGAAATGTTCAGGCCAACCCCCCCCCCCCCCCAAAAAAAAAAAAAAAAAAAAAAAAATGCTAGTGTAATTAGGGATTACACAAAACGGGAGAAGCCAAAGCTGTACTTTTACACTCCTTAGTAGAACCTAAAGCTGCTCTCAAAACATGTCAGGTGTGGGAGAATGCGCGAGGCATTCAGAGACAGACAAAAAAGGAGACAGCAATAGCTATAACTTTTTATGATAACCTAAGGCTTCTCTGTCAAACCTTTTCAGTCGCTTTTCAGGTCTGGGAGAATACCACAGACAAAAACCTGACAATCCTCTAAGCCGAAACCCCACGAGACATTCAAGGGTACCCCCCCCCCCCCCCCCAAAAAAAAAAAAAGAAAAAAAAAAAGAAAAAAAAAGAAAAAGAAAAAAAAAGTGAAAGAAATATCTTTATATATATATATATATATATATATATATATATATATATATATATATATATATATATATATACACTTTTTAAAAAAAAAAAAAGAAAGAACCGGTTTCTGAAACGTTTCAGCCGCTGCTCTGAATCGATATGTCAGTGATGGCCCACTGTGACGTCATCTACAGCTCGGTCTGATATCCGAATGCAGCTCAGTCTCACATTACTGTCCCAGGACGCCAAGCAGAAGTGCATGACGTAATTGAAACCCCACCGGAGTTGCACGCCTGTCGGACGAACAACCCTTTTTAATGGCCTGCCTTCGTATGCGATTTATTTCAGCGGTTTAATGTCGCTTCGGGGCTTTTTGTCTTCGCCGGATTTCGTTTTCAAAGAACGTTCCTGAGACGACTGTCGATTTACTGATTTCGTTTTATCATCATTAGATTGCTTTACGTCCTATGGCTTTTGGCCCTTAAGGACAAGTTGTTCCTGGCGTGTGTCTGTTTTAGTTGAGACTGATGTTTTACATTTGCGTCATGTGACAGTGTATTGAGTGTAATGCTGGCGCTTAAAGGGACAGTACCAGCAGGGAAGACTTTCTGGCAAGGGAAGCACCGCTTGGAACGTTCAGCCACTCCATGTCGACGGGGAGCGGAATTGTGTCAAGTTTGCTGAGGTTGCTCTACAGTTACGTCACAGTCGGAGCGGAGAGAAACGCGAAACAGGTTCAAGGGAAAGTAGAAGTTATTTTCACAAATGTGGTGTGCCTGATTTCTTAAAATAAGTCACACTAAACGATCGTTTTCCCACTGAAATCAACTCTTGAGTGTCGTCTGGAGCGTTCCGTGTGGTCACCGCGTCATCAAGTACGCTTCTGTTGGCTCAGTGTCAGCATTACAGGGGTAGGATGGGTGTTTGGGAGTTTAACGTCCTTTTCCACCACGTATGGGTGTATCAAAGGCGGGGCGACGAGAAAAAACTCCAGCACAACTATTTGCCCCCCAGCCGCAGCATCACAGACGCTGTCACTGTCCAGGTGTCTTCAGAGGTGTGATGACAGATACCACGAAAACAACCCAGAACGATCTGTCAGCATTAAATAGTAGCATGAGACCCTTTAGGTGATCGACCACACCACATTGCGAAAACTGTAGAAGATGACTGTTTCTAGTTTACGTTCTTTCATTTTCGTCTGCGGTCCGCTAAAATGGATTTGATCTTCCCCTACAGAAACATAGGCTGCCGTTTACAATTTCAGTCGTGACCTTTGAAGCCTTTTCTTTAACTTCTTATTTCGTGCATCCCACACGTATACATGTACGCGCTTAGCGCGGTCGTTGCCGACCTCAGACTGGGTTTCGAGTTTGGCATTTGTCAACCACACTGTCCAGACATAAGCCCAAAGCAGACACGGGCAGAAGATAGCCGTTGTTGTGCCTGTCGGACGACATTTCACCAAGTAGTGTCTCTCGGGGGCCTTTTGTCGCTTACTCGCGTGGTCTTTCTAATTATAAAGCAGCACGAGCGACCTTTCCAACTCACTCATCAATGTTGGTCGCAACGGCAAAAGCACTTGCAAACGTATAGCCTTCTTATGGCTGTCGGTTAAGCGGGATAGCGGAATAATAATAATAATAATTAATAATGAGCATTGTATAGGCGCTTTACCCGATTTCATGAATCGGCTCAAAGCGCCGCGAACTGAACCCAACACGCACGCTCACGTGAATCACACGCATTCTCTCACACACTGGACATAAACACATTACAATCACGTGGTGCGAAGGGTCAGCTCAGCTATTTAAATTTCGGAATTTAGAATTGCATTTATTTTTCAAATTTGGTGGGCTGAACATTTCCAAAGCAGCGGGGGAGGAAGCCGGAGTACCCGGAGAGAACCCCCGACGATCGGCCCGAATGATGAGCATTGCCATTGAACTTTAAACGCGTGTGTCGGGAGTTCCAATCCCGGCGCCAAATATTGGCGCTGCTCCCCCCCCCCCCTCCCACCCCCTCGTTGCCAAGTATTTGACTTGTATGTGGTGGTAAAGGACGTTGAAAGCCCTAAAGCCGGCTCTTAACCGGGCACTGCGGAGCGCCACAGTGCTATCCACAGTTGTGACACAGTTGTGATTTTTGGGGGTTTCCGCCGCTGTGGCGTCATCACAGCAACCTGGATTTCACATAGCCACAACTGTGACTGTGGTTTCCACAACAGATTTCTGATTGGCTGTACTACGTCACTCGGCGCGCAAACATGGCAGACAGTGCATCTTCAAACGGTTTGTCACCGATCACAGCTGAGTTCATTTATGTAGTTAGTAGACACACCGAGCGCAACGACTGTGATGTGCACATGTGTGTTTCGCGCGCTGTGCTCATTTAAGAGCAGGCTTTACAGCAACTGTTCGAAACACCTCTAATAATAATAATAATAATAATAATAAATGGTATTTCTAGGGCGCATTTCTTTAAATAAAACTCAATGCGCCTATCACTCACTCACACTCACGCACATCATACAACGATTAACAGACATACACTGGTGAGACTGACTAGTTAAAATAACTGGTGTTAGTAGTTTGTGGCCTCATGCCGCTCAAGCAACAAGGACCAGCATGCGGCTGAGGAAATTACTGATAGGCTTTGCGGAAGAGGAACGTTTTCAGACTGCTCTTGAAAACAGACAGCGTGGGCGTATTTCTCAGATCTGAAGGCAGAGAGTTCCAAATGGCAGGAGCGGCAAAACTGAAAGAGCGCTCACCGAAAGATTTCAGGTTGCGCTTGGGGATTTTGAGAAGCCTCTCGGACGACGACCGGAGGGTTCGCGACGGTATATAGGTGACAAGTGAAGCTGAAAGATAAGGTGGGAGAGTGCCATCAAAGTGACGAAATGCCAGAACAGACAGTTTGTAGTGAAGGCGGAAATGAACTGGTAGCCAATGGAGCTCTCTTAGAAGTGGTGTTACGTGCTCTCGCTTCCGTTTGCCCAGCACTAATCGCGCAGCGCTGTTCTGGACTCGTTGAAGGCGGCCTAACTGTTCTGCTGGAAGGCCAGCCAGTGCTGAGTTGCAGTAGTCGAGGCGTGAGGTTATAAGAGCAGTAACTAATTTTGTGCAGGCACTTTGAGAAAGGAATGGACGGATCGACGCAATACGCCTGAGTTCTAGAAAACAGGCGCGGCAGACGCAGCTGATCTGTTCTTGCATAGAAAGCGACCGATCAATCCTAACACCAAGATACTTGACGGATTTCACGAAGGGTATGTCGCAACCATCAATGGAGACTGAGTCACCGTTCACCAGACCGAGACGTGAAGGAGCGCCCACAGGCATAACTTCGGTCTCTTTGACACTTCACATCCTAAGGGGGAGCCGGGGTGGTCGAATGGTAGAACATTGGACTTCTAATGCTCGGGTCGTGAGTTCGATCCCGGCTGGGGCCAAATATTTGTGCTGGCTTTTTCATCGTTGCCCCGTCTTTGATATCACCCTATGTGGGTGGAAAAGGACGTTAAACCCCCAAACACCCACCCGCCCTTCACATCCGAAGCGTGGCCGCTTTAAGTTTGATACCCTCAACCCAAAGGTAAAATGAGAAGTGTTTGCCTTGAACGTTGGCATTTCGATACTGTTATTCCACGGAGGCGGCTGACAGTCCACATGCTGATAAAGCAAGCCACGGCATCAGTCTGCAACGTTTTAAGCTGTTTGCTCTAGCCGTTGTAATGGGATTAATTTTAATCATGGAAATGGAAAGGCGCCTTCTGCGTTTCGTGTTCACGTCATGCAGGGTTGCGCTTATTTTGTACCTGCAGCGCAGTGGGTCACAGTGACCTGGCCTGACTGTTCAAATGAAAAGTCACGGCGCCCTGGCTTGTCGCGTCCCTTTCGCAAGCTAGTTGAGACTGGGACATAGCAGCCCGAGCCGGTAATTTTCAATATTCGATGGGCGGTAATATTGTGCCGCCCCTAAACAAAATAATGCACGTTTTCGTTTAGCTAACTCTGTTAACGTTAAAGACTTTGCTGTTTTGTCCTCGTTGAATTTAAAGGGACAAAGTTAAGGATGGTCTTTCTTGACATTTGGGTTTAAGCTGGCGCGGCGTTAAGCCTCATAAACTCACTCGCTCACTCTGACATTTGGGTTGAAATTCTAAACTGAAGTCAGGCATGTGAAAAGTCCAACAAAAATAACAAACAAACAAACAAACAAACAAACAAACAAACAAATCAGACAAAACAAGGAACCAAGAATCCCAAGTCTTTCACTGTGCAGAAGGGTGGGGAAGTGGGTGTTTGGGGGTTTAACGTCCTTTTCCACCACATAGGGTGATATCAAAGACGGGGCAACGATGAAAAAGCCAGCACAAATATTTGGCCTCAGCGGGGATCGAACTCACGACCCGAGCATTAGAAGTCCAACGCTCTACCATTCGACCACCCCGGCTCCCCCACTGTGCAGAATGATTTTTTCAGCATTAGTGTTTTTTTTTGGGGGGGGGGGGGTTGGGGTGGTGGGGGAGGTCTTACAGTTCCCTCGCCCTACCCGGTTCAACATTCAGAGGTTGTGTGCCTTGAAGAGAAATAAACCTCCCAGCCTCAGAGCTCGATAGTTGCCATACGGCTCCAGGGGTGTGTAATCAGATTACCGTGACTTCATTACACCGCATGGTCTCCGACCACAAGTTTACCGTGACCGGCTGTGACCTCGCCTGATTAAGATGGAAGCCCACGACAGAAGTGACGGCATTTCAACGCCCACCTTCCCCAGCTAATTGAGATTTAAACTCTGACGTTCCGGGTGAGTGTATTATCCGTTCTGTCGCTTAACTCGATCAGTGGAAACCCAGACAGAGGAGGGGACTTTGAACACGCACGGGAAAGTAATGCGGTTACACGCAAGTGGGAACGTATGAGTGTTCGGGGACCGAACTTGTGGTACCTCCTGGAGTGAGCTGTATCGAATTTGGCTATTGTTATTGCTCTTTCCGTTTTGAGAACGGTCGAGGTGTAAGCGCTTACCTGTTCCACGGTGCTTAAGTCCTTTTCCCAGATGATGTATACATGTACCTGTGTGTCAAAAGATAACTCACATCTCAAGGTGTGCAAGTTAGGTAAGCTCTTTGTCACAACTAAAAACAAAACATTCAGATGGATGTTGGAGTTTAGATTTATTCAGATGGATGTCGGATTTTAGATTTATTCAGATGGATGTCGGATTTTAGATTTATTCAGATGGATGTCGGATTTTAGATTTATTCAGATGGATGTTGGATAAATTTTAGATTCATTCAGATGGATGTTGGATTTTAGATTTTTATCTATTTTTATTTATTAGAGAGAGAAAAAAAAATTGAGTAACGTCCATTTAACCGATTGGTAATCGGTGGTCTGGCGTTCAGATCTCCGATCTTCTAGTTCAGTCGCTCGTTTGCACTACAGGCGACCTAGCTAAGAGTTATGTGATCGTAATGTCATCACAGCAATAACACTGTTGAGGTCTGGCGTTTTGGGTGTGATGCACCGCTTCTCACAGTGTTGTCAAGGTAGACGACGACAACGACAACAGCATCATACGCAGAGTGTCTCCAAGCGAACCCAAACACAAACAGACCAAAACACTTAAAGAAGAACATTCCAAAACAACGACAGTAAACAACTCCCAAAACAACAGCAACAACAACAACAGTACCCCCCCCCCCAAACAACACCCCCCCAACCCCCCAACCCCCCCCCAAAAAAAACAAACAAACAACCAAACCCCAAACAAACCCAAAACAAAAAACAAAACAAAACAAAAACCCACAAACAACAAAACAAAACAAGCAAAAAACCCAAACAAACAAGCAAACCAACCAACCAACCAACCAACCAACCAACCAACCAACCAACCAACCAACCAACTAAACAAAACAAAATAGGCAATAAAAAACAGACACCAAACCAGACCAAACAACAACCAAAAACAAACAAACAAAGCCTAACCGAACAAACGACTCTCTCACACCCCCCCCCCCCCCCCCAAAAAAAAAAAGAAAAAAAAAAAGAAGAAAAAAAAAGAAGAAGCAAAAACAACAACAACAACAACAACAAACCAAAACAGCAACAACAACAACACACACACACACAACACAACACAACACAACACAACACACACTGGAGGGGTTGGGTGGACCCCAAAAAACAAAAAGAGGACGTTCCTTTGTTGTTCCTCATGACATCTATTCAGAATGACAGCAGCGACCTAAGGTGCTTGCCCTTTAATCTAGTTACCTTACATTAGGCAGTACCATGCAGTAAGTCTTCCACCAATTACAGTAACCCAAAACGTCTGCGGGACTTCCTCATTTTGGCCTCTCCCTCGGTGACGACCACATCTTCTGGGACCAGCCTAGCAGAGCTAATTCTGAGACCAAGTCAACCCACAAGATCCCGTACAGGGAGATTGGCTTTCCTCCAGTGACAGGAGGAGAAAAGCTGGAGGATCGATCCTCCGAGCAGGACCGTATGGAGTGGTGGAGGTCCGCAGACTACGCTCCATTGTGTCGTGTGTGGGTTTCCTATCTGAGGAGCGGCTGGCTGGATGCTGGATCCGTGGGCTGTCATTACAAGGCTTTTCTGATTCCACGGCAGATGTTATTTTTTCTTTTTTTTCCCCCGCATTTGGCTGATTTGTAGTGGGTAGTGGTTGTTTGAAATCCGCCCGTTTGGAATGGTTGATAGTTTTGCAGCGGTGATTCCGTGGTGATTGGTGTGAATAGCTGCATTTGAGCTCAACCGGCGGTTGGCTGGCTTGATGAAGTTTGGAGTTTGTGAAATACCATTTAAAAGGGTTGATAGCTTTACAAAACTCCTAAAGACCACCGAATTCGTCAAAACTACCAACTATATCGTCTGAGGCAGAGTCTGTGCAGAGGACGAAGAAGAAGAAGAAGAAGAAGAAGAAGAAGATGAGTCCACAACATCCGCCCGTCGCTGACTGGTCTGATAGTTATATTTGAACAAAACTGGCGGACTGGCTGACCCGGCGAATCTGACATTTGTTGAAGTCCGCGTTGGAAGGAACCTTACAACTACTTTCCCCCTTTTATTTCAAGTTACACCGCGGAAATCTCGGAAAGGATTAAAAAAAATATGTGCCTTCGCTTTATTTTAAAAGATGGTTAACACGTTTTGTACCGCGAATGGGTGTCCCACGTTTCTGACTTTTCCTCCCTCTTGTATGCGAGAATCAGGCAAGGTTCCTTTACGGCTCTTGCTGCAGCAAATACGAGTATAATCAAAGTGCAACACTCCCACTAAGCCAAATTTAAATCCGCGCAGAGATAAATTAAATATGATTTTTGGGAAGGAGGGGGGGGGGAGGGGGGGGGGGGGGCGTGGCGCACCACACCAAATTTACTTTGTATGAAGTTAGTTAATTTTAGAAAGAAAGAGTATGACTAGAATTGTCATTTAAAGTGAACGATAGAAGTCGCAGCAAATAGACACATTTTCGGTGACTGTTTCGGTAAGGGCTTTTTTTTTTTTTTTTTTTTTTGGTTAATGATGAATCGTTAGGAAGGAGGATATATATCGACTTTTTTTTTTCAAAAAGAAAGAAAAGTTTAATAGGCTGGTGCACTATCTGTAAAATCTTTTCCCCGCGCGCACCGGATTGAAACCCATTACAATCCAATGACATGGCGGCTCATGGACTTGACCTGACAGTTCTGGTTTTGTGGAGTAACTCTTAATGTCTGTTGCTGATTAGGCGCAATCCAGCCATTCCTCATCAATCTTACTTCATTTGGACACGAGCATTAGGCGCCTCGCCATTGGCTGGATTTTTTTTTTTCATTAAACTGTCTTTTGGGGGAGGAGGGATGGGGGAAATGAAGAGAGTGGAGATTTTTGTTTGCCTCTCTCTCTCTCCCCCCCACCCCCTTCATGTTGTGGTTGCTCAAATCGAGTGTGTGCCACACATTGCAAATTACTTCTTCCTCCCCGTGTCATCATGGGCTTACGTTGCTATGGCAACGGGTCACAGCAGGGAGAATTTTGCGGAATGGCGCGCATCAAACTGCGTCCGTCACGGACCGGAAAGTGGAACAAGACATGGAACTGAATCGCGGAGGAGGAGAAGATACGGGGGGTGAGTTGGAATGGGGGGAAAATGGACGGAGGGGGAGGGATGGCGGTTGGGGGTAAGCAACTGTAAAACTTGATAGCCTGTGATGGGCTTCTGGGAGGTGTAAATTTAATTTTCGTGGGATCAGGCAGGATAATGGACGAGCTGAAAACTGTTTGTCCTTTTCTGTTTTCTGTCTGTCTGTTTTTCTGTCTGTCTTTCTGTCCTTTATTTCTTTCTGTTTTTCTTTCTTTGTTTCTCTCTCACGCTTACCCTTTTTTGGGGGGTGGGGGGGTGGGGGGGGGGGTGTTTTCGGATGGGGGGTGGGGAGGGGGGGGGGTGTTTTCGGATGGATGGTCGTTCAGGAGTGAAGGGTCTACGTGGAGGCGTCCAGAGGGGACACTGAACGGTCATGAGTTGGGGGGGGGGGGGCGGGGGCAGCGTTGTAGTCTGGGAAATAGAGTGATGAGACAGGGACAGAGAAAGGGAGGTTCGGCAAGCGTCGTCGGTTTCCAAACAAGGAAAACTCGGCTTGTCCTTCCCCGTCGTGCACGTTCACCAGAAACCCTTGCCTCTAAGCCCACCATACTCTCCCCCCCCCCCTCCCCCCCTCACACACACACACACAAAGTGGGTGGGTGGGGGGCAAGAATAACCTTAACCAAAAAGAAAGCGAAATAAACAAACAAAACCCCAAAATAGCAAACGCCAGAAACAACCCAACAAACGACGCGCATTATGAAGCTAGACAGCAGAGGACAGAAAACAAAATGGGATGGGGATTGGCATTGAGCACAAAAGACTGGATCATAAACGACCAAAAAAAGAAAAAAAAAAAAGCACTTTCAAGCCGTTTCCTCAGACATTAAGAAAACTGGACTTGCTTTGAGACAGTGGCGGACGCGACGTCTCTCTCTCTCTCTTCCCCCCCCCCCCCCCCCCGAGAGTGGATAATTATCCTTTGTGTTCACACACACACACACACACACACACACACACACACACACACACACCTTCATTTAGATTTTTTTCCCATCACATCGCAGAAATTTGATGAGCAGAATCCTGACAGCTGCTGAAATATTCATACTAGAACTTGAGATGGCAGATGGATCGACAGTCACGAAGAGACCCCGAGCTCTAGCTAGGGCGAGGTGACCCAGAGGCAGAACACGCCAAACTTCAGGTTGGGCGTTGGTGATCAGATGAGGGTCGAGGGCGTGGCGATTGATCTGAAAAGGGGAGGCGTCAGAGGAGCTGTTTGCTGATCACTGCTATTACCCTCCTCCCCCAGCAACCGGCGATATCTGCCAGAGAGATGCAGAGCCGCGCTCGCCGATTGATGCGATTTGGATGGGAACGTGACGTAACAAATCTCTTACGTCAATTTATGGCCAATTTAGAGGAAGACAGATATTAAAGTGCAATCCCCTTCTCAACCCTTTCCTCTCTTGCACGCGTGTTTGCGGCCGTCCTGTTCAGTTTAAATGGGCGGTGACTAGAAATAGAGGAGATTTCGCTAATGTCGCGGGCGGGACAGAGGAGGGGGGGGGGGAAGATTAATTCAAAGCACATACTTCACGCTCGGGGAAGATAGCTATTGTTTGTTATTTTTTGGGGGGTGTTTGTGCTTGTCCGTGACTGAGCAGCCGACACCAGAAGTCTAGATCTAAATCAGAGCAGGTCAAGACCGGGTTGATGTTTTGCTTGCTGATAGACAATCAGTTCGCAACACCGGAACCTTAGGTAAGGGGAGGGGGGGGGGGGGGGGGGGTTGTGGAGGGGTCAGGGTCGGCCTCTTACTAGCATGTAGGCACGAGTGTCTTTTTATGTTGTTTCCATAGTAATGGAAACAACATAATAGGACGGGCTAAAATTTCCACGTTCATAGGCAAGCATCTGTGGTACAAACGCACGTCACTGCCGATCTCCCGCAGAGACGATTATGCAAGTGTAACTCTGACAATGACGTAAGAAAACCTGCGTCATCGATGCTGGCATGTATGCTGTTCCGAACGCGCTTCTT
Organism: Batillaria attramentaria; assembly: GCA_018292915.2. NCBI lineage: Eukaryota > Metazoa > Mollusca > Gastropoda > Batillariidae > Batillaria > Batillaria attramentaria. The sequence goes on along the minus strand of JACVVK020000138.1, from coordinate 364,474 downwards.
CTCCTCACTGAGTGCCGTCTGTATGGATGTGTGTGTGTGTGTGTGTGTGTGTGTGTGTGTGTGTGTGTGTGAATTGTGTCCGGGCCCGTTTCTTCGAAGATACTTAACCGAATGGCTTCAAATTTGGGGTATCCAAATTTATCAAAATGTTACATTAGACGATTCAAGCGTGTGATGATTGCTTAAGTGATTTGGGAGTTATCGCCCTTTTGAGACAAGTTGGTTGTCTTTCGTGTACAGGCGTAATATTTATTTAAATCACTCAATTTTTTGGCAGTAGATAGCTTGAATACGGACTCTGAACAGAGTCACTACTAGAAAATGGTCGCTCTTATAGTTTTCATGTAAACCGAGCCTGAGTTGACATTGCATGTGAACCCAGTTCAGATGCCTATTTCTCCGAAAATACTGAACCGATCGATTTCAAATTTGGGGTTTCTAAATGAATCAAGATTGTTGAATAGAAGGCCCGATCCAGGTACGATTGCACACATGATTTGCGAGTTATCGCCCTTTTAAAAAAAAGTGGCTTTCTGGCGTTTAAAGGCGTAATATTTACCTAAACCACTCCAATTTTGGGACATAGATAGCATGAATACGGACTCTCAACTGAGTGAATTTTGGAGGTTGTCGCTTTTATACTTTTGGCGTAAGCCGTACCTGATGAAAGTGCTGGTGAACACACTTTAGATCTCAAATCGCTCCTACTATACATAGATAATGAGCCTGGGGTGCCATAAAAAAATATACAAAAAAATTAGAAAAATTCACTGCAGCCGTTGTCGTCAGTTGACTCGAAAATTTGTACTCGAAGCACATTTCCTTTACACAAGCCACACGCCTCACAAACATCGCAGAAAAGGCACACGCGCACTGACGCAAAACTGTATCAGCGTCAGTTTGCCGACGTCATGTTTGATTGACGTGGGGGTGTGTCGTCACTTTTCGGAAGGTCTCTATTTGTAGACGGGGAAAGCGGGAGTTTCATTGATGTAGTGAGCTTTGTTTTTCCCACTGACTCTCACTGAGTGAGAGAACACCACATAGGTCTCAATGGAGCACATGCACAAACGCGGCTCGCGCAAGTCTGCGTGCGTGCGTGCGTGCGTGCGCGCGTATGTCTGTGTGTGTCTGTGTGCGCGCGCGCGCAGCAGACATAACACATAGTGAAAAAACGTTCGCCGCGCAGACTTGTCTGTTAAACACATTGAGCTGGTATAAATTCGATCTTTACACTGCGCAGCAGCAACACTTCAATTTTCATGGGGCTGCTTTCATTGCAAGAATTGTATCCGAGTCAAAGTTATTACGTCAAATGTATTATGCGTCATCCCAATGAGGAAAACGTCATAGATTTCAAAGAAAACAACTTGACGTCTCTCTTCCAAAACCAAGATTGGTCTGACAAGTCCGGTCAGTTGTTTCCATTCAGAGAGAGAGAGAGAGAGAGAGAGAGAGAGAGAGAGAGAGTGTAGTGTGTGTGTGTGTGTGTGTGTGTGTGTGTGTGTGTGTGTGTGTGTGTGTGTGTGTGTGTGTGTCCTCCCGACTACATGGCATTACAAAAGAACGACCGTGACGACAGCAGGTGATTAAATGGAAACAACATATTGGGCTGGTCAGTGGCCATCTTTTTTGTTGTTGTTGTTTTGTTTATAGCCCCGAGGTAGAGACAGTCCTACATATTAGTCCTACGTGCCGATAGTCCTAGTGGAAAAATCTTAAGGAGCATTGGACTATCGACACGTTGGACTAATGATGCGTAGGACTGGCGAGACTTTTGAGTTAGTGTAGGACAATCGACACATAGGACAATCGACCGTAGGACTATCGAGAAATCGGACTATCGGCACGTAAGACTGTCGGCGCAGGACTATCGACACGTAGGACTATTGGAATAGGATTATCGACACGTAGGACTATCGGCGTAGGACTATCGACACATAGGACTATCGACACGTAGGATTATCTGCGTAGGATTATCGGCGTAGGACTATCGACACCTAGGATTATTGGAATAGGACTATCGACACGTAGGACCATCGACACCTAGGACTATCGACACGTAGGACTATCGACACGTAGGACTTTCGACACGTAGGATTATCTGCGTAGGACTCTCGACACGTAGGACTATCGGCGTAGGACTATCGACACGTAGGACTAGCGGCGCAGGGCTACCACCACGTAGAACAGTTGACACAGAACGAGCGACACGCACCCATCTGGTACGCTCTCCTGAGAGGCAAGTACACTACATTGACACGACCTCTGCCGCAAAACCGCCCAGCTTAATCGCCTTCAAGTTCAAAGATCTTCATTCCTAGGCAAATTGAGAAGAAGCGCAGTCCGTCAGATTCTGAAACACAAGAAAAGAGCAGCCCAGCCTACCCCTAGTTGATTTTTGACATAAATCTCGTTTATGGGACAGAGAAACCAGGGAACAAAATGGGATTGGATTTGGCCTGTCTCGTAAATATGCCTGCTTCTCTGGTGATCTGTATCGAGTCAGATACGCTGCTGATTGATCCACAGAATGCCGTGTAATGCAGAGGTCGATTTCACGTCGTCTTTTTGTGGAGTCTCAGGTTTCTTTCGATTTTATATTGGATGGTGCGGGAGATATGTCAGAGGGAGAGAGAGAGAGAGAGAGAGAGAGAGAGAGAGAGAGAGAGAGAGAGAGAGAGAGAGGTTAAAGGTGCTTTGGATGATTTTTTTTTTTTTGTTATTGACAGATCCGTGATCAGCTTGACAAAGAAAACTTCTTATTAAAAAATGTACCTTTAACTCATTCTGTCCGAGCTACGACAATAAATTTTAATCATAACAAGATTTCAGTCCCCACTGCTGCGTTTCGACTTCCTTAGTAGTGTGCGAAATCTTCGTTCCGTTCCACCGTTGCTAGCCGTTATCACGGTTTTTTTTTTTGGTTTTTTTTTTTTTTTGGGGGGGGGGGGGGGTGTTTTGTTTTACAACTTTATTATCTCTTTCGGGAAATTCGGGCTGCTTCCCCTGGGGGCAACGCGTCGCCGCGGTGCAGCGCCACCCAGTACCTATCCTAATTTTTTTTTTATTGGAGTAATCTCCCGTTGAAACGGTTTCTGCTTTTGTAGGTTACTGTTGTGTACGTTTTTCATGAGGTTTATGTTGGGGGAAAAAATGACCAAAAAGGCGGCTTGGTGTCACCGCGGCGGCCCGAGGCAGAAGTATGATGGTAGCGTCGATGCAGAAAGAGTTAATTTTGTTTGGCGACATGGCGACAAAGAGGCATACAGTAATAAGTGTACACGTAATTAGGGAATTAGTACTCTGTAGTAAGTTTAGTCACATGTACTGCAGACCTCGACATTGATAGCTTCCAGAACACATTTAAGGGCCATTGACTGTTTTGATGGGTATCACGACAGAAGCCCTTTGAAGCACACATGTATCCAATCTGAGGTAAGGCTGGTGGCGGTTTCTTTGATACGTGGAAGTGCACCTGAGTGCTGACAGGTGCGATGAAGATGGGAAATGAGTTTGCCACGCCTGATGCTGAGCTGTTCCCGATTGACACCTTCTCATCGTGGCGCAGGCTAAACGACGCATGACGCTGATGATGTAGCCTGTAGGGGTCAGATCAGCAGTGTTATAGTTACACCTGTGAAGTGAAGTCTCGATACGCTAGTGTCTGGATTTCGTTTGAAAATATATATCATGCTGTTTTCCGTACCTCTGAATTTGTATAACATGACGGGAGAAAGGTGTGTGTGTGTGTGTGTGTGTGTGTGTGTGTGTGTGTGTGTGTGTGTGTGTGTGTGTGTGTGTGTGTGTGTGTGTGTGTGTGAAAACGAACGGACGAACGAACGAACTTTATTTTGCAACGGCACTGATTTAACCAAACATTGATTCATTTTCAATCAGCCGTTGCTACAAGAGAGAGAGAGAGAGAGAGAGAGAGAGAGAGAGAGAGAGAGAGAGAGAGAGAGAGAACCTGGAGTCTGTGTTCTCACTAGAATCACACCTGACAACGTGTTGCCTCTTGTGTTTGATCTCTGACCTTCCGGGTGAGACTGATGCTGGGTGTCAGCATCTGGAGACAATAGAATCGACAGATCCCCCGCAGGCCACCTTAGAGAAACTGATAAAACACTTCAGTGTGTGTGTGGGGGGGGGGGGGGAGACAGGATGGGTGAGTTGGTGTTTTGGGGGTTTAACGTCCTTTTCCAGCACATACGGGTGATAGCAAAGACGGGGGCCACGATGAAAAAGCCAGCACAAATATTTGGCCCCAGGCGGGATACGAACTCTCGATCCGAGCATCAGAAGTCCAACGCTCTACCATTCGGCCAACCCGGCTCCCCTGGGGGGAGACAGAGAGAATGTGCGACTGACTTGTTTTTTTTTGTGGTCAGGACTGAATGATTTAAGGTTCAGGCAGGTGCATGGCAGGGAAAAAAACACTGACCACAGGAAATGGACACCAGGAATATAAGGACCACGTTAAAAAAAATCATGATGTTTTCCGTACTCCTCAATTTCTATCACATAACAGGAGAAAGAGGTGTGCGTGCGTGTGTGTGTGTGTGTGTGTGTGTGTGTGTGTGTGTGTGTGTGTGTGTGTGTGTGTGTGTGTGTGTGTGTGTGTGTGAGAGAGAGAGAGAGAGAGAGAGAGAGAGAGAGAGAGAGACTTGTTTTTGTGGCCAGGACTGAATGATAAATTAAGGTTCAGGCAGGTGCATGGCAGGGGGAAAACACTGACCACAGGAAATAAAAGACCCCAGTGGGTTTGTTCTGATGGGACATTTTTCTTTTTTCAATTTACCACCCAACGTAAACAATCCTACTTGATGAATCTGCATGTCTGTAGAGCCCACTCCGAAAATACCACCACCAGACGTCACAGCCGATGCGCATTTAATAACTTCTCAAAGAAATGACTGATGTAGAAGAACGGGCAGCGTCGTGCGGACCTAAACTGTTATCACAGACATATCGACCGAGACAGTTTCTAACTTACCGACCTCTTTGAGACATAATTATTAGTGTAGCAGTGAAATTTCAGAAACCGTATGTGATAGAGAAGATCAAGGATGGCCTGAAATGAAAGTATCAGGACGGCGAAACGATGATGTTTTGCTACTACTTCTGCCTGTTGTTTTGATTGGTTTTTTAGTACACTGTTATTAAGCGCATTAATATAGGCGCGTTATCCCAAATATTTGGATCAAAGCGCCGCGAGCTAAACTCAACACGCACGCTCACGCAAATCACACGCATTCTCTCACACACATTACAGTCACGTGGTGCGAAGGGCCAGTTCAGCAATTAAGTTTCGGAATTTTAGAATTGCATTTAATTTTGTTCAGTTTGGTGGGCTGAACATTTCCAAACCGGGGAGGGGGGGGGGGAGGAAGCCGGAGTACCCGGAGAGAACCCCCGACGGTCGCCCCGAATGAACGGTGCCACATGCGAGAAAGAAAAAATCTTTGCCTCGAGTGGGATTCGTACCTGACCTCTCGCATTGGTGACTAAGTAAGTCTTAACCACTAGACCGCCGACCCCCTTCGCTTGGAGCTAATGGTACCCTTAACGTGCCTAATTTACATGTAAATGGGTCACGCTCTGCTTCTCCTCACGCTGCTTCTCGAAGCCCTACCGAACATGCCTAGTATCATCATTTTCCTGGTTGATTGGTTTGTGTGTTTAACCCATTCTGCCTGAGCCACGGCCATAGTCATAACAAGATTTCAGCCCCATTGCCGCAATACGAGTTTAGTCGTCATCATCAGTAGTGTGTGAAATCTCCGTTCTGTTCCACCATTGCCAGTCGTTGCCTTTTTTGGCGGGGAAGGGGGGGGGGGGGAGTGAACTCCCATAGAAACGGTTTCTGTTTTCCCTGGTTGCCTCTGTACGGTTGTTTTTTTTTTTTTTTCACGCGGTTTACGTCGTGAAAAGAATTGTCAGATGAAGGCGGCTTGGTGTCACCGCGGGGACTTCAGGCAGCTAGCGCCAGACATATGATGGTGGGTTCAGTGTAGAAAGGGTTATCGTCCTTTCTCCCCCCCCCCCCTATAATATTGAAAATGATATATCCTTCAGCGCTGCCCTGCCCATGATGCTCTACGACGTGAAACCTGACCAGAGGGCGCAGAGCTACATGATTGTGTAGGGTGGGTGGGTGTTTGGGGGTTTAACGTCCCTTTCCACCACATACAGGTGATATCAAAGACGGGGCAACGATCAAAAAGCCAGCACAAATATTTGGCCCCAGCCGGGATACGAACTCACGACCCGAGCATTAGAAGTCCAACGCCATGATTGTGCAACTTTGAGGTTGCTGTCATGACCTGGAGAAGACAGTGGGATTCGTCATGGCGACTGGGCTGCAGATCTGACGCAGCTAGTCAAATCAACCACAGAAGAAGACGATGAAGAAGAAGAAGGGGATAAAATCTACGACTGGGCAGCGATGAAAAAGTCGGTACAAAGTTTTGGCCCTAGTCGGGATGGAACTGACGACCAGAGGACTTGGTATCCTGACTTGGACCCGAAGAGAAATGACCCTGAAGTTCAGCATGCCCATACAGACTCACTCATCAAGAAGTCGATGCTGAACCGGAGGACACAAAACCAAACCCCCTCCTCAATCACTTGTGTAAATGACGACGAACGTCGTCCAGACTGAAAACTGCCCTACCCCCGCGGACACTTGGTCAGGTTCTGCACACGGGAAATGTTCTCCTTCTTGCAGCGGTTTGTAGCGGACCCCGTCCCCCGCTAGCGGTGTAGACTGTTTGTGATTGTCCAGCGTGTGGTCAGCGCTAGATTGATAGTCTGGGGAGATCTGTTTGTTCGCCGTGCGGTTAGGGAAGTGTACAGTCATTTGAGGGCTCGTTTGCGATTCGACCTGTGGAGGGACGGACGGTAAAAGATCTGGTGTGGTTTCGAGAGTCGATGGTGGTGTTTAGTCGGCAGGATCTAGATACTTTCATGGCCTGTGTGTATAACCGGCTTAGCAATTAATCCCCCCCCCCCCCCCGAAATAACAACAACAAAAAACAAAAACATAAAAATGATAACAAAAAAACCCGAAACACAAAATACAACAACAACAAAAAAGGGTGGGTGGGTGTTTTCAAAGACGGGGCAACGATGAAAAAGCCAGCACAAATGTTTGGCCCCAGCTGGGATACGAACTCACGACTCGAGCATTGTAAGTCCAACGCTCTACCATTCGGCCACCCCGGCTCCCCAACAAAAAAACAAAACAAAACAAACAACACCACCACCAAAAGAACAAAACACAACAACAAGAAAGCAACAACAACCTAAAACAAAACCACCACCACCACCACCACCCCCCCCATCACCTACATCTCCCCTAAACTTGAGCTGTCTCCATTTCAGCCCACGTTAAACTTCTCTCCTTACCTTTTCTTTTTAACCCCAAGAGCAGACCTTTACGCATGTAGGCGCGGGGCGTAATGATGTTGAACCGGAGGCAAAGTGGGAACCGATTGGCGTGCGTTGGAGATCGATACCAGGGCAGCTAAGTTCAAGGGGAGGGGGGGGGGGGATAAAACTTAAAAGAGTCGGTGGCGAACGAGAAGTTGTAATTTCCTCAAAAAACTTTTGCAAAGACGGGGCGGCAAGAACAGAGAGGGAGGTGAGAGTGTAATGGAGGGTCTGGGAGTCGCAGGAAACGTGTCAAAGGCAGCTGCCACTTAGCATCCATATGGACGCTGGCATAGAGAGAGAGAGAGAGAGAGAGAGAGAGAGAGAGAGAGAGAGAGAGTATTTTACAAGGATAAAAGATTAGGTGCGCAGACCTTTTTTAGATCTTGTCCTTGCTAAACTACAACTACTAAACTTGGAAAACTGCAACTGTTTCTTAGAACACACACACACACACACACACACACACACACACACACACACACACACACACACACACACACACGCACACACTTAGCGTAGATATACATAAACAAGAAAAGCATTATATCAATCAAATACTAACAAGCAACTAATATACAGTATACATGTACAAAAAAGAAGAGGAAGAAGAAGCGGGGAGGGAGAGAGAGAGAGAGAGAGAGAGAGAGAGAGAGAGAGAGAGAGCTACTAGGGAAGGAATTAGAATCGTACTAGTTTTTTGAAAAAAAAAAAAAATCTGTTTTCGGAATGGGATTCCGTGACAAAGTTGGACACAAGCAAACTTTTTGCACTTCGTTTAGAAACGCAACACTCAGCAGATGTGAGCACTTAGATTAGCTCAGATGTCAGTGCATGAGCATATCTATCTATCTATCTATCTATCTATCTATCTATCTATCTATCTATCTATCTATCTATCTATCTATCTATCTATCTATCTATCTATCTATCTATCTATCTATCTATCTATCTATGTCTGTCTGACTCTCTCAGTTTGTGTTTGTATGTGTACATTTTTTTCCGGTGATCTTTCAGTCCTTGTGGGAGCTGAGGCAGACCTTGGATAATAATTCTTACTGTTACTATCTGAAGTTCTGCTCCTTCTGCAGGCACCGCGGACCTTCCACTAGAACCTCATCTCTCTTTGGAATCTTTAGTGACAAGGCCGCTGGCCTCAATGAGGACGCGCGCATCCAGTGGGTGACGACCCTACGTAGCGAAAGCCGACACACTGTGGTCTCCATTTTCGCGTCCCCAGTCCCCGAGGTTTTGTCCTGGCGGCCATACACCACCCCCCTGGTGCTCACTTCATCGGGTGAAGCCGCTTTCGGAAAATTAATAGTCCTCGTCGCTGCCCTGTGTTGGTTCGTGCTGGGACTGCCGGTTGGTCTGTGATGGATTGGTCAAGGATCCTGGGTGTCATCCCGTGCGGTTCGGGAACCCACGGCACCCTAGTACTCCCCCCCCCCCCTCTCCTCCTCCGCCTCCTTTGTTCTCTTGCCCCTTACCCCCCCCCCCCCTCCCACGCCGAGTCTCCCGCAATGTGTTGGTTTGCGTCTGAATAAAATTAATGTCCCTCCTTTCTCGTAGTCCTAGTGTCCTGCCAGTAACTATTAACAGAGATGGTCTCTGGTCCAGCTAGTGCAGGAGGAGCTTGGTTAACCGAGGCGGACTGTCGGTGCTCGAGTCGTGAGTTCGAATCCTGGCTGGGCCCTGAAAATTGGTGCTGCGTGCCATTCCCTCGTTACCCTTTCTTTGGTATCACCCTCACGTGGTTGGGGAAGCCGGGATAGCCGAATGGTAGAGCGTTGGACACTCAATGTTCGGGTCGTGAGTTCGAATCCCAGCTGGGGCCAAACAGCTGGCCTTTTTCTTGTTTCCCCGTCTTTGATATCACCCTTGCGTGGTCGAAAAGGACGTTAAAGCCCCAAAACACCCACCCCACCCTCCCCTCAAAAGGGACGTCTAAACAGCAAGCAACTAACCAAAGAGTTTCATTTCAACCACTGTTTGAATAGACCTCATTCTCCCTGTGCAGTAATGCTGTAATTTTAAATTTTAAATCACGCAGTAGCGTTGTTGTAACATTTGGAATCTTGCAGTGGTGCTGCTGTAAGCTTTGCAGTCTCGACTTTGACCGCAGCCCACGTATTCTGGTTTGTTGTGGAAAGTGTCGTGATCACTCACTGACCACGTTCAGTGCACCCATTGTCGTGACGTCTGTACCGATATGAAACAGCCCCCCTCTTTTGTCTTCTGATGATTCCCGCCCCTGACCCCCCAGCGTCGATACAGATACGTGAAAAATGACCCTACCCCGTCCACTGGCTGTCAGACACCGCCCTCCCCCCCTCTCTTCCCGTATCTCTCCTCCATACTCAGCATCCCCCGTCTCCCTCCCTTGTGGTCAGTGACCGGGAAGGACCTGTCCGCCCCCATGGGGCCTTGGTCAGCTCGGTGTTGTGTTTCTCTTTAATTATCGCATTGCAAGTCATCTCCAGCTAGTGTAAAGAGTCTGTTCCTTTGTACAGACCTCATCAGAGAGAGTGCATTTTAAAGCTACTCAGAAAATACTTCTTGCAGGGTGGGGGAGCCGAATGGTAGAGCGTTGGACTCTCAGTGCTGGGGTCGTGAGTTCGAATCCCGGCTGAGGTCAAATATTTCTACTGGCCTTTTTCTCACTGCCTCGTCTTTGATGTCACCCTTGGAAAAAGATGTTAAACTCCCAAACACCCGCCCACGTGCCCACACTTGTAGGGTGTTCATACCTTGCCGCACATAAGGAAAAAAAAAAAAAAGAAGAAAAAAAGTGTCGTGTAGACGATATTATATTCTTTCCACATCAGGTCAGGGGCGAGCCCGAAAAATCTACCTCATTTTTGAGGTAGCTTGTGTGCTCGTTCTTACTTGTGTTGTGCACCAGAGAGCACGTGAATTTATGGCTTCGTCCCAGTATTGACATTGGCGGCATTGGAGGCACGTGGAGGCTGACCCGTTTTCCGATTACCAGGCTGTGGGAATTATCAGTCAGTTGACAGTTTTCAGCCAAATTTCCTATTCTTTCAGGCAAAAAAAAAAAAAAAAAAGTTTCAGCCAAAGAAAAGGAAGGGGAAATGCCGTATGGTACAGCCTAACTTCATTTGAAGACTTCCATGTCGGTACCGTTGGACTTCCAATGCTCGGGTCGTGAGTTCGAACCCCGGCTGGGGCCAAATATTGTGCTGGCTTTTTCATCGTTGCCCCGTCTTTGATATCACCCTTATGTGGTGGAAAAGGACGTTAAACTTCCAAACACCCACCCCACCCTCCATGTCGGTACCAAGGCAGTGTTTTACTTTTGGGTATTTGATAAGGCTACTAAATACCTTTAAAAATTTCTTTAAAAAAAAATTGTTTTCTTAAGTGGGGCGTTGCCCCCTGGAGTACCCCCAGCAGGGCAGTCAGTTTCTCTGCATCCCGGTCTAGGTTTCAGCCATTTTTTTCCCCTCTAGCAATTCCCCCAGCCTGAATTACTATACCACCAGTTTATGTAAAGAGGACGTGTTTGTGCTTTACTGCTTACTCGTATCTGCACGAGCGCGTGTTTTATTTGATGTGGGCAAACCCCATACGATGTTGGTCAATTACTGTTATTACATGCATAGAGGGTGACGCTCCTGCGTAGCACGCTTTCGCTTGAGTCAGTGAGTGGCGTTATCGGCTGGCGGGCGTTTTCGCCACAGGCACTGGCACTGGCACTAGTCGTAGGTTGTCAATATTTGAAATCAAATGGCGTTTGCATAAGTCATGCCCATCACAAACCCCATCTCCCTACTATCATGGACGGAACCCCATCTCTGTACTATATATATTATATACGTGCGTGAGGGAATGCGTGTGACTATCGTGAGCGTGCGTGTTGGATGTAGCTGGTGGCACTTAGATCCAAATATTTTGGATAACGCGCCTAAATTAATGTGACGATGATGATGATGGTTATAGTGGGAAGATGGGGATGGTGGTGGAGGGGGGGGGGAGGGGGGGTTATTTTCACATATCGACACTCTACATAGTGCCTGTTGTTTCCCCATTGGTTAGCCCCCCCCCCCCCCACCCCCACCCCCCCTCGAGACTTGAGACTGGGTCGTGCTAGAGGCTCCACCATCATCCACTGTGAACAATTCTGTGAAATAAAGAGGGCTGGGCAATAATAATAGACTGCAGCAGTAATAAAAGTACTGTCTTTATTTGTGTGCACACTGCGTGCACACTGCATGCACTCCCGACATGTCTTCTGCAGTAAACAAGCGCAGCGGGGATTAAACTCGATATCCCTCCCACGGAGAGAAATTGCCGTGGACATTGTACTCGGAAGTAAACGCTTTTATCTTTATGTGCCGGAAATCTGCACGTGGTATGTGTATTGCGTGTAGCTATCGGCATGAATTTGCAACCGAGACCCCATACCTGATGACGACGTAGCAGGATACGAAAAGAAACAGTATCGTCGTTGGCGAAGTTTGGAGAGTTCACGACTGGGAAGCGCATTGTTGGAGTTGTGTGTTGGGCAGATTGTGATGTTAGCATTCCGTCTGAGTGAGTGAGTGAGTGAGTTTTTGAGGCTTAACGCCGCGCAAACCACAAAGACTAATTCGCGGCTAAGTGTGTCTGCACTACGTGAAAAAAACAAAACAAACCCAAACAAAACAAAAATGTAACGTTGGGCAGCTGATGCAAACTGATCTACGGGGCAATATAAACCTAGGACATGCAGGAGACGCTGCACCTTCACGCTAGTGTTTTGAACTCCCGATTATAAAAAAAGCGTAGAAAACAAATAACAATTACAACAGGGTAACCGTAGTAGGCTTGGGAAAAATCTTTGACAGTTGATAGTGTCAGATATGCTGCGAATCGGTTTATTGCGCCTAGGGGAGGTGATAAGTTGCAATATTTGCTGTATATGCGCTCAGTATTTATGTTTGTTTTACCTATTTATAATTGCTATTTGTTTTCTGCTTTTTTATAATTGGGAGTTCGATAAATTAGCATGAAGGTGCAGCGTCTCCTGCATGTCCTAGGTTTATACTGCCCCGTAGACCAGTTTACATCATTTGTCCAACGTTACATTTTTTTTTTTTCACATAGTGCAGGCACACTCAGTCGCGAATTAGTCTTTGTGGCTTGCGCGGCGTTAAGCCCTAAAAACTCACTCACCCCTGATAGTCACAGACTTGCCCAAGCTGGAAGGACATCCCAAGCCAGTTTTACGTACGCAAACGTGCGGCTTCAAAACTTTTGAATCAAAGCAGCGGCAGGGGAAATATCCATCATCTTGAACTGACCTTATGGATCATACATAAGATTTCCAGTGCACCACATTCACGACCCATCCCGCCCCTCAGGACAAAAGACGACGTCACACAAGTGTGTGTCTGCATCTCGCTGTTGATAACTTCGGGTATCCGCGCCGCTCTGCCTTCCGGGCGTCGTCTCGTTTGCAACCGTAATTGCAGATCTCCCCCCAAAACATTTCCTCCTTGGAGATTTTTTAGGGGGCTACCTCGTATTATTTTACAAGTGCTGCGAGGCATGGAAGTCGTTCCGGACGTCGTTAAATCCTTGACAGCACCTCCAGAAAGCGCCCGACTCCAACGTCAACGGAGACAGTGCGCTAATGGGGACCCTCTTGAGCTGCAGGAAAATGTTGTCTCAGCGCTTCTGACTTTTTTAGTTTTTTTTCCTCCAGTGACAAAAGGGATGTATTTGCAAGGCTAAAAAATTCTGCTGTGACGGTATTAGCTGATGTCACGGCTAGGAACGCTTCCCGCTTGCGGTGAGAGCTTGAGAGAGAGAGAGAGAGAGAGAGAGAGAGATTGCGGAGGTCGGAGCTAACGACATGCAGTCGACAGAAGCCCTCACGTCACCGCAATTTGGTTGCCATGGAGATGCAGATAGGTGCTTCTCGGCTGCATGAAAAAAAGGCAACCGTGAGCTAATCACGGACACTTTCTGCCCTTCGGCTTGCCACTTACGGAACCCGGGGAGGGAACGCCGTGCTAATCTTTCCCCAGCAGTTTAGGGACGACACGAAAGCCAGAGCGGGCCTGCGTCTGTCTGTGTGAAATTTGTGAACTTGGCGAGTGTCTCTTGACTCTGGGTCACGGGTCTGAGAGCCTGCCTTCTCTCTTCTTGCACGGGTGGGTGGGTGGATGGGTGGGAGTTTAACGTCCTTTTCCACCACGTAAGGGTGATACCAAAGACGGGACAACGAGTAAAAGGCCAGCAGAAATATTCGGCCCTAGCCGGGGTTCGAACTCACGACCCGAGCATGGCAACTCCAACGCTCTATCCCGGCTCCCCTGTAGGGAAGGCCCAGGCCTTGCGTAATAGTGGCTTGAAGTGGCTCCTGTTAGTGCGTAGTGGCTTATTCTTTTTAACAAGTCTGATCACGTAGCGGTGGTTGGGCTCGGGGATCGTAAGAGTTAAGCGTAGCCGATGTAGGGGGCTTGCATCCTTTTCGATTTTTTTTTCTCTCTCATGTCCCAGATCATTTAGCTCATGGTTAGTGCTACAGATCGTTCTGAGCTGTTTCGTGATGTCTATCATCACACCACTTAGACACCTTGACGGTGACAGCGTCTGCAATGCTGGCACTGAGCCAAGAGAAGCGTGCTTGATGTCACGGCGACCACATTGAGGGTGGGTGTGTGTTTGGGGGTTTAACGTCCTTTTCCACAACATAGGGTGATATCAAAGACGGGGCGACGATGAAAAAGCCAGCACAAATATTTGGCCCCAGCCGGGATCGAACTCACGACCCGAGCATTAGAAGTCCAACGCTCTACCATTCGACCACCCCGGCTCCCCGAGCCAATATAATAATAATAATGAGTATTGTATAGGCGCTTTACCCAATTTCATAAATCGGCTCAAAGCGCCGTCAACTGAACCCAACACGCACGCTCACGTGAATCACACGCATTCTCTCACACACTGGACAGAAACACATTACAATCACGTGGTGCGAAGGGGCAGCTCAGCTATAATTTAAATTTCGGACTTTAGAATTGCATTTATTTTTCAAATTTGGTGGGCTGAACATTTCCAAAGCAGAGGGGGGAGGAAGCCGGAGTACCCGAGAGAGAACCCCCCGACGATCGGCCCGAATGAACGGTGCCACATACGATTACGAGAAGGAAAAATTCTTTGCCCCGAGTGCGACTCGAACCCTTGACCTCTTATCTCGCGTTGGTGACAGGTCTCTTAACCACTAGACCACCGACCGGCAGAATAGTGCTCGATGTCCCGGCGACCGCATTGAGCGCTCCAATAGTGCAACAACAGTCGTAGAGCTGTACTACTACTACCACTAAGACCCATGGCTGCAAGTGGAGCATATGCCATCGACGACCCTTCGCCATCGCACTGTGTTCTGGGCTACTCTTGTCACTCCAGTCCACTTGATCCCCTGCTTGCATAGCTCTGCCTCAGTGTCCCGCCTCCAGCTGTTGCGAGACCGGCCTCTCTTCCTTTTCCCCTGCGGGTTCCATGTCAAGGCTTGGCGAGTGGTGCTGGATGCTGGCTTCCTGAGGGTGTGTCCGATCCAGCCCCACTTCCTCCGCAGGATCTGCTTGGCCACTGGTTCCTGCCCCGCTCGCTCCCACAGCTCTTCGTTTCGGATCTTCTCTGGCCATCGGATGTTGAAGATGCGCCTCAGACAGGTGTTGAAAACTGTCTGGATCTTCTGCTGCACCGTCTTTGTTGTCCTTTGTTGTAGAGCTGTACTAATAATCAAAATAGAGCATTTCGAGCGCACAGGCGCACGGCTCACGAGCGAAACTGTTCCAGAACATAAGTTGACTTAGCAAAGATGAAAATAATTAGCCCCGTTTTAAAGAGCTGTGCAACAGGGTAACGGTTCGACCCAGACCTAGTCCGGTTTCAAACTGTAGAGATCCAAAACGTAATGCTAATACAGTAACAGCCAAGCAGCTTACTGATCAGCTGAATGTCAGTATAGCGATGAACTGTCGCGGTGCGGTCACTTGGAAGCTCTCCAATGGTGGGGTCAGAGAAGCGCCAGAACTCACTCCCCCCCCCCCCCCCCCAACCCGGCAAAAAGGTCAACGAAGTCAATATTCTGCAGTCTGCAACAGACTCGGGATGGGAAACTGTATTCACGCTATTTGCATTTGGTATTTGATACCGTGTCTGATGAACGTGCGTATTGTATGGACGAAGAGTAAGCGGAAGAGAGCTTGAGGCCTCCTGTTCGTTAGAAATAAAGGAAGAACAAGCCCATGTTAAGAAACATAACATGCTTTATACTACTTTTCTGTGAACGCCCTTTTCACGTACTTTCTTCCGAAGTTTTTGGTAATTGAAAGAGGGGGTGAGTTGGGGTGGGAGGTTGCTGGGGGTGGGGAGTGGGGAAGGAGAGAGATGGGGGGTGGATGAGGGGGAGGGTGTCACCAGAGTTCAGGATGGTTGAACGTTTGCCAGACATTCGTAATTCAGTGTAGTTTTACGCAAACGAACAAGAACACGAAGCTGAATAGTCACGTATGTTTCACATTACGGGTTTATTAACGGAGGAACAAAGCGAACAAAGTGAAAGAAACATAAACAACACACACGCGCACACACGCGCGCACGCACGCACACGCACGCACACACACACACACACACACACACACACACACACACACACACAAAACGATCCAGGCGCTTTTATTGTGTAACTCACTAACTGTTGTAAATGTCTTTCAAAATGTTGTTTTGCGTTGTGGCTTCCTCAGCTCTGTGCGGATGGTAATTATTTTACAAGGGACACTGTGAGAGAGATGGATCCCAATTTTCACACACACACACACACACACACACACACACACACACACACACACACACACACACACACACACACACACACAGAGACTCAGAGAGAGAGAGAGAGAGAGAGAGAGAATTTAAGTTGCACACGCAGAACTTTGAATGTTTCATCACCTCATCATTCCAATTGCCGTATTGGATAAGAGCACACGACACCCCAAGGCGCCATATTGGGTTGCATGATTGACTTGGCTCTGGTTGCAGATGAGTTTTATCGGAAAGTGTGATTTGTATTGTCTGTGTGTGTTTTGGTTGCGTCCTACATTGCCTCCTGCTTTTTTCACGTCAGCTTTGATGGAGACAAGATCGGATAGCCATTACGAAACATTTCAAACTGTCACAGCGGTCGGGTTCCAATCTCGTTCAGACCATTACACGACGTGTTTGATTGAAGCTACGGCAACCGGGCACCGTCGACCCGCAACATTTGTTACGGCCGCTTTTGGATTTAATTCAGACCCTGAAAATTGCGCCAGACAGCTCAGATTCCATTGGAGGCCAGACAACAGGAAGAGGATAAATTTTCCTGCCAGACAAACCTGACACCTCATCCGAGAAATTTCACATTCTGGAATTAAACCTAAACTTGCAGGAAACGACGGCTCGTTCCCCCAGGATGGACTCGGGGGTCCACAAAACGCAGGTTTCCATGGTGACACGGCCCGATCGGGCCGGTATGCGGGAGTCCCCAACCTGTGGGGATCGTCATCAGAAAGTAATCAGCGGCCTTCAGTAGTTTGATGCCGCCAGACGGATTAATTAGAAATGGGGCCGCTACAGCTTTTCGTTCCACTACATAGGAGTATTCAGGCCAGACTAAACTTGGCGTGAATCATTGGCTAGTTTTTTCTGGAGCCGGGGTGGCCGAATGGTAGAACGTTGGACTTCTAATGCTCGGGTCGTGAGTTCGTATCCCGGCTGGGGCCAAATATTTGTGCTGACCGTTTCATCGTTGCCCGGTCTTTGATATCACCCGTATGTGGTGGAAAAGGACGTTAAACCCCCAAACACCCACCCACCCACCCGCTAGTTTTTCTGTCCCCTCGTTTCAGCCTGGTTGGTGAGTTGGGTTTAATATTCCCAACGCCACAAAGGTTGCTATTGGAGACGGCCCTGATTGGCAGGTTTTGGGCGGAAGGGTCGGCTAACTTAACTGAACAGTTCGGCTGAACATTATTCAATCCAGACTGCCAGGTCGGTTTCATCCTTCTGCGCAGACCGTTACCTCTCTCCCTGCTCTGCATACCGGATCTGCGGATATTGGATCCAAACCGAGGCGCAGAGCTTCCAACAAAGTTTACCCATCCGACCAATCAGGCGTTTGACTGGGATACAGACGAACCAATCGTATTGCTGCTCTCAGCGCTCTGTTCGAGCTGAACAAAGGTGTGGTCTGATTGCTGCGGCTATCACTTTTCTGTTTTCCATGGAGGAAACACTCGCCATAACCACTCATTCACCCGGTTTTGCCTCGGGATGACTTACTTGGCTGGGCTTGAATGCCTAAAGACTTAGGGTTTCACTCTGGCTTGAAATGATTAAAGACACCGAAGCTGTCCTTTTCAACCTAGTGTCCCTGACCTTTCAATGCACGTGTGCGATGAGCAAACCACGGAAAAGTGCAACAGTGGAACCACCCCCCTTCCCTTCCCGCCGGCCCCTCAATCCCTTCCTGTAAAAAAAAAAAAAAAAAAAAAAATGCGTAAAGGACAATATCAGAGAAAAAGAAAGAAATCCCAAGGGATTTTGGCTTCCTGTGTCGTCGCATGAGGACGTGCTCATCAGCTGGTTCAGTCAGCATCCGCAGACACATCACCAGCACGGAATCCACTTCTCGGCACAGCATACATCACTGCGGTAATGCTTCTTATTGAACGAACGCATTCGAGCGAGGGACAGAAGTCATAAAAATGGTCTCATTCCTGATTGGACGTTCGGTCCTGTTGGACATCTCCGGCCATTTGAACGTCTGTCATTGGCGGAGGTCATTAGCCGAGGCCTGTAAGGCCGTCTGTCATTGGCTGAGCTCGTAAATTAGCTCGTGTGCGCGACCTGCAGACCTCGTGGTTCATGGAAAGGAAGGGTAGAAATGAGGAGTCTTTGTTGTCTAGTTTGATCACGGTTGAATCCTTGACATTTTCGTGATTTTGTTGTTGTTGTTGCTTGTCAGCACAGCCAGCACAACGGCTTTAAAAAAAAATCTGAAACCAAGGTAGAGAATAGACAGTGAACACACACACACACACACACACACACACACACACACACACACACACACACACACACACACACACACAGAATGCATCTGTGGCATTCAGTCCACCGCTCACGTGAAATGTGTGATACACTGTGCAGTCAACTCAGTCGTCATCCTTGTTTTACATTTGTAAGGATCGTAGGTCTGTATACCTTAAGAGTAAGCACAGTTAGTCAGACCGTTTAATTAAGAAACAACAACAACACCCTCCAAAACAACAACAACAAACCAACAAACCAACCAAACAATTATCCCCCCCCCAAAAAAAATAAAAAAATAAATAAATAAAAAATAAAAAAAATCAACCAACAAACAACAACAACACACCCACTGGCAGTGTTAACTGTCTTTGCAAGTAAATCGATGTACGCATGCTGCAATTATTTTTTTAAAGTGAATATTTCATGTCGTGTTTATCGAGATCAAAACACCGGAAAAAAATTGAACTAGACCGGAGGTGTTTGATCACGATGCAGACTACGCGAACAATGCAGACCCCATTGCTCAGGTAATTAACGTTCATCCCATGGCGTGTGCTTGTCAAAAGTCGCACTCGTGTCTACAACCACCAGGCACGCAACCATCACCAAAATTTGGCCTTTCATCTGGAAACAGCCTCTGTTCTTGGCTCGTGTGTACAAAACGGTTCCGTGCAAGCCGGACTTGTCGTCTGATCTTTGGCTCTATTTCCACCGCTTTGATGTTGACGTAAGGGTGTATGTCTGATGATCTGAAGAGGGAAGAAAGGGATCCCATTGATCTGCCTTTATGTCTAATCCCTTATGATTTCCTGTCCAGACGTCAGGCTGAGGGAGAAGGCTTTGGGATTGTTATTGACAGCCAGCCAGACGTCTTAAATATCCATCTCTTTATATTTTAATTCCTCATTTCTGTCGCGGTGGAATCCCGGCTGGGGCCAAATACTGTGCTGGCATTTTTTCTCGTTGTCCCGTCTTTGATATATCACCCAAACGTGATGGAAAAGGACGTTAAGCTCTCAAACACCCACCCCACCCTCATTTCTGTCGCAAGTTGCAGAAGTCTGAACTTCTGCAAGAACATAATCTCGAATTTAACACAGTCTGGTTGGGGTGAAACTTGAGACTGGGCGTACGTTGGTGGCGTATTAATAAAAAACTCATCTGCACTTTGTGTTACTGCTTCTTTGTCTTAATGTCTTATTGAGGTCGAATCTCGGCTAGGAACCAAACATTTATTTATCGGGTGAGCGGTGGTCTAATAGGTAGCGCGTCGGACTTGGCCGCTGCGCTACTGAACGGCCGTCACCAATGTCATGGCGATGAAACGTGGGTTCGAGCCCAGGTCGAGTTTGTGATATGTGATACCGGTTTGTCCTGGCTGCCGGGCTGCTCATCGGGGGTTTCTCTCCGGGTTATCCGGCTCCCCCCCCCGAAGTAAAATTGCAAAAAAAATATAGGATAGGTATTGGGTGGCGCTGCATCGCGGCGACGCGCTTGCCCCGGGGGAAGCAGCCCGAATTTCCCGAAAGGGATAATAAAGTAGTTTAAAAAAAGGTGGCACTTCCGCCTTGCCCCCTTCATTTATGTGACCCACATGTGGTGGAAAAATTACGCTAAAAACCTGCTGCCGACCAATCAGCCAACAAGTTCTTTGAGTCCTCTGAACATTAATGTTGTTTCAACATCACTTGATGTACTCTTCCGAGCTGGATATCCTTGTGCTCTTTCTTGACGAGCTGGTATCACGCGCGAACACTGTACGAAGGTTACCCAGAACGACAGTGCATTGAAACCATTTGGCCGAGAGCACGGCTTGGGATGGGCAGCGTATTGAAACAAACATGTCGGCCCCTGTCGGCTGCTGTGGAGACGTGTCCAACCGTTCTTTCCACTCCGGGGATCAGTCAGATGTTTGTTGTGTGTGACGTCTCAAATAGCCTGTGCATGGGAGCACGAGCAGCTCTCCTGCGCGAGAGTCAGTTTTCGTCTGCTGCGCCGAAGCTGCTGCTTGGTTGGCTCCTCCGCTTCGGATCGAGTTCCTGCCCTTGGGCTGTAGTACTTAGGAGTTCCCTCCCTTTGGACTTTCCTTCCCTTCATGCCTTAGGCTGTGGTACTTTCCCTTGGAGTCTCCTTCCTGTGGACTCGAAATCCTTCTTGGGCTGTGGTACTCTTCCCTCTTTTGTCTCCATGTTTTCTGTTCGGCTGAAGGAGACGAGACCGAGCCGGCCTTGGGCGGACGAAGCAGTGTTTTGATGACTTTTGATCCGGCTCGTCTGCTGTGTCCACTCAGTCAGTGGTCATTTATGCCCGAGGGATGTCGAGCTTGGTGGAGCTGAGTCCAGTAAATGGAAGGCTCAGCTCTGACAAGTAAAGTATTGTTTTTCCTGAAAGTCTGACCACATGTGGACATTCTTGGACCGGTAATCGAACATGGACTCAACGCTATTGCAGGTGGTCAAGATAATGACTGTAGTGGATTTAGGAAAGGAACTTTGGACGTTTCGTGAAGGGATGGTCATTTGGAATGATGATGGTTTTGATGGATCGCTTCGCTGTGTTCTGATTGTTTCAGAATGCCAAGACTATGGCATGTTGCTTTGGCTTATTGGCTCATTGGCTCAGTGATGAGGGGAACCACGGAGTTCGGCAGTTAAAAAAAAAGGGGGGAGAGAGAGAGAGAGAGAGAGAGAGAGAGAGAGAGAGAGAGAGAGAGAGAAAATAGTAGCATTTTCTTGGCAAAGGAAAGAGGCTTGGCGGACTATCGCTTTACCATGTTATTATTGTGTTCCTTCCTTCTTTAGGCGGATTTCCACCTAAGGCTAAATATTTTTCTCCTCTGGAGCACCGAAAATCATTCCAAAACTCACCAAATTAAACAGATTCTAGTGTAGTTCTAAAACTTTCCCTCCCGAAAAGGTGTTTCCTCAGAAGCTCTTAAAATCGTGCCAAAATGCACGGTGCAATGCCCCCCTCCCCCCCCCCCCCCAAAAAAAAAAAAAAAAAAATCCGGAGGAGCATGCCTTCAGACACCTTCAGTATAACACGTCTGATTTGCAGACACGCGCTCGTGACTTCGCCACTTCGTCACGTAAATGCTACACCTTCCCGCATTTTGGATTATGGACCGTCGTCAGCCCTGTTTGTTGGAAAACCAGAAGTAAAAAAGAAACAAAACAAACACCTAACAAACTATACAGGCTTTTTGGTGTTCCGTTCATTGAAGTCGTTGTGTTCCACCTCGTGCATTGCCACTGGCACTTCCTGATAAAGCTGTTCATTCCGTCCGCTCCCCCCCCCCCCCCCCCCCGTCCCACAATGCTCAGCAAATTAATAGCTGACCTACTTATCCAGTGTCCCAGTATGGCAGGCACGTACTTAACGCCCTGGTTCCAGTATTTCATGGGAAAGTCGATTGCTTCTTCGACAGTGGGTTTATATCAGCCGCCCAGTGCCGGGTATCGAGCGGGACGTTTTCACGCTCCATTGATCATCGGAACGTCTTCACGGGCCATTGATTTCGTTATTGTGACAGAGAGGAAGCTGGGATCGAATGTACAGAAGGCTTAGTGAATTACTCGGCTGGAGAACTAACGAAGTTTTGATGGTACTGGATGTGCGGATGGTACCGGATAGATACACCGCAAGCGAACTACTCGTGACAGTTCTCGTATTGATAAAGGCCGTATTGACGTGTATGGGGGGTTACGCTTCGGCACTCCTCGGCACTTCTATTAAGATCCGGGCAGTTCCGTCAGTAATCCACGGAAATTGACGAGACATTCAGTAGTTAAAGGTTTATCAATCAATCCAGTTGTAGGTTCTGTTAATGAAGCAAAGACTTGCACACAGAAAGACTCCACGAAAGAAAACTTATCCGTTCAATGGTCCAGTTTTGATGGTAAAAGGCAAAAGCCCCTATGTGCGTATCAGATCTATGGCGCTTAAACTTTTGTACCAACTGAGCAGAGAGTTGACTGTATAATTCACTCGATTTCTGTTTCAAACTGATTGATCATCACGTTCGTTCTTTGCGTAAATGTTCCATTCGGTCGTTGAGGTGGCACAGATTACGGGACATTTATCCGGGCAACTATCTGGGGAAGTAACTCTTGAGTAAGCTGGCATCTGGCTAATTGGCCTTGTTTGTGGGGACGTTTTCGAGATACCAGAGCTACTTTCCATTCCAGTTACGTTTCCCTGAATTTATCAGGAACCAGAGGCAAACACCCTATCTTTTCACAGGAATAACCATTCCAGCTACCGTTTCCTGACTTTATCGGGAACTAAGGGAAACCACTCGATCTGTTCACGGGGAACTACTCTGCTGTGCTGAATGGATACTGAGAACTACGTCAGTGCGAGATTCTGACCTTCCCAAGACTCTTCCACGAGAGAGCAGATTGATGGAGTTTGCGCAGGGCGTTCTCTTTTGTCCAGCAAATTAACAACTAGACGGTAAAGAGGATGCAGACCCTTTGTGAGGTAGCCTGGGGAAACCCCTATAAACGTTTTGATGGCTGGTTGCAGAATCAGGGTAGTTGGAGGCTGGCTGATTTGGTCACTATTACATGGGGGAAGCAATCTATAGGCTGTGCGTCTCTCAGTTGCTCCGTTAGATCAGCCGTTGAGAAAATGTCTCTGTTCACCATGAGAATTGGTTCGTGTGGTCTAAGAGAAAACATATTGGCTGGACAGTGGGTGGGGAAGGGGAATTGGGGGGGGGGAGGGGGTTTGCTTCCTTGGTGTTTTTCACGATGGTTAAGTTCACTGAGGTCATCATAATTTAAATATTTTATAAGCAGAAACAGGCATTTCAATTTTGCCACTGCGTATACTTTTCTACAACGCGAAGACCAAAGTGTTGGCGATTTTCGTACAAAAAAAATCAGTTGAAGATACAAGGAATGGAAAGTTTCCCTCGGCCCAAAAATGTCGGCAGACAGAGAAACGAGCAGACAGTGGTGAAAATAACTCCTCCTCCCTCAAATTATTCCAAGAAGTGGTCAATAAAGTGAAAAAGCTTGTAAAACAGACGGCGACGACGTCATGTTATCATGCTTCCATGCTTACAGAAACAGCCCTAAACGAGACATAATCATCGCAAATGTAAACGACTGGGGTGTAGGGGGTGAGGGGACGCGTCGGAGGACCCCCATCCCCCCATCCCTCTTAAAAAAAGTCCATGGGTTTGAAAGTGACTGGTACGGCAGGGAGACCTCGAAGCATAAAAGAGACGGGGACAGAAATCAATGAGTAGTCAGTGGTCGCAAAGGTTTTTATCGAATTGCGAGTTTGGTCGTCGATGTTAGCGCGTGAGCAATCAGAGGTTTGCCCGACTCCCGGGGCCATTAGGGGCACATTACTACCGCCAGTCGCTCAGAGTGGTCTCCCCTTGGATTTCTTTTTTTAATAGGTGTCCCTGTTGGTCGGGGAAAGTGGAGTTGGGGGGGGGGGGTGTCCGGGGTGCAGTTATGTTCAATGTCTAGACACGTTTAAAGTCTTTAAAGTTATTTCGATCGTGATAGACACGTTCACAAGTAGCTTAAATTTCGATTGTGATCGTTTGGGTTTCGGTTTGTCTTTTGCACGTCTGCTGTATTTTCGGTTCTTGCAATTTAAATTATGAAGTGTAGGAAAAACGTTCTAAATGTCGAGCGGGAATCGAGGTTTCCTACTTTCTTTGTGGTTATTGTTCGTTTTGCAAGTAGCTTTGCAGTCAGATGTCTTTGTGGAGACAGAGAGCCTTGGGAACAGTACTAGTGATTGTGGGTTCTACTTTTGCCTCCACGCTTCAACAGTCAGTGGCTGAAGATCATCTCCTAACCAGAACCCATACTGTTGAGAAAATGACGCGTTCTCCTAGTTGTCGTGAGATAAATATTGATAACACTTACACCCGGACTGAGGAATTTTCAGTCATTTGGCACTTTTCAGACAAATTTCCCGTCCTTTAAACCAAAAGCATTCACAGTTTCGCCAAAGAAAAAACAAAATGGAGGTCAGCAGGAGGGTGGATGAGAAATAGGTTTATGCAGTGTCAGCATCATAGACTGATAGGCATAATTATAAGTGTGTCACATAGAAGCGGTCCAGGTGTAAGTTAATGATTTTACTTTTGGGTACCAGAGAGGCCACTTAATGCTTGTGAAATCGCATAGTTTGTTTCCTTCCTGGGGGGGGCTTTGGTCCCCTGCCCTCCCCCCACCCTACCCCACCCCCAACCCCCTCGCGCCCCCAAAAGGACGTTGGCCCTGGGTTTCAGTCTTTTTTTTCCTTCAACAATTCCCCAGCCTGTACACCCATCCCCCGTTCTTTGTTCGCTGCAATGAGACCATCAGATCCTGGGGTCTCACAGTCACACATCGGCATCCGAATTCAGATCCTCCATGGAAATTACCCAGCTGAGACCAAATTCAAATAACGGTCGACATGTTCCACACTTGGTGATGTGATCGTCCATTTCGCAAAAGGCCTCCCGTGGTCCGAATGGATCGCATGTCGTTATACATAGCGTGTGTTTGTGTTTGTTCTCTCTCTCTCTCTCTCTCTCTCTCTCTCTCTCTCTCTCTCTCTCTCTCTCTCTCTTTTAAGGCCTGAAATGTCAGACATGCATTTTAGCTATTCCGTAAATGTTTTCACGCCCGTCACTTCAATTTGCAACCGGCTCGGTTTTTTTTTATGACGAAGCGTACATGATGAACAAACAGATGTCGTAGGTTGTCTGCCGTTCGAACCCCACAGAGGGCGCTGGAACTCAAAGGCCATCACAGACAGCATGCATGAGCCTTTCCCTTGAGCACTATTATACGATATAAAATTCTGTGCACGGACACAAGGGTGCAGACGGTGCATAAATCTTTCGGGGAGTTGCACAACAAGTGCAGTTCGGTCTGCCCAAAAACTTCATTTTTGTGTAAATTCCTTGTTTTCTCGAGGTGAAGAACTATCACTGTGCTGTGGCTTGCGCTTCATATAAACCATATACAGACTTCAACATAAGTCAAGGGCCACCTTGACAGACAGGTCTAATTTTTAAGAATTCACAAAAAAATAGAGATCAATGAATCTTTCAAAATATTTTTGATGTGAAAGTGTTAAAGGGTTAACAATGCATCCTGCAAAGCTTGCTGAAGCTGAAAAACCACCATGTGCTGCACGGACATCTTCCAGGAATTTTAGCCAAATTTGCAAGTGGTCCTTGACTTATGTTGAAGTCTGTATGTTCATGTTGTTTGGAAACTTTTTGTTTCGAGCAGGACGGAAAAAAGAATCACACAAAACTGCATAACACTGTGCTGGATAAGTGTTTCAATGACGTTTGGTTCTGCATATGTTGTATTGGTGATTATGGGCGGGAAGGGGGGATGGGCGGAGAGGGGAAAGGAGGGAGGGGGGGGGGGATGTTACGCGTCACCAACAAACGTAGGTGAACTAAAAGGCAATCTAAAATCAAACGTTTGTACGTCAGAGAGCGACAGTGGCGTGGCTACGTAACTGCACGCTGTCCAGAACCAACCCCCCATGCCCCTCCCCTCCCCGCTCTCCATCTCTGCATGCCACCTGCAAAAAAAAAAAAAAAACTGTGTGTGTGTGTGTGTGTGTGTGTGTGTGTGTGTGTGTGTGTGTGTGTGTGTTGTACGTTATATACGTTGTTTTTATGTTATGTGTAGTTTATGTACGCGCCCTGAGCTCTTGTGAGATGGGGCGCCACAAATACCCTTTATTATTATTATTATTATTAACCGATGTCCAGGCGGATACGCTCCCGCATTTTGTCCTCACGGAATACAGTCCATGCTGTGTATCCACATACACCTATTCATTGTCCGACACCCAGTCGCACTGATTGTGCAGTTGTTGGTTTAACACATTTCGCACCGCCCACGATGTGAAATGATGTGGGGTGAAGTGTTGTAATTTATTCATAGTACTGCAACATTGTGATAGATTTTTTAGGTACGAGTGTACGAACATGTAAATAGGTGGAATGAGTGTGCATGGCCGTATGAGTGAGTGTTTGGCATGTTTTATGTTTTTATGAGAGACCACAAAGCAATGTTCCTCTTTTGGAAATTTAATAAATGTCTTATGTCTTATTCCACGTTCCTGACTCTTTTTCGGCTTTTGTCCTGCGTGCGAAAATCAATTCAATTCAATTCAATTCAATATAACTTTATTGTCTGTCGATGGCAGAAAATTTTCTTCTGGCTCACACACACACACACACACACACACACACACACACACACACACACACACACACACACACACACACACACACACACTAATTTATCTAATTAATCAAGCAAGATTAACGGTTTCTTGACGGCTCTTACTGCACCAAACACGAGTATAATCATAGTGCAGCACTCTCATTAAGCCAAATTCAAATCCATGCAGACGTGGAATTAATTACGAATTTAAAAAAAAAAAAATGAGGCCACTGGTGTATAACCCCAAACTTATTTGGCAGGAATTGAGTTAATTTTTCAGTCGCATGTGCCATTGACCCAACGAGCCTTCAAAAGTACGGAGTCTTCACTGAATTGAAAGAAAAGAAGAAAAAAAAACAACCCCAAAACGGGATTCTGAAGCTGATGAGATTAAAAAAAAAGCGGGTCCGACGCTCGCCTTTGTCATTGTAATCAGCCCAGCGAGAAATGGATGACTAATGAAGCGCATTTGAGCAGAGCTGGGATGAAAGAGGTCGTGGTGAGGGATGGTGGTGATGATGGGCGGCGTGTCGGCTGAGGGGGATGTTGTCGTGGTCGTTGTCGAGGAGATTACGTGGTCACGGAGGCGGAACGTCTGCTTCTAGCGGGAGGATGTGGAAAGGGAAGGCGGGGTTAAGGGTGGGGTGTGGGAGGGGGATGGGGTGGGTGTATTTTCCCGGAGTGTCTGGCATCGCTTGACAGATCATAGGTTGAGAGAAGAAAATGAAATTGTAGCAGACGGAGGGAGTCTATCTGTCGGTCTGCCAGTCTCGGACTGTCTGTCTCCCCCCTCCCCTCATCCCCCACCCCACCTCTGTCCTTGCTCCATTTCTCTGTTTCGTAAGGTCAGGGCTTATAGAGACTCTCTGTCTGTCTGTCTGTCTCTCGCTTTTCCCTTTTGAATTAATCGTTTGCTCCCAAAGCATAGTTGTCATATATCTACCAAAGCTCAGTACACAGGTTGGTGGGTGGGCGTTTGGGGGGTTTAACGTCCTTTTCCACCACATACGGGTGATATTAAAGACGGGACAACGATGAAAAGGCCAGCACAAATATTTGGCTCCAGCCGGGATACGAACTCACGACCCGAGCATTAGAAGTCCAACGCTTTACCATTCGGCCACCCCGTCTTCCCCATTGCACAGGTGAAATGTCACATTAGAAGCACAGTATTGTCACTGTCAGCGACCTACGCAATGCCACACAAGTGCCGCAAGGACATTCCAGAACCTCTCCAACCTGTGAATGCTGTGTAGTTTCCACGTCATGTTCTCATAATGTCCATATCAATTTATGCATATTTTGGAAGAAATCAAATTTTACGGTTTTTCATTGTTGTTGACCGTGTCTCCCCCAAGCCCCATGCGAATGGACAGAATGCCTACGCAATAAACCTTCTGAATCTGAATCTCTGTTTGACTTTGAGGAATGAGAGGGTAGCGAAGCGAAGGACGTATGATCGCCCACGCAGCTTTGGCTCAAATAATCTAATAACAACATTAGGGAACAAGAAGTTGGCGCACAGGAAATATAGCTACGTGGTGATTCGTGAATGATTGATACAAGTCATGTGTATGTACTGCGATTTTGGACTGACTGTCGTGTGAAGTGCTAAATCGTCTATACAAACCCTACAAGCCCGCGAAGACAGCCTACAATGGTCTGGGAAAGGAGCCCCAGTGCAGTAAAGTTGACAGGCGCTAGTCCCCTTTTTTCTCCAGATGGCGGTAACAATCTAACTAAACTTCGCCCGTCCTCTCGTCATTCCCATTCGGAGTCTGCTAAGTCGGTGATTCTGCGTTTACCAATCCACTAACCTACTCCACCAACGTGGTTGTCCCCCTCCCTCCTACTCCCCCCCCCCACCCCCAAAGTCCGACACATCCTCGCCGTCCACAAGTCCCCCAAGCACGCGACATGACTCCGGTGTTTGACTGTGGCATTAGACCCCGTAGCTCCCCCCCGTCAGCTCTGGGATGTCCGCGCCATATTTGCGGCGCACTGTTTGAAGTCTGGAATCGAAGACTGTACAATTAGCGGCCATTTGTATGCCAGTCTCGCTGGCTTTCAGCACACCCCGCCTGTCAGAGATGGGGGAAATATAGGAGACTGTTAGCGTCCTCAGATAACGATACTTTGTTCTAGTCTGGGGCTGGTTGTTCAGCTAGAGGTGTAAAGAGTATTTTAGGACGGCCTGCCTGTCAGAGATGAAGAAAAGTAGAACACTGGTAGCATTACTGTGGTCAGATTACGATACTTTGTCATAGTCTTGGGCTGATTGTTCAGCTGGAGGTGTAAAGAGTATTTTAGACGTCCCAGGAAGGCCAGCCTGTCAGAGATGTGTTTGTATTACTGTGGTCAGATAAGGATACTTTGTTCTAGTTTGGGCTGGTTGTTCAGCTAGAGGTGTAAAGATTGTTTTGGACGGCCCAGGAAGGCCTGCCTGCCAAAGTGTCAGAGATGATGAAAAGTAGAACGTCCGAGATATGTACAGTTCATCAGAAAGTGTGAAGTTGTGGAGGGTGGGTGGGTGTTTAGGAGTGAAGTTGTGGAACTGGTGGGGGCGACTGGACAACAGGGTAAGGTAATGGGATGCAATCAACCCAGTTTCACACAGGTTAAAAAAAACCCTAAACGATAAAAAGATAAAGATAACTGTATTCATCCCGTCGCAGAGACTCTCTGAATTCAGAAAACCGAATTAACTCTAGTTCGTGATTTCAGAGCAAAGAGAAGCAACTAGCATAGACCTCTCTCCTCTCCCTTTTCAGCCAATGAAAAAGTAGGTCAAACTTCGTCGCAGCCCTACAATCCCCCCCCCCCCCCCCCGCCACACACACACACACACACACACACACACACACACACACACACACACACACACACACACACACACACACACACACACACACACACACACACCACAAAAAGGGAGAGAAACGATAAAACGAAATACATGGAGAAAGAAAAAAAAAAAAAAAAGGGGGGGGGGAGAAAGACAAGCAACTAGCGTAGACCTCTCTCCTCTCCCTTTTCTCCCTTTTTAGCCAATCAAAAAGTAGGTCAAACTTCGTTGCAGCCGTACAACCACCCCTAACACACACACACACACACACACACACACACACACACACACACACACACACACACTAACTACACAAAAAGGGAGAGAAACGATAAAAACGAAAGACAACATGGAGAGAAAAAAGAAGAAGAAAAAAAACAAAGGAAAGAGAGGGGAAAAGAAAGAAGTGTGTGTGTGTGTGGGGGGGGGGGGGGCTAACTCGGTAAAAGCAGGTCTGTGGATCAAGCCAGTATTTAGGTTTCGGTTTGATTTATCGGTTGACCCACGCAGGGCATTGATTTCGCCACTGCTGCTGGCGCTAAAGAAGTGGCGAGGGAAGGAGGTGCTGCATTTACTTGACTCGGGGATAAAATAGCTACAAGAGGATGGGAAGAGATCTGTTTTGCCGGAATTTTCCGCGTCCACTATCCCGTAAGATCGAATTCGTGGCCACGAGAAGCATGTCGTTATTGGTAACTGGCTCTCCCTCTCTCTCTCTCACTCTCTGTGTGTTAGTGCTTCGATGTCCCATTTCTTTGCTGGATGTCAGTTTCCACATTGGTCTTCACCTTCTTCGTTCCAGTGCTCGGGTCGTGAGTTCGAATCCCGGCTGGGGCCAAATATTAATTTTGTGCTGGTTTTTTCATCGTCGCCCCGTCTTTGATACCACATTTGTGGTGGAAAAGGACGTTAAACCACCAAACACCCATCCACCCTTCTCCTTCTTCTTTTTTCGTCCTACTATTGCTACAAAATGACAACACTTATCTCTTGATAGTCCATGCAAATATCACAATTTTACTTGAAATCTTCTGGTCACTGGCAGCCCCAAAAGGGCCCAAAAGGGCCCAAAATTTCAGTACAGTCAGGTACTGTATAAGGACAGCATCCCCCACCCGCAGGCAGCCAGGATAGCCGAACGGTAGAGCGTTGGACTTTCAATGCTCGGGTGGCGAGTTCAAATCCCGGCTGGGGCCAGATATTTTGTGCTGGCCTATTTCTCGTTGCCCCGTCTTTGACATCACCCTTACGTGGTAGAAAAGGACGTTAAACTTTCAAACACCCACTCTCCCTACCCGCATGCCAACCTACGGTTCCCTCTCCCCTGAGCCTGTCTCCCTGTGCCCCCAGTCACCCCCTCCCCCTTCCCCCGTTCCCCACCTCCGCTCGTTACGCAATCAAGGAATTGAAGGGGCAAAAAAGCCTGCGATGAAATTGGGCATGGGTGTGAATTATGGCACAATCGGGCCACCGTAGATCAGCCTGTTGGTCGATGGAGCCGAGTGATCTACGCTTTTACGCGGGAAGGCCGCGAGTTTTGTGCGGTGACCAGAGAGACGAAAAAGCGAAACCTTTTCGTTGAAACTCGTTTGTTGGGAGTCGAGAGTTGAAGTATTTATGGGCCGTTTAACCAGGTGCACGTGCACGCGTGGCCGGGTGGGTGTCATGACCGCTGAAGTAGAAGTTTTTGTGATAATTTCGGGGGGGGGGGGGGGGGGGGCTCAGAACAGCCTGATTTCCGTAAAAAAAAAAAATCATTTATAAGGATAAAATTTAAAGCGCACAATATCCCGGGGAATCTGCTTTTGGGGGAATTTAGCTAGCTGTTTTGATTTGATTTTTATTCTCCGTTGGGATTTTTTTGGAGGTACAGGAAAGAAAATAACGATTACACTTCTTATACATGTATGATAATTAAAAGGGTCTTTATTTTCTGTGTGTGTTTAAACTTGAACACCCACCATATCCACAAACAGCCTTAAACCGAGCTTCGACGACGACAACGAAAACACCGGTAAAATAATGATAAACTGATCATGATTTAAAAAAAAATCCAAACAAACCGCAAAACAACGAACTCACTGATAGAACACACAGACAGACAGACAGACAGACAGACACACACACACACACACACACACACACACACACACACACACACACACACACACACACACACACACACACGTGCGCCGAGAGAGAGAGAGAGAGAGAGGGGAGGGGGGATTCGAAATTAAGACCTGAGCATTGAAAGTCCAGCGCTCTACCCTCGGCGCGACTATCCAGCGGGGCTCCCAGAGAGAGAGAGAGAGAGAGAGAGAGGGCACGCCTGCATCAGCAGCGTTCACTCACCAACGTAGTACATGCACGGACAAAGCAGAAGGAACAAAGAGAAGAGCATATGAGGGTAAAAAAAAAGAAAAAAAGAAAAAGATGTACGCAGGAAACTGGATCCGGAGAATCAATACGGACAGGATACGTTCAGCTGCTGTTCGCAGATGCAACTGCCGTCATCTGGAAACAAAAAAGGCTTAAATGCCAAGAGTTTGACAAGCGCTTAGGTTTTTTTTTTTTTTTTTTTTTAGATGACTGTAGGCAGCCTTTTGTCTCATTAGCTTCATTGGAAACGCTGTCACACTTAAAAAAAAAGAAAAAGCAGTGGTTGAAGGATGGCATGCATGTTGATGGCGCTTTAAGTGTACGGCTTCATTCCACCCCCCCCCCCTCTCTCTCTCTCTCCTCGAAGTGTATTCTGGGGAGGAGAACGGGAAGAATTTGACATTTTCTGGTGAAAAACGAGTTGAAATAGGGGACTTTTTTTTTTTTTTTTTTTTTTCAAACGCACATGGACAGAATGGCATCGTGTGTGAATTGTGTGAAGCTGTATTGACTTGAAGTTCGTCGCACTGAGTCCGGTTTTTGTTTATGTGCTAATAATTAAAAAGCCATTTTCTGGCGCGCGTGGTGATTGTGTGATCTGTTGCAGGTTGAATGATTGATGAGATACTACGTTTTGTGGTGATGTCATTCTGTCTCAGTGTCTGAACGGTCTGGTGTAAAATTGGCTGTTTTTGTTGCGTTTGCACAAGTAAAGTCGATAATGGTAGAGAGAGAGAGAGAGAGAGAGAGAGAGAGAGAGAGAGAGAGAGAGAGAGTGTGTGTGTGTGTGTGTGTGTGTGTGTGTGTGTGTGTGTGTGTCTGTCTGTCTGTCTCTCCCCCCCTCTCTGTCTCTCCGTGTCTGTCTCTCCCTCTCTGTCATTCCATCTCTGTCTCCCTCCCTGTCTCCCTCCCCTTCTCATCTGTGTGTCTCTGTCTCTGTCACACGTCTCTATCACACACACACACACACACACACACACACACACACACACACACACACACACAGAGAGAGAGAGAGAGAGAGAGAGAGAGAGAGAGAGAGAGAGAGAGTTTACCACGTCGGCTGTGTTCCTTTCATAATCGAATCGCAACCTTCGATCCAGAACAACGATACACAGTCATACCTCCACAGCATCAAAACACGGGACAAGCTGACCTCAGGACCGCAGTGACATGACTTCCACACGGAGAGTGCTATTGTTGGAGACCCACAACCACTGTTCACGCTATCAACATCCCATCATTGGCGCAACCCTTTCCGTCCTGGTACATAACAAACGCGCGATGTCCTCGCCCTCTTGTGTTGCCACTGTTTTTATTAGCTCTTCATGTATATGCAGTATTCGCCCGTCGTTATGCAGCACTTGTGCGAGCATGTGGCCCGTGCTTGAATTAATTATCCTTCGAACGCAGAGATGACGAAGTGCGGTAGCCCTGGCTTGCGTAATGATGGACTAATAATGATGAATTTCGTTTCGGTTCGTGTAATTTTTGTTACTGAAGTTTGTGCGGTGAAAACGCTGCAGCTGTGACAGTTGCCTGCGTTGTGCAGAGTGGCAGTTAAACACACACACACACACACACACACACACACACACACACACACTCTCTCTCTCTCTCTCTCTCTCAACAAATTCAAGGGGAAATTTATTTCAAAATGATGGTAAAGAATGAAAAGGTAGAATCAAACAAACAAACAATCAAACAAAGTGTATTGGTAGTGTTGGCATTAGTTTGTGTGTGTGTGTGTGTGTGTGTGTGTGTGTGTGTGTGTGTGTGTGTGTGTGTGAGAGAGAGAGAGAGAGAGAGAGAGAGAGAGAGAATATGTGGCAGCATTAGAAGCTTCATCAGACCACTCCTCACACCACACCACCCCACAACCACCTTATCCAATCCACCAGCAATACCTGAACGCCGCATAGCCCCAGTGGCAAAGCCCTGAAAAAGTGCACCACCATTATCCGCGGCGCAGGGGGATCAGGCGACGTGAGGTGATCCGAGCCCACCGGTCAATACTACCTGGCTCTCTCACCTGCCGGCAGACGCAGCAGGTAAATGGTGCTAGTTACCTCGGCCAGACAGCGGCCAAGACGGTACTTCGATACTTCCGATACCTGCATCTGCCGGTCATTAGCACCGGCCTCCCATGCATAAACTACACGACTGTCTCCTTGGGGGAAAGAAGGGGAGGTGGTGGTGGTGGTGGTGGTGGTGGTGTGTGTGTGTGTGTGTGTGTGTGTGTGTGTGTGTGTGTGTGTGTGTGTGTGCTCGCGCGCGCGCGCGCCTTCAGTTTCTTAGACCCGCATGTCTGGAACTCGCTGCCAACCGAACAACGCAATCTGCCCACACTGTCTGAGTTCAAATCCAACTTAAAGACTTCTGTTCTGCAGATATTCAGTGGCGTATATTTGCCATGGTGAGATGTGTGTGTGTGTGTGTGTGTGTGTGTGTGTGTGTGTGTGTGTGTGTGTGTGTGTGTGAGCGAGCGAGCGCATTGAGTCCAGTCCTGTGAGAGCCTGCACTTTATAAGCACTTTATGTATTATTTTAAAACATTATTATTGTGTATGTGGAAGGGGGCGGTGAGTGAATTAGACTGGTGGTGTGTGGTGTGATGTGAGGGCCACGACAGTTGTTGTGGCGAGTACATATGTATAGATTGTATAACAGAGGCGTATGTCTTCAATACTTTAATAGCTGCACGTGCCGCAGAAGAATCGTCTTGCAGTGGCTGACTGGGACAGGGGTGGTGTGGAGGTAGTGGCGCTGATGGTGGTGGAGGGCGTTGAGGGTAGGGGTTGGGGTTGATGACGTGGATGAATTAGACGGATCTCGGAATGGTGGTGTGGGATGAGGGTCAGCTCAGGTGACCGGTGCTGTCATTAATTAGCACGTGCCACCGTTGCGTAAGGACTCGTCTTTCCGTGGGCGCTGATGGTGTGTGTGTGTGTGTGTGTGTGTGTGTGTGTGTGTGTGTGTGTGTGTGTGTGTGTGTGTGTTGCTGAGGATGGGTTAGGTTGGGAAGTGGTGGTGGTGGGGAGGGGGGAGAGGGGTGTGTGTGTGACGTGGATGAGTTAGATGAGCGTTCAGCATGGTGCAGTTGGTTGAAGGTCGACTCAGGTGACCACTGCGGTTGTTAATTAGCACAGGTCACCGTCGCTCGTTGCATAGGAACTCTCTTTCAGTGGACGAGAGGCTGGGATGTGTGTGTCGGGGGAGGGGAGGGGAGGGGGGTTAGGGGGTTGAGGGGGGGGGGGAGGACATGGATGAATGAGATGGGATCGAAGTGGTCTTGGATGAGGTTCAGTTCTGGTGACCAGTGAAGATTTTGTGAAACTGGGAATGGTTTTTGGAGCGCCCGTTTACATCAGCGTGATCTCACACGATTCTGCCTGGTAGCAAGGTGGCATCAACTTCCCTCCAATGTTTTTTTTTTCTTCTCTCTCTCTCTCCAAAATTATGTCGCAAAGGCGTAAATTCATATATATATTATTCAAAGGTGTAATGCTACCATTTTTTATGTTCACAAATCGTTGTGAGGTGTTCTCGTGCAATTACCCCGTTTAATAACCATATAATTGTTCATGATTCACGCAAAGTCATATGATCATCCATCTGCGGTGTGGATGCCGGGAGAAAGGCAGGGGTGATGGGAGGTATTCAAATTCAATCGACGCTCATGCTGCATATCTCCCCTTTTATGATTGTAGCTCCGGTTTCTGTGCCAGCATGCACCCTGTAGTGTTAAACGGGCTAGTTCCGTCTTTGCTAAGCCTACTTATGTTTTTTTTAACAGTTTCGCTCGTTAGTGCGCCTGTACGCTGGAAATACTCTATCTTGATGATTAGTACAGCTCTTAATGCGATACAGTGTTGTTTACACTTTGCGCGAGCGGTCAAACATTCACATCCTACGACTGTCGTTACGCTGCTGGAGCGCTCAGTGTGGCCGCTGCGTCATCGAGTACGTTTCAGTTGGCTCAGTGCCAACATCTCAGACGCTGTCACTGTCCAGGTGTGTAAGTGATGTGATGGTAGGTACCAGGAAAACGGCTCGGAACCGTCTGTGAGCATAAGAACGACAGCATCAGCTGCTTTAAGTTCCTGCAGTCTCCTCTCAACATTGATTTTTGTGTTAACGTTGTCAGATCGCCTGTGTTTTATGGCGTGCCGTACTTGTCTTGACAAGAACACTATGGCGGTCGATGACTCCGGCTTCGCCAGCAGGCTAACAGGATGTGACGTTCGGAATTGAAACCAGTTACTGAGTTGGGAAAAAAATGGAGGGAGGGGAGTGGGGGGTGGGGGAGTGGTGGTGTCGTACTCTGAGTTCGATGACTCTGCAGTAGCTAACTTGATCTGACGTTTGGAAATCAAACCAGTTATAAAAAGGGGGAGGGGTGAAGTAACGGGGTGTGTGTGTGTGTGTGTGTGTGTGTGTGTGTGTGTGTGTGTGTGTGTGTGTGTGTGTTGGAGTAGGATTGGAAGGGGGGTGGGGGGAGGGGAAGGGAGGGAGGAGGTCGTCGTGTTCATTTGAGTATCACGCGGGGCCGGGCGCGTTCGCCTTAAGACAAGCGTGATGATCAGTAGGGACAAATTCCGCAGGAGAAAAATTGCGGCGTGGGCACGCCGGTCCAATTCTCCGTTCAAACTGGCCAGAAAACACAGGCGGATTCAAAGATGGTAGAGGAGGGGAGCCAGGGGAAGCAACTTGAGGTGGTTTTCGTTTTTGACGGAGATACACTCGTGAGAAAAAGTACCGGCATGCTTTTGTGGATGGTAGTGTAAAATGAGTTTAGTTTTTTTTTCTTCGTTAATTTATGCGTGGTCTTTGACTTCTTGTGACCCTCATACATGTATAAAAAGCCGGGGAGCCGGTGTGGCCGAATGGTAGAGCGTTGGACTTCTGATGCTCGGGCCGTGAGTTCGTATCCCGGCTGGGGCCAAATATTTGTGCTGGCTTTTTCATCGTTGCCCCGTCTTCGACATCACCCGTACGTGGTGGAAAAGGACGTTAAACCCCAAAACACCCACTCACCCCGTATGTGGTGGAAAAGGACGTTAAACCCCCAAACACCCATCACCCACCCAGACAGATCTATGAGTATGCACTCAGTGACAGTCAGGGGGATCTAGCTGCAAGGCTTGGTGGTCGAACTGCCCTTACTCCCTGCCTCTGCCAGCTGTCTCCGGCTCCGCTTCTGTGAAATGGAAAATTATGATCGACAACGCTCGGCTCCAGAACGACATTATTGCGGCATCATGCACACACTCGGGGAGGTCCTCCACCCCAACCTCCGCCTCGGGTCACGACCGCGCAGGTTACACAATCTTCAAGTGGCGGGGATGTGAATAATTTGTAGCGCTATCTGCGTGATGTCCCCTTGGAGCTGCGTTGACACGCTGTAGATAGCGTGGTTTTATTGGTGCACGCGAGATCAATTGCAAAAAAAAAAAAAAAAAAACTGAAAAGGGGGCAGGATTAGGAGA
This sequence comes from Batillaria attramentaria, assembly GCA_018292915.2. Taxonomy (NCBI): domain Eukaryota; kingdom Metazoa; phylum Mollusca; class Gastropoda; family Batillariidae; genus Batillaria; species Batillaria attramentaria. The sequence goes on along the minus strand of JACVVK020000138.1, from coordinate 327,024 downwards.
AATAGCGCGCAGCAGGTAGTCTAGGTGTCATGTTGAGATGAAGCAATCGACGTTGCTGTCAGAACGAATTGGACTGCAGGCGTGCTTTAAAAAAAAGTCAAAGAATCCTATGTATAGTTTAAAACACGCAAGATTTGCCCGTTGTCCTCTGGAGTCTATTGTGTTTTGGTTAGCAGCCTTGGTCGTCTTCAGCAATGGCACGGCATGAGCGCCGAGAGAGAGAGAGAGAGAGAGAGAGAGAGAGAGAGAGAGAGAGAGAGAGAGAGAGAGAGAATGAATGAATGAATGAATGAATGAATGAATGAATGAATGAATGAATGAATGAATGAATGAATGAATGAATGAATGAATGAATGAATGAATGAATGAATGAAGGAATGAGAGAGAGAGAGAGAGAGAGAGAATCAATGAATCACATACCTGCCCTAGCTAAAAACTACTAAGGAATAAATAAAAAAAAATAAACAAGAAAAACAAACAAACAAACCAACGCACAAGAGAGAGAGAGAGAGAGAGAGAGAGAGACTTTGCGTGATCACCTCCTCTCTCAAAGCCCCCCCCCCCCCCCCCACCAGAAGGGGCAGAATTCGCGTGCGTCAAGAAACCGCGGAGCCTGATTGGCTTCCGTTACAGTGCTGGTGTGGACGAGGTCCGTAATTGAGCTGACGATAAAGTCCGTGTCACGTTTTCGGAGATGAGCGTGTAGGGTTGAACACGCAACTCTACTGAATCGTTTTGACTCATTGCTGTCAATTTGTACCGTCTCACAAAATTAGTGGACAATTTACCCTGTTATTTTTTGTGGCATTTTCTAATTTTTATTGGACATGTCTTTGTTAGGTAGTTTCTTTGTGTTCCTCTGGCGATAAAGTCCATATCACGTTTTCGGAGATGAATGTGTTTTGTTGAACATGCAACCCTGTTGAGTCGTTTCGACTCCTTGGAGTGAATTTGCACCGTCTCACAAATGGAGTATTTACCCTGTCATTCGTTGTGGTATTTTCTAATTACTATCTGTCATGTCTTTGTCACATCTAGTTTACTCTGTGTTCATCTGACGATTGAGTCCGTGTCACGTTTTCGGAGATGATAATAATAATAATAATAATAGACTATTTATATAGCGCCTAACCTTATGTAAGCTCTGGGCGCTTTACGTAAAACACAAAAGACAGATAAAACAAACACCAGACAGGTAGAACTGACAAAACAGATAAAAACTAATAAAAACTCATATCCACACACACACACACACACACACACACACACACACACACACACACACACACACACACACACACACACACACACACACACACACACACACACACACACACACACACACACACACACACCCGTTCCCTGCGCACACATTCAGGGGATTTGGTCTAGTGGTTAAGGCATCCGACTTCGGATCCTGAGCTGCCTGGTTCGAGTCCCCGGTGGGCAGGAATATGGTGGGATTTTTCCTTCCCATATCGAGTCAAATCCATGTGCAGACTCGTTTGCGGTGCCTGTCTCGCCTTCGTGTACACACGCACGCACATACATCAAGTGTGCACGCTAAAAATCCCACGTTCATCTTTCGAAGAAGAGTAGGCTGTGGCCGGTGCCGTGGTAAACAGAAATACTGTCGCACGCACCAGAGTGAATAGCAGGGTGGAGGTTTGCACATAAAGTAGCGCTTAACGGCAGCAGGCTTTCACTGCTTCGTCCTCCAGCCCTGCGGCGCCGTGAGCATTTCAGCAGAGATGGATACGTGCGCCGAGGAGAAGTCTACCATACCATACCATACCATACCACACACGCACTCACAGATGAATGCGTTTGGTTGAACACGCAACTTACTGGAGACAGTTCGCACCCTTCTCTCAAATGGACATTTCACCCTGTCATTCATTGCGACATTTTCTGTGTGGCAATGGTATGTTTGATTTTAGTTACTTTGCTATGTATGCTCATCATGAGAGGTGACGTCACAGACTGAGTGATCTGTTGCGGAAGTATTCAGTATAACGTGGTGTTGTGTGTGGCAATGGTATGTTTGATTTTAGTTACTTTGCTATGTATGCTCATCATGAGAGGTGACGTCACACACTGAGTGATCTGTTGCGGAAGTATTCAGTATAACGTGGTGTTGTGTGTGGCAATGGTATGTTTGATTTTAGTTACTTTGCTATGTATGCTCATCATGAGAGGTGACGTCACAGACTGAGTGATCTGTTGCGGAAGTATTCAGTATAACGTGGTGTTGTGTGTGGCAATGGTATGTTTGATTTTAGTTACTTTGCTATGTATGCTCATCATGAGAGGTGACGTCACAGACTGAGTGATCTGTTGCGGAAGTATTCAGTATAACGTGGTGTTGTGTGTGGCAATGGTATGTTTGATTTTAGTTACTTTGCTATGTATGCTCATCATGAGAGGTGACGTCACAGACTGAGTGATCTGTTGCGGAAGTATTCAGTATAACGTGGTGTTGTGTGTGGCAATGGTATGTTTGATTTTAGTTACTTTGCTATGTATGCTCATCATGAGAGGTGACGTCACAGACTGAGTGATCTGTTGCGGAAGTATTCAGTATAACGTGGTGTTGTGTGTGGCAATGGTATGTTTGATTTTAGTTACTTTGCTATGTATGCTCATCATGAGAGGTGACGTCACAGACTGAGTGATCTGTTGCGGAAGTATTCAGTATAACGTGGTGTTGTGTGTGGCAATGGTATGTTTGATTTTAGTTACTTTGCTATGTATGCTCATCATGAGAGGTGACGTCACAGACTGAGTGATCTGTTGCGGAAGTATTCAGTATAACGTGGTGTTGTGTGTGGCAATGGTATGTTTGATTTTAGTTACTTTGCTATGTATGCTCATCATGAGAGGTGACGTCACAGACTGAGTGATCTGTTGCGGAAGTATTCAGTATAACGTGGTGTTGTGTGTGGCAATGGTATGTTTGATTTTAGTTACTTTGCTATGTCTGCTTATCATGAGAGGTGACGTCACAGACTGAGTGATCTGTTGCGGAAGTATTCAGTATAACGTGGTGTTGTGTGTGGCAATGGTATGTTTGATTTTAGTTACTTTGCTATGTATGCTCATCATGAGAGGTGACGTCACAGACTGAGTGATCTGTTGCGGAAGTATTCAGTATAACGTGGTGTTGATGACAAAATTGGTAATGTAATGTTGATGATAAAAGTGATGATGAAAACAACGACGACGCCGACGACGATGATGCTTATCATGAGAGGTGACGTCACAGACTGAGTGATCTGTTGCGGAAGTATTCAGTATAACGTGGTGTTGATGACAAAAATGGTAATGTAATGTTGATGATAAAAGTGATGATGAAAACAACGACGACGCCGACGACGATGATGCTTATCATGAGAGGTGACGTCACAGACTGAGTGATCTGTTGCGGAAGTATTCAGTATAACGTGGTGTTGATGACAAAAATGGTAATGTAATGTTGATGATAAAAGTGATGATGAAAACAACGACGACGCCGACGACGATGATGCTTATCATGAGAGGTGACATTACAGACTGAGTGATCTGTTGCGGAAGTATTCAGTATAACGTGGTGTTGATGACAAAATTGGTAATGTAATGTTGATGATAAAAGTGATGATGAAAACAACGACGACGCCGACGACGATGATGCTTATCATGAGAGGTGACGTCACAGACTGAGTGATCTGTTGCGGAAGTATTCAGTATAACGTGGTGTTGATGACAAAAATGGTAATGTAATGTTGATGATAAAAGTGATGATGAAAACAACGACGACGCCGACGACGATGATGCTTATCATGAGAGGTGACATTACAGACTGAGTGATCTGTTGCGGAAGTATTCAGTATAACGTGGTGTTGATGACAAAAATGGTAATGTAATGTTGATGATAAAAGTGATGATGAAAACAACGACGACGCCGACGACGATGATGCTTATCATGAGAGGTGACATTACAGACTGAGTGATCTGTTGCGGAAGTATTCAGTATAACGTGGTGTTGATGACAAAATTGGTAATGTAATGTTGATGATAAAAGTGATGATGAAAACGACGACGACGACGATGATGATGATGACGATGACGATGACGGTGGTCTTCCTAGTCAGGCGTATTGCTAGACGACACCTGTCCGATTCAGGTCTGTGGATTCAGAGAGATCACTCACTAAACTGGATCTGTCCTTATCTAAGGTCACGTGACTCACCCCCAGAAGTCTCTTGTTTCATTGGATTGTCTCCTCCGTCGCCGATAATGCATTGATTCCTCTTGTCCCAGACGGGGGTCCTCGGTACACACCACTCGCTTATTGTCGCTGGTGGACCTCTGCCCTTATCGGGAAGAAGGGATTAAGCGTCCTTGATTTGATAATCGCTTTGGCCTTTTTTCCCCCCACTGGATAACGGTAGAGCTGGTGTGACAATGTCGCTCAGGATATCAATCAGTTTTGTATTTCAATTTTTTCCCTTTTTGTTTGTTGGTATTGGTCAGTAGCACCCCCCCTCCTCCCCCAACACACACACACACACACACACACACACACACACACACACACACACACACACACACACACACACACACACACACACCCGGATGTTGGATGCGTGTGAGCACGAGAATAGATCGCGATGAATCGGCCTCGCGATCGATCGAAATTTGCACACTAAAATCTCTCAGATTTCGTCAAATTATGCCCACGTACCGCCACTTCTCGAGCTTTTTCTGCGACATGTAGGTGCACAAATGTAGTGTAGTAGATGTATTAAAATATATACTACACAGACTTGTACTTTGTCAGATACAAGCTTACATAGCGAGTTATAGCTTTTTTGCCTTGGTATCACCACCGCACAGCGACGTTTCATAGACCAAGGGCGTTTACTCCTCCTCCTCCTCCCCCCCCCCCCCACTTCCCTTCTCCTCCCCTTTCCCTTCCCCAGAGATGTTAGTCATAGGCGTTTTGAGATACATCTTACCGCGCTCAGAATCTCCAGAGGTTTTCAGTGACTGATGGTACCGAGAAGTTCACTCGACCAAACTGTATTTTATTGCTGTCAATGTGAGAACACGTTCCGTAATTAAGGCGGGGGAGAGAGAGAGAGAGAGAGAGTTAGGACTTGCCCGTGTCTCTGTAGGTCGTTGCCTGAGATCAAAATGGATGACGTGGAAAGTGGGTGATTCCCAAGTGTATGGAAGAACAACGTGAGGCATGCGGTTTATAAATGACTTAAATGCGCGTTAGGCAAAATGCAAGATCCAGTGAGGTTTTGGTCCAGGGGGGCAAACGGTATTGCGGGTCGTGAAGGGTTGATGCATGCACTTCACAATCGGGCCGCGACACTCTCGCTCACTCGCCTTTTCCCCCTCCTGGTGTGGTACTGTGTACTTCTCCTCGGCGCACATAATTATAGATCTACATGTATCTCTTCTGAAATGCTCAAGGCGCCGCAGGGCTGGAGGACGAAGCAGTGAAAGCCTGCTGCCGCTAAGCGCTACTACCTTCACCCTGCTGTTCACTTTGGCGTGTGCGACAGTATTTCTGTTTTCCACGCCACCGGCCACAGCCTACTCTTCTTCGAAAGATGGACGTGGGATTTTTAGCTGGTTGGTGGTGCTTGACGTCTTTGCTACAAGAGCGATAGCAGACGGTTTACTAGGATGGGGGGATCGGGAGAGCCACCCTAGCTGAACAGTTCACTTGAGCGCTATGCAATCTAGAGAGACTACAATGTTCCTAAGTGAACAGTCCAGCTGAGTAGGCTTCAGTCTAGACAGACTTCATGTACCGTACTGGCCACATTGGAGTTGGCCGTGACTGTGGTGGACAAGATTTCCGGGAACTTGCGAGAATGTGCGGGATCTTGAAGAGTGGGAATGGCGAGGTGGGGTGGGGGGGGGGGGGGGGTGGAGGATGACAGGGGTGCACACTGATCAGTCGACAGACGTCTGTCACATTTGTCAGGGTGACGTCAGGGCGTGCAAGGGCGTGACACTCTGTTGTTGTGCGGAGGGTTGTGGGCCCTTGATCGATCAAGATATCCCCTCTGGCGCTGGGGGCACATGATCTCTATTGCCTCTCCACCCCTCCCCCCCCCCCCCCCGTCTCCCCCGACACTTCGGTGACACCCTTTGTGTGTCGGACTGTGTCTGGGTCTTCTCGACTCGACAGCGGCAGACTTCAGAAATGAGTGGTTTTAGCGGTTATTGAGTCATGATTTGTCATACATTAACTTTGGAGTGTACATTGACATTTTCTGTCACTGGTGTCAGTGTGAAGCAGATGATGAGAGAATCTGTCTCTCTCTGTCTCTGTCTGTCTGTCCCGCTCTCTGTCTCTTTCTCGTGTGTGTGTGTGTGTGTGTGTGTGTGTGTGTGTGTGTGTGTGTGTGTGTGTGTGTGTGTGCGCGCGTACGTGCGTGCGTGCGTGCCCCCCGCACCCCCCCCCCCCCCCTCCTGTGTTGTGTCTTGCTGTCGTCCACTCCTGCTCGGAGCCGTACTATACGTGTGAGAAATGAGTGCGCCTGTTTCCTAATCGATATATTATTAATGTTATGACGTGTTCTTTGTTTGATATATTTAACCCACACAGTGGCTCCTCCGTGTTCTAGAAGTAACTCATTTCTACGATTCCAGGGCAAAACGGAAGCATTTCATAAGAACCACCTACTTACAAAGGCATACTTGCAAAGGCAATACTTACAAGGAGCAGACTAACAGGAATTTTTATTTTCTTTTATTACCAGCCCTGAACACACACATATATATATAAGTTCATATATATATCCGTCTCATTAAAATACAATACTAAGTAAAAAAAAGATCAAAGTGAGCCCAAAATGGAACGCATAGGAACAGACAATGGAACAGACATTATTCAGAACGATTTGATTGCCTTCACTCTCCTAATATTTCTTCCTTTTTTGTATGTTGCAGACATGAAGCAGGCGGACGGAAAACACCGAAGGTAGGTGGTAAAAACAAGAAATGTTCTGCATCCTGAGTAGGCACGTGGTTTGAAAGTGGGACTTGAGGTGAAGACATCCCGGGTCGGTTGTCTCGCCTGATAGGACTTCTCCATGAACATCGTTACGGCAGAATCAGTTTGTTGTCGTAACTTGTAGAACGTGAAAGGAAAAAAAAAGAAAAACAGAAAAAAAGAAGAGAAAAGTTAGTCCTGGTGGAAATATGATTTTTTGGTAAAGTGTACTGAAAATGATATTAATGCCATAAATGATATTTTTCTGTTTTTTGGTGCGTGCGTGCGATTGAGTGATTGAGAGAGAGAGAGACAGAGATAGAGAGAGAGAGAGAGAGAGAGAGAGAGAGAGAGAGAGTGAGTGAGTGAGTGAGTGAGTGAGTGAGTGAGAGTGAGAGTGAGAGTGAGAGTGAGTGAGAGTGAGAGAGAGAGAGAGAGAGATGGAACGATGGAAGTGTTTGGTCAGCAGACCAGTATTACAGAACTGTCAATGATGCATAAATTAAATACTGTATCCACCTCGATATTTCCTACCTTAGCTTCTAAATGTGTAATGATGTTTTGCCGTTTTCTGTAACCTTAAGCTGGTCCTGTATTTCAGGTCTTCGCCTTTGACCACTGCTTCTGGTCCATGGAGGAGAGCAACCCCAAATTTGCCAGTGAGTGCACGCACACCTAACTGCGGTGCTGCAGCACTGACTTACTGACTATGCATCATATTGTGCATAGAGTTTTTGTTTTTGATTTTCTCCCCCTCGATCAGCCCACACTGGCAGACATGCAGCGTACTGTTGACGCGTTTTACCACGGGGGTGAAGTCAAAATGCACCCAAGTGTTTCTGGTGCTGCTCCGCTCTATAAGTAGCACCGGCAGGACGGAGCGTTTCCAAACAGTAACACCGAGTGTTTCCATTTTCAAATTTGAGTATCACCGAGTGTTTCCAACTCCCGGATTTCGGTCTGTCCGCGTGAAGGAAAATGGATACCGGATTTTAATAACGTAAACTTTTCTTTTTTTTCGTTAAAACTTCACTGCCGCTTTCGGGAAACTCGGGCTGCTTCCCCCGGGGGGAAGCGCGTTGCCGCGGTGCAGCGCCACCCAATACCTATCCTATTTCAAAGTTTCAGTTTTGCTGGGGGAGGAAAGCCGGATAACTCGGAGAGAAACCCCCTATGAGCAGTCCGTTAGCCAGGAAAAACTTGTATCACATATCACAAGCTCGACCTGGGCTCGAACCATGGCTTCGTCGCCGTGACAGCGGTGACGGCCGTTCAGTAGTGCAGCTACTAGGTCCGACGCGCCACCTATTAGACCACCCCAATTTGCGTGAGAAAAATCCATGTCGAAACTGTCTTCTGAAGCGGGGTAGCACCGGAGACACTTGGGCCCATTTTGACTACGCGCCGAGGTTTTGGCGGCACTGAAAGTTCACTGAGTGCGGGGCGTGGTGGTGGGAGGAATGGAGATTGGGCGGGGTGGAAATCAAACCCAGAGCTGCTATCGACTTTCGTGAGGGGCTGAACGGTGCTTCACGCAGGTTGGTGCAGACGCACTGAACGACCGAACTACGGGCAGAAGTCTAAATGGCGGGAAATTTTTTTTTTTTCACTGTTGGTACTTGGGTTCTTGAATTTTGACGGTGCTTGGTTTCAAATTTGAAGCTTGCGTCGACTTTCGTGAGAACTGAACAATTGCTAAAGCGGACGCACGTAACGACCGAACCAAGGCTAGAGTCAAAATGGCGATAAGTATTTCTGAGCGGTAAGTAAGTGGGCAGCGTTTCATCAAAATATTGAAACACAAGACAGGTAGTTTTGAATTCACTCCGGAATTTGACTGGAAGCCATTGGAGGAGAATCAGACGCTTGAGCGAGGTTGTTAGAATATGAAGACACGCGCATGCTCATATTTTAGTCACGTGACCACCTGAGAGCAATCAAGCATTGAGCTGGGATGATCAGTCTAGCTGTAAAAGACCACATGATTGATCGGAAGTAGGTAGCACTTGGAACACTCGCCGACGTCTTGACTGACGCCCGTGCAAAACCCAAACCTTTAGCAGGCGTGTTTGCGTGGGCGCTTGGCTCAGTCTGACTGCTGGACTGCAATAACACCTGCCAGATCAGAATGGCACACGCACGTGACTTGAATAGAGGGTATTTTCTTAGAGGCGGAATTGCACGCTCGCGCGCGCGCACGTAACAACCAAACAACGAACAAAACAAAAGCAAACAATACTACCCCCCCCCCCCCCCCCCCCGAAAAAAAAAAGCAAAACAAAACGAGGAAAAAATAAAGAAAACCAACAAAAATGTAACTCCACAAAACAACAAAAACAAACTCAGAAAACAAAAACAATAAAACCCGTAACAAAACAAACAAAAACAAAAACAAAAACAAAACACCCCCCCTAAAAGCCCAGTCAACCGACCAAACAACAACGACAATAACAGCAACAGCAGCAGCACCTGACCACCACCAACTGTCAACAACAACTGTCAACAACAACAACAGCCATCTCCCAAAACAACAACAACAACAAACGAACAAACGCAAACAACGCTAACAAAAACAAACGAGCGAACAAAAAAAACGAAAAACAAAACAAGCAAACATGAAGAAAAGAAAACCGACGAAAATCCAACTTCACACACACACACACACACACACACACACACACACACACACACACACACACACACACACACACAATCAAAAACAAAAACAAAAACTTAGAAAACATCAACAACAACAGCAACAACAACTAAAACCAACCAACCAGACTTCATTCTTATATCCCTACACTTAGGAAGACCACGAGAAATAAAATATAATCGAAAGATAATCATTATAAAACATGCAGGTTGGGTAATCAGAGAGAAAAGAGAACGAGGAGAGGAAAGAGCAGATGCAGTGAGTTGCACAATTACTCTGTGCGAGTTCTCCCGCCTTTCACAACAACTCGCACAAAGCGAAACTCGGCGAAGTAAACAACTCGGCCGCCAGAAAAAGTGCAGGGCAAACATGCCGGCGTGACGCGGGCGATGGAAATAAATTAGGAAATCGGGCACACTGTGTAAGATGCTTTTTGTCCCGGAAAACACTTTTCTCTTTTCTTTTCCTTTATCAATGAACTTCGTGACATGAGATTTTGTTTGTCTTGCAATCGTCTCTGTGGTAAAGAAACACATCTGCTTCCAGTCTAAGTGGAGTGGCTGCACCGGAGTGCACACAGTGCAGCGGTTGTGTTTTTCGGCCGCTGGAGGTTGGGGGGCGGGGGGGGGGGGGGGGGGGGGTTGAAGAAACTGTGGAAACTTTCTTGCTCCTAGATAGGATGAGAAATGTTGGATTTTTCATTCGAGCATTTTTTTTTTTTTGTGTGGAAAAGGCACAAAACAGAGACGTTCATTGGGTACACACAAGCGAAAATAAAGGGAAAAACCCCAGCGAAAATCTAACTCCACAAAAAAGACAAAAAACAAACTTCGAAAACAACAACAAAAATAACAACCAAACCAAACCAAACAAAACAAAAAATTCCAAAACAACCCCCCCCCCCCCCCAAAAAAAAAAACAAAACAAAAAAACACCTACAAAAATGCATGTCCTGTGACGTCAGAGATGTGTGTTGTGGCATGCCTTTTCACTTTTACCGCTAATTAACTAGACCGGCAAACAAACAAACAAACCCAACAACCCCCCCCCCAAAAAAAAAAACAAAAAAAAACAAACAAACAAACAAAACAAAACAAAAACAAAATAAAAACAACAACAAAAAACAAACAGACAAATAAAAAAAAAGAAAAGAAAAAAAAGACAACAAATCAACAAAAAAAAAAAAAAAAAAAAAAATTCATGTCTTGTGACGTCAGAGGTGTGCAATGCGTCATGCCTCCCAATTCTTATCTCTAATTAACCAGACCGGCAGAAAACAAGATACCAGATAGGTGCTGCCCTGTTGAAGCAAACTCCGTCATTTGAACTTTTTTTTGGCGGAACCGGAACAGTGATGCCAAGTCATCATGTGCGCATGCTCTCGTAGCATAGGTGTACTTCACTGAAAAATAAAACACAGTTCTAATGCCAAATTACCTACGTGCTTGTCAAACCCATGCCCTGTTGAAGCAAACTCCGTCATTTAAACTTTTTTGGGGGCGGAACCGGAACAGTGATGTCATGTCATCATGTGCGCATGCTCTCGTACCATAGGTGTACTTTGCTGGAAAAATAAAGCACAGTTGTAATGCCAAATTACCTACGTGCTTGTCAACCCCACGCCGTGTAGGCCATTGGCATTTACCACATAACTGTAGAGTTCACTTAAAAAGAAGGAAAGTGGCTGGTGACTCAAGACTGGGTGGGTGGATGGGTGTTTGGGAGTTTAACGTCCTTTTCCACCACGTATGGGTGATATCAAAGACGGGGCAACGAGAAAAAGGCCAGCACAAGTATGTGGCCCCAGCCGGGATTCGAACTCACGACCCGAGCATTGGGAGTCGACGCAAGACTGTTCGTCGCGCTTGTCCAAGTAAGAGAAAAGAAGAAACGATGGTCGAAGAACTCAAGAAGGCTTGGGTGCAAGAGAAGAAAAAAAAAAAACAGAAAAAAAAAAAAAAATGAATGAATGATCATGATGTTCCACAATCCAAGTTTTACGAGCCGGAAACAGGGTTATCAGGTTGACTCTGAAAAAAGAAAGAAAGGAAGAAAGAAGGAAGGATAAAATGAAGAAAAAAAAAAAAAAGAGGAGGAAATCTTTCTCAGAATAAACGGGAACTTGATCCGCAAGAAAACGTCCCTCGCGGCTGGATCCATCCTAGCTGTGTAGGCGAAAAGATTAATTACTCGTGTGATTTTGTGTGTGTGTGTGTGTGTGTGTGTGTGTGTGTGTGTGTGTGTGTGTGTGTGTGTGTGTGTGTGTTTTATAATCCCTTGCTGTCCTTAAAATATGTTGCACTTTCATTTAGCGACGGAGAATGGGAGACATGAGAGGGCTTAAAAGTTTTAAATTTGCTGAAAGAGTTTT
>JACVVK020000138.1:282500-310000 GCA_018292915.2 Batillaria attramentaria | reverse complement strand
TTATGAATAGTTTTAGGATTTAAAAAAACAAACAAACAAAAAACCTTTAACCGTGCCAGCAGTCTAGAGTTCAGCCCCTAGAATCACATGCGGTCAGGTGCACAGCATGCACGTACCAAGTCTCCTCAGGCTTGAGGAGATCGTTCGGTCTGACAGACTGGGAAATTTTCAGTCATTTGCCATTTTTCAGCCAAATTTCCTATCCGTTCAGTCAAAAACATTTTAGCCAAAGAAAAAAATAAAAAAAAAGGAAAAAGAAGAAAAAAAGTGTGTGTGTGTGTGTGGGGGGGGGGGGGGGGGAGGGAGAACGAGGAATAGTTTTATGCAAGGTCAGCAGCATAGACTGATGGGCATATGGGAGTGTCAGATTGAAGAAATCCAGGTTTAAGTTAATAATTTTACTTTTCGGTGCGAGGAGAGGCCTCAAAATGCTTGTGAAATCGCTACAGTTTTCTTTCGGGGTACGCTGTTTTACTGAACAGGGTGGGTGGGTGGGTGTTGGGGGTTTAACATCCTTTTCCACCACATACGGGTGATACCAAAGTCGGGGCAACGATGAAAAAGCCAGCGCAAATATTTGGCTCCAGCCGGGATACGAACTTACGATCCGAGCATTAGAAGTCCAACGCTCTATCATTCAGCCACCCCAGCTCCCCTTTATTGAACAGCCCTTCCAGATTTCAGCCTCTTTGTTTTTGATAAGGCCATTTCTGATTGAGGCGAATAGCAATGGGTAATCTTACACTGTCATCTAATGATCTATGTAAGCAGCTCCCTTCCGTGGACCCTTATCGGTCGGTGTTTTCCTTATTTTCTCCTTCACCCCATGTGGAGTTGCTGATTGATGTGGGAGAGAATGCTCCTTGAGGTGTAGACAGCGAGACGACTTTCGAGATCCGGAAGAACAAAAGCGTTCTGTTTTGCGAGGCTGTTATTTTATAAAACGTTAATGAAAATAAAGTAGGGGGGACAGTCTGACAGAGATATAAAGCTGGGAAAAAACGACGTATGCGGCGAGAAAAGACCCCACCCCCTCCTCCTCTCTCTCCGCACGCACGCACGCACACACACACACACACGCACGCACGCACGCACGCACGCACGCACGCACGCACGCACGCACGCACGCACGCACGCACGCACGCACGCACGCACGCACGCACTCTCTCTCTCTCTGTCGCCCCGTAGACCAGTTTGCATCCTTTGTCCAACGTTACATTTTTGTTTTTTTGATGTAGTGCATGCACACTCAGCCGCGAATTAGTCTTTGTGGCTTGCGCGGCTTGAAGCCCTAAAAACCCACTCACTCTCTCTCTCTCTCTCTCTCTTGTTACAAATAGCGACCAGTGTATATATCCAACTCATCCCCATCTACTTGTATGTGCCGGCCCTATCAGTATGCAGTTAGCAAATCCCGTGTTGATGCAAAAGCACCCACATCAATAATCCGCGATGAATCGTGTGTCGTCTCTCTTCCCCCCTCAGCTATCGGCCAGTGTTTCCGAGACAAGACCCTGTCGAGGGCGGACACGGAGACAAATGCGCGTATTAGAGGGAGGATTAATCCAATATTTTTCTGCCAGACAACGCCGGAGGCTGATGCTATCTTCTCTCTCGCTCTGACGGACTGGCTGTTGCATCGCGCGTCAAGGATAAACAACGCGACGCGGACGTTATTTCGCGAGAAAACGCGAGGTCTGCAGCGAGAAGTCTCGAGCTTGTCAACATCCTTAAGGGCACGGGCGTATGGGCAACTCCCTTAAGGGGAGAAAAACACCGCGATGTGGATGCTGAGAAAACGATAACGAGAACTGAAAAGATTTTCGCCTGCTTTCAGAACAAGCTTATCATCTTCGCTAGAAATGATCAAAGTAGATCGGAGCTCTCACAAGCTTATGCGCGGGATGAATTCTTTCCACGGTTGAGTTTTTTTTTCGGTTGAGTTATTGCATTTTCAGTTGGACAGGCAGTTCCCCGTATCCCCCGTATCCCCCTCCCCCCTTTCTCCCGTACGAATAGCCAAAGTTTACGCTTGCGGCTGTGGCTTACTTAATCCAATTCCCACGTTCATTCGTGGGCAGGCGAGAGAATATGGCTGTGTGCACGATTAGATTTCTTGGATTGCGTTCCGATGATTTGGTCAACACTATTGACGTCCATGAGATTAGGCGCATATGGAATGGAAGCAGTGTGTGTGTGTGTGTGTGTGTGTGTGTGTGGTGTGTGTGTGTGTGTGTGTGTGTGTGTGTGTGTGTGTGTGTGTGTGTGTGTGTGTGTGTGTGTGTGTGTGTGTGCGCGCGCGCGAGAGAGAGAGAGAGAGAGAGAGAGAAGACGCGAGAAAGAAAGAGACACACAAAAAAAAAAATAAAAAGAAAAAAAAATGTATTGATCAGGTGGAAAAGACAGGCTGTAATTGAAGCAGGGAACTGGACTCCGGCATCGTAATGGGGCTGCTTAGTGTTTGTAGTAAGTCAAGTGACAACTAACGCACAATGCACACGTATCCATTCCCTGGGAAGAGTTAGGAGAGGGTCGGAGGTGGGGGTGGAGCAAAGGTGAGATTACCTAGTTGTTGGACCTGCACGTTTTGACATTGCAGGCGTAAAGTATATGATTTTGTATTTATCATATCAGCTCAGGCAGTTGGTAATGTTCTTCCTCTTTGGGGGGATGGGGTGGGGGGGGGGGTCAGTGTAAATGGCCTCAGACGACAAACAATACCAGCTTGGTATCATGATGACGATCATTTTGTTTTATCGCGAATTTCTAGGGGGGGGGGGGGGGAGGGAAGGCAACATTATTGTTGGCTCAGCAGACAGACGCTAGCGTGTCGTTTAAGTAGTACATCAAGGGGTGCAACCGCTGATTTGTGTCCGTTCGCAAGTTTTGCGCTACGCTTATACTCTGTCAGCGTCGAGTTGCTTCCCTTATAGCGCTTGCATTGAAGACACTGAGAAATCGAATGACTTGGGTGGACAGCTTGCAAGCTTTACATTTAATCCTATGAATAATTTTGTTCTGATGGTCAGTAACCTGTAATGACCGGGATATAATATCGGTTAATTAATTTATTTGTTTTTCTATTAATTCATTCTTGTTTGTTCTTTTCTTTTTTTATTACAGATTTTACCATCTTACTATAATTATATTTTTGGTAGAAATTCCTGGAAGAGAGAGACTCACACATTACTTTTTGATGGTATATTTGTGACAGGAGTCATCAACATCTGAAAGTGCGCGAGCACAATATACTGGGACCTTACGTAGACGGACTGTCTCTACTAGCAGTGGCGTCATTTGAGGTACAGTAGAACAATGTCTGTGACAGCTGCTCTTGTTCCTGTGTTTTAGGCACTGCATGATCACTGTATCCGTGAAGACTTTTCGTGGTACTGTGTTTGTGGTACACCACCACCAGGTATCTCTGAAGGATTTTCTTGTCACCTTGATTCAGACACCGTCTTACCCAATGTCTTTTGGCGAGGTTTAAAAAAAAAAATTGGTACTGGAGATTATATTTCTTGGAGTATTTTCGTTTTTGAATTGGGCTGTTATACCGATAGAAATGACATGAATTTTTTTTACACGGATGTGTTAATGAATAGTAAGTGTTTCTTAACATTGTACCGTGTACTACTTCTTACATTAAAAGAATTATTAACAGTGAATCTGATACCAAGAAACTGACGGTCAGTTGATAGAGACTCTGAATATAAAACTAATGTATAAAAATATTAATGAAAAGAAAATGCTGCACAGGACATAGACAACTTGATGAGCGAGGGAAACAAGTCCCGTACAGTCGCCGCCACCAACATGAACAGCGAGTCCAGCCGCTCACACGCTGTCTTCAACATCATCGTCACGCAGACACTCATCGATACCGCGTCAGGGGTACGTCATTATTACGTCATTGCCTCTTTTTATCATTACTTTGTGTTTGTGACGTAAAAGTGTACTCGTTTTGTCATTCCTTTGTGTTCGTTTGTGACGTTAAAGTGTACTCTTTGTGACCACGTGTTCAACGTGTCATTGCCTCTCCCTTGAAGACACATCATAGTCTGACTAGGGAATACGTCATAGTCACGTCATTCTGCCTTTTCTGACGTAAACGTGAAGTGTTTGTGACAGCGTGTGCCAACGTCTTTGTCATGAGGGACACTCCTCGATTATGCCCTATTAGGGGATAAGTCATCATTGCGTCGTTCTGTCTGCCTTCTCTTGTTCATCTGTGAAGTAACACTGAACTCGTTCTGTAAGAGTGTCCAACGCATGTTTTACGCGTACGTCAATCTCCGTGATGATGCGGCAGCTGATATCTTTGTAGTGTGTGGGTTTGTGACGTAAGAGTAAACTCGTTCTGCAAGAGTAGTCAACTCATGTTTTACGCGTACGTCAATCTCCGTGATGATGCCGCAGCTGATATCTCTGTAGTGTGTGTTTGTGACGTAAGAGCAAACTCGTTCTGTAAGAGCAGTCAACGCATGTTTTACGCATACGTCAATCTCCACGATGATACGACAGTTTACGTCTTTGTAGCGTGAGTGTGACGTACGACTCACACTCGTCTGTTGAAGATCGTCTCTCTCATATCTGTCTGCGTACTCATTTAAGATGGAAATTCATCCGGAACAGATCGTCAAATTATCGCAGGCATCTTGAAAGGTTGTAACTTGCTATATAGAAAGGAAACCGTGATGGGGGGGAAAAAAAAAAACCTTCTTGAGACATGAACCACTCAAAAACTCATAACTTGAGTTGCACTAGGGTTTTTTTTTCCCTTCTCCCACGAAACCGATTTAACTTTAGAAACCATTCTTATACTGTCCATGGTCACAAAATACGAGAGGGTGCGCTGTAGACCTCCCGTCCTGTCGAGCACAGCCATCTTGTAGTGACACCACTTAGTCGAGCTGAGTTCACTGTTCAGAAGGTTGGGAGCAAACTCGGCGAAAGTGCAAAGCTGTGCTCCGTTGATTGATTTAAGAGGAGTGGAGAGTTTTCTTTTGTAGGGGGGGGGGGGGGGGGGGGGGCACAGGAAGGAGTCAAGTGTCCGTCTGCCAGGCTTGCACTTTTAAGTATTTTACTGCAAGTGGGTGTGCGAGTTGTCCTTTGAGTTTTGACGTCAGGGGAAGAAGGCCGGAGTCTACCTCACACGTAGCAGTCATGGCCGTCATGAACGTGCACTTTTACCGTGTGAGTAATAGACGACTCCACTCGGCACACCCCGAGGCCAAAGCCCCGCCCCTTTTACTCTGCCGTGTATTTGCAAAACACAGTACGTTTATGACGCCATTTTGTGGAATAAGGGTTGATTTCAAAATGAAAGAGATTGACGTAAATGACGTCAATAGACTTACTGTTCTCTTTCCATGTTTCAGTCATGTCAGACTGCAGTGTCTGGCAAGGAAGTTTGCCAGACCAGTGCCATGTGCCACGGCACGCGATTGGCAATGGCCGAATTCGGGGGGCTCGCCCCTTTTGATTGACAGGAGTGGAGCCGTTTGTTTGGAGTGAGCTGACGTTGGAAATCGGTCGATATATAATGTACTGGAATTTGCATGCACTACGAGTCGTTAATCAATCAGGTGAATTATTGTGTCGGACGTCAGTTTGGTGTGAGAAACAAAGTGTGTATAACGAAGTGTAAGGAACTCCTCGTCAACAATTTGAAGTATTTACTGCGCAGTACCTCACTTCCTTGTTGACTCGTAGTTTGTCACCTTCGGCACGGAATGCAGTTTGGACGTGATTGGGCGGTGCTGTTTAGCGAAACTTGAAACACACATTGTTTAATGTATTTTTTTATTTTTATAATTTTTGTTGAATGTTACACATGATCGAAGGGGAGTCGGGGTGGCCGAATGGTAGAGCGTTGGACTTCTAATGCTCGGGTCGTGAGTTCGTATCCCGGCTGGGGCCAAATATTTGTGCTGGCTTTTTCACCGTTTGCCCCGTCTTTGAAATCACCCGCATGTGGTGGAAAAGGACGTTAAACCCCCAAACACCCACCCTACACATGATCGAAATCAGAGCCTAGGTGGAAATATAGGTATACTTGAGTGGACTACCTTTCCCGTGGTACATGTATTTTTTAAGTTTTGATTTTACAACTCAGGCGAAGAGGAAGTTTAGCTCGTTTACTTTTAACTCATAACTTGATTTGCATTAGCGTTTAGTTGCAACTTTGATATTTTTTGGTCGGGGTGGTAAACCGGAAACAGCGTTCGCCAAAAGATTTCAAATTTCTCTTAGGAACTTGCACAATGAGGAAAGGTAAACTTTGACATTTAACCGCCGAAATAACCATTTCACGTCTGGATTTGTCTGTGCATGCACTAGAAATGTTTTTTTTTTTTTTTTTTTTTTTTAAAAAGGTGTTGGTGTATATATCTTTACCAGAAAATTCGATCACAAACGGACGGAATGACCTCTCCCACGTTCACCACGCCAGGATTTGTCTTTGCATGCATTTACAACGCAACAACAAATATTTGTGGATTTCTTGACTAGAAGGTTATACAGGGGATCAGCCAAAAATCTTTAAACTGGCTTCTCATGTTTAATCTGTAGCTGAAAATTTCTTACCACCCACAGGGAGAACTCTTCTGTCGTGATCTTTTTGTAATACGAAATCGCTTTTTCTTTACAAATTTACAATTCTTTCGATGGGAAAATATCCAAACCGCGCCCATGGCAGACGCGTTGCACGCAATACGAAGGTGATATATCATTACTTCTATTTCAATT
Source organism: Batillaria attramentaria (assembly GCA_018292915.2). Taxonomy (NCBI): domain Eukaryota; kingdom Metazoa; phylum Mollusca; class Gastropoda; family Batillariidae; genus Batillaria; species Batillaria attramentaria. The sequence continues at coordinate 303,250 of JACVVK020000138.1, read as the reverse complement.
TTTGACGCGTGGTTTAGAGAAAGCTAAGAGTTTTGGCGTAACCTTTATACACCTCACGACATATTTCGCATGATTGACGTCGAAATGACCGTGGTTTACGTATGTAGCGCTTATAAAACACTTGCTCAGGTGTTAGACGACATGCCAGGCATGTTGTAATAATTATTTCAGGAAAGCATACTGTTTCTCGAGGGACTTACGTTTTGCGAATATTGGCGTACTCGACTGGAAATTGCTTAGTGCACCAAAATGGATATTTCATTGTATTCTAGGCGTCTCGGCTTAAATTCATGTATCAAGGATTGGCAGTTATTTCCATTTGGTTTTGTCCACTCCTAACTTCTCCGCTATGCGTAATAGACACTGTAGCCTTTTTGAACAGTGTAAAATGCCCCAGATACAGGGTTTCTACACTCACAGTTTAGTTCTTTTGAACTAGAAAGCACAAAACATGATCCTAACAGTACAAAGTCAACCGCACAGTTTTCCTTGCGGTAAGTTTAGTGTGGATCTTAAAATCTTCCATTTTTTGGCTGATTTTCACCTATGGCTAAAAATGTCCCAGGAAAAGTGTTTCCTCCTCCGAAGCATTTAAAATCATGCCGAAACGCATTCAACTAATTCTAAACGGTTTTCTACAAAAAAGTGTGTTTCATCCTCTAAAACGTATGAAATCACGCCAAAATGCACCACATATCACATATTTTAGTCTAATTCTAAACGGTTTCCTACTAAAAAAAAAAGTGTGTTTCATCCTCTGAAGCGTATGAAATCACGCCAAAATGCACCAAATAACACAGATTTTAGTCTAATTCTAAACTGTTTCCTACTAAAACAAAGTGTGTTTCATCCTTTGAAGCGTATGAAATCACGCCCAAAATGCACCAAATAACACAGATTTTAGTCTAATTCTAAAAGGTTTCCTACAAAAAAAAGTGTGTTTCATCCTCTGAAGCGTATGAAATCACGCCAAAATGCACCAAATAACACAGATTTTAGTCTAATTTAAAACAATTACAAAATTTTGGTGGAGCATCCCCCCCCCCTCCCCGTAACCCCTAGCGTGTCGCGTCTGCTGCACACTTTTCCACTGTTTGTGTCATGGATCAGTTTAAGCCTTGATCTTTTCTGGCTGCCAGCATAGAAATAAACGACAACAGAAGGGAAATCAGTACAGCAGTGGAGGAATTTTGTTGCTGCTGAGAAGATGTCGAACTGACGAATGTACAGTCATGCAAAGCTGAAACTGCGCAAAAAATGTTTTTAATTCTGAACGGATGGTACTGCGTTTTTGTTGTTGTGTGTTTAGTTTGGAAACAGTATCAAGTTGAATTGGCTTCAGTTTAGTAAACGGAAAATCCGAGATAGCAAAATCCTCTATGTTCTCTCTCTCTAGCTGTGTGTGTGTGTGTGTGTGTGTGTGTGTGTGTGTGTGTGTGTGTGTGTCTGTCTGTCTGTCTGTCTGTCTGTCTGTCTGTCTGTGTGTGTCCTTCTATGTCTTTGATGGCGTGCTTGTAGAGTACTCTGTATTCTCAGCCTTTTCGGGAACAAGTTCGCAGTGGACCTGACTTCAGAACCGTGTGCCCGCATATGTACTCGTTTTGTGATGATCAAGCATATCGCAAGTAGGAAATGACGCGCTAGTCCGGACTAGCCACGAAGACAAACTTTAGGATCAACTCGGGATTTGGTCGGACAAGCCAAGGTAGGGTCGTCTGATAGCCGCCTATTGGAAGGCAAACCACTCGACATTGCTGCGGTACGGTCCGAGACAAACCATTCTTCGTTGCAGGAGAGCGTCGCACTTTGTACCATCGTGTGGTTTATATGTTTTGGTCAAGTTTAGGTCGTTGAAGGGAGAAGGGGGGGCGAGCGTTTGTGCACGTATTGTGAGGACGAGAGCCCAGTTTGACGTTCTCGAAAGCGTCCGCTTAAAAGTCTCGTTAGAGGGTATGGTGCAGATGACGTCATTTGTGCCACGTGACCCGAAGGGGTCGCTATGAGGACACTTTAGGAAACGGACTTAAGTCTTGCTGTGAAAATTATATGGACCGAGATAAATTTGAACTTGTCCCTTTGTCCCTTTCGGAAAATTCGGACTGGTTCCTCCGGTGGAAGCGCGTCGCAGCGGTGCAGCGCCACCCAACACACCCATCTTATTTTTCAATTTTGATGGGGGAGGACAGCCGGATAACCCGGGGAGAAAACCCCGTGGAGCAGCCCGGCAGCCAGGGCAACAAATCCGGTATCACATATCACAAGCTCGACCTGGGCTCTCCGTGACAGCGGTGACGGCCGTTGAGTAGCGCAGCGGGTAAGTCCGACGCGCTACCTGTTAGACCACTGCTCACCCCGCATCTGTATAATAATCTGTATAATAATCTGTATAATCTGTGGGATCACAGTGAATGCGGGTGAGTGGGTTCGTGTTTGGGGGTTTAACGTCCTTTTCCACCACATACGGGTGATAACAAAGACGGGGCAACGATGGAAAAGCCAGCACAAATATTTGGCCCCAGCCGGGGTACGAACTCACGACCCGAGCATTAGAAGTCCAACGCTCTACCATTTGGCCAACCCGGCTCCCCCCACAGTGAACGCAGTAATAGTCAGACTGTCGTATTTGAAGTTCATGGACATTCGACTTGCAACTGAGAAGTCTCTAACTAGCTACAGAAATCGGCAGCAGGGTGCCAGAGTGGGCCGCAGCACCGAGACGCACACAGAAACGCGTGTCTCAAAACCCAGGCATGTACAAGTATAAAATAAGCCCACCCACAGCTCCATAATAGTCAAACTGTCACTTGACAATCGACAGCAAAAGCCTGATTAGCCGCACAAAATGCCAGCAGGTTTCTAAGTGGGTGGTAACAAACGCATACTGGACCACGAAAACTCCAGGCGTAAGTCCGCCTAAAACACTGCAATTGTTCAGCTGTCACCCTCGAAGGTCACTGACGTACTCAGTCGACTGCAACTGTGTAGTCTAATTAGCTACAAAAATGCCAGTAGGTTGCAAAGTGGGCGGAGTTTAAAAAAAAAAAATCAAGACGCACACAGAAAAGAGTCTGTCACATCGCTGATCAACGACCAGACACGGCATGACGTTCCGCCGGCTTGAAGAGGTGACGATGTTGACGAAACAGCGCCGGAAAACGATTCCGTAATGGGTTGTAAGGAGTTAAGGCCCTTGCGTGTTGCCGCGAAATTAGCTCCCTTTGACACCCGAGGGCTCCTAAAGGCGGCAGTTTGCGAGACGAGCGTTCCCGCTGTGCGCAAACTTACAGATTTATGCTATTTGCCCTATCACTAGCCTGTCTGTCCCCGCCTGTGCCTTTTGGCTTTCCATCGGCGTCTGTTTATGGACACGCTCGAGTGTGTGCTTAGACGGTATTCGGCGACCAGGTGCTTCCTTTCCGCCGAGTTCAATCTGGAGGTGAATTTGGCAGACCGGAAAGCATAACATTACTTTCTTTTTAGCTGCCATAAACTATCATTGCAAATGCACTCACGTAGGCCAACACAACCGAGTAGGGGCACCGACTAGAGGACGACTGTTCTTTCAAAATTATACCTTTTTTTTTGCAGAGTTGTATCTTTTGCTTTCCAAAACTTGATTGGGTCCGTTTAAAGGGCGAGCGTGGGTGGGTGTTTGGGAGTTTAACGTCCTTTTCCACCACATAAGGGTGATATCAAAGACGGGGCAACGAGAAAAAGGCCAGCACAAATATTTGGCCCCCAGCCGGGATACGAACTCACGACCCGAGCATTGGCAGTCCAACGCTCTACCATTCGGCCACCCCGGCTTTCCATATAAAGGGCGACCTTGCTTTGAAATTTACTGGTATGCCATTTTGGAGGGTTATGTAGTTATGTGTTTTACTTCTCGGGATATTCCAGATCTCGATAAAGCTGTTTAGAGGTTGAGAAAGTGCGAATTTTAAAAGGAAAATTGAAGAAATACTGTTCACACTGGATTTTCAACATTAACCTCAGCTGGAGAGAAAATTGGCTAACCATAGCAAGATTTTATTTTTAGAGGCGAGTTCAGAAAGCCTGTTTCATTGTGAGCGTGATAATTAGCAAAAGAACAACCACAGGCAATGTCTACCTATTCTGTACAACCCATTGTCTTGGTTCGTATATAGGACTGTATAGAAAAATTCTTTTGGGGAGACAGATCGAGTAGTGTCACTGCAGAACCCAGTGTATCAGAGCCAACACTGTAAGACACACGCGGAATTCCGCATTTAGCTTATTACGCACGTCGTGGAGTGGCGCGCCTTGTTGAAATGTTTATCTCGGCTGATCCTGATTGCAATTTGATGGTCCTAAGATTTGATACATTCGTGGAGACCGAGAGAATCCGTGTGCCAATTAGCTGAAGGCTGGAGTGTCCTGTGTGTTCTACGCCAAAAACATTGGTCTTGATATTAGGAGTTGTAGGTAGGTCACGTGCCAGTCGCAAATTGGCCTTGACTTGTCAGTGGTATCGATGAGGTATTTAGGGCAGACTGGACGCTAACTGAATTGTGATGTTAAGTTCAGGACCGCGGATCGCAAGCTAAGTGTCCCAGCCCGGGAAAGCCGCGAACATGGGTTGGAACTCAAACAGCCGGTAATCCTTCGTGACGTGGTGAGTGGCTGAGGAACTGACCTTATCGTGCAATGCCGGACCTTGGAAGGTAATGGGGTCTTCGTGTATGTCCGGTCACGAATGATGGGTTATGTGGCGTCCTGTTTCGCCGTTTTTCCTGTTTCCGTTTTGGGCATTATCTGTTAGGTTGTTTTTGTCAGTCTTTGAGATCAGCAGATGACAACAACAATAGCAATGTAATAATGAAAATAATAATAATAATAATAATAATAATAATAATAATAATTCCTACTGGTTCTGCTGTTACTGCTGCTGCTGCTACTACTATATACACCCCCCCCACCTCCCCCCCCCCCACACACACACACACACGGAGAGAGAGAGAAAGAGAGAGAGAGGTTGCCACGGACAACAGGATTGGTCCAGGATAATCCATTCCCAGCGACTTTCCCTTCTCGAAAAGGTAGAAATGCTTTCGTCTACCCTGCGCTGCCATGGGGGGTCTCTCGCCTCGGCGCTTTTCTTACGAGCCTTCTAATTGGCTCCTCTCAGCGCCGAGACGTCAATCATGTAAAGCGCTTTGTTGTGTCGCCCACGTCACGGCGCTCGCGTGGGTGTGTACATTGCAGATTATCGCCAAGTCGGGAGGGACCGATTTAAGAGACGCAGAAGCTTTCTCGTTAAGGTAAAAACTACCCACTGACAAGATATCTACATTTATTCGAGACTGACTTTTTGAAATTGGATGAGCCTCTGGTATTGTGTAGGATTGACCACAGACGGGAGTGGGGAGTGGAATGAAGCTTAGCTGGCGGAAGGAGTGACTTACTCAGGGGTCTTGTTTTGTTTGATTAAAGATTGGTTTTAATGGCTGTGGGAAAGACACGTGTGTGTAGAACAGTTTCTGGGTGGCCAGGCTGGTTCTCGCAGTTCTCGTCTCGTGCCTTTTCCGTTCGTGTGTTTTTGTATGTGGTTCTCTTTGGCATTTGTGATGCTGCATTCAGTATAGCTCTGATAGAAAAAAAGCGGTGTCAGCACACAACTATGTGTCTGCCGCCGCTCCCCCCCCTCCCCTCCCCTGGCCCCCTGCTCGCGCTCTCTCTCTCTCTCTCTCTCTCACACACACACACACACACACACACACACACACACACACACACACACACACACACACACACACACACACTTGCGAGTGAAGTATTTTAACAGAATTTTGATATTTTCTTTTGTGGTCACGAAGCAGTCAGTACACCTTCACATAGAAACCCGAAATACAACACGAAACACTATGTGAAGGCTCGAAAGTGCTGCGCGAAACTGATAACATCCAGTCGTAAACATGAACATCTTACTAGTAAAATACATGCAAATTAGATATAATTGTTTGAATGGTGTTGACGGGGGCCAAAAAAAGAAAAAAAAAAAAGAAAAAAAAAAAAGAGAGAAAAAAAAGAGAAGAAATCACAGCACACAGTGCAGGGTATCCACTTAATAAATAAATACAACAAGTTGTTATAACAAATAAAACAAGGGGATTCAGAAATCAAAATACACGACTTACAACGAACGCAAATCGTTGAAAAAATTCAAAGGAAGACAAACAGCTGTGCATAAGATACACGCATATCAAATCCAATCACGCTTACCAGAATAGATGAGAAGGGAATTCTTCTCAAAGGGCGTGTTATTCTTCCTGTTGTTTCGGAATAATCTGGCAATAAATAATTACCCTGTCTATTTGGGTAAAAGAGCATAGTGAAATGGCACATAGAGAAAAGAATAAAATGTAACATGTCTGTCCGTTCGTCTATCTGTCTGTCTGTGTTTGTCCCTGTCTGTCTGTCTGCTTGTCTCTCTCTCACACACACATACTGGCACGCACGCCCATGCAATAGTAGAATACAGATTTTTAAAAAGTTTAAATTAATGTCATTTACAAAGTGCTGTCGTCGTCTTATTACATACAAGAAAAAGAAAGAGAGAAAAAAAAAAAGAGAAAAAGGTTATATAAGTTAAAGATTGAGCACCAGCACATTCACACATCTGTGCAACGATTAATACTTCTTGGAGCGGCCATTGAGCAAGGAAAAGAATAATTCGTTGACATAAAAAAAAATCAAAAAAAGTATTGTCTCAAAAGTGCAGTCACGAGCGAACATGTACCGTCTTGTATTCAGTTTCAGATTTGTCCGTATAAATCATGTTTTCACTGCATTGGGGTGATATTAAGAGCAAAGAGTGTGATATCATAATTATTCACCGGGGCTGCGTTGTTAGTACATGCAACAGGAACCACACTGTAATTGTCTTTTTTTCTGTACAATTGTCACACCAGTGACACGCCATTTTCTTTGTGGTAATACTAACAATAAATAGAAAGACCACAACACTATAAAAATGTTGTCTTGCATTATTATGCTTTCACTTTAGTCAACAAAATGATAAATACACACTGATATTTACCTGACAAAAATACTGTTAAAATTGTAGAATTCATGTTTGGATTAGGACATTATGGCGGAGACGCCTGCAGGCGTTTTTAACAATTACTTTTTTAAAACAAAAGTAAATCGTGGAAGATATCACAGTAACTTTAGTGGACGGGATATCATCATAAAATTAGGATTTGTGTTATCACAGCTTCTCTGTTCTCCATACCGATTCTTGAGCTTAATGTGTAGGGTTTCATTGTTATTTTCCGAGATGCTTATGAAAGTCAGTAAAGTGCAGTGCACATTGTCCAGGCTTGTGAAGTTGGCAAACTGTTTGTTTTCATGTCCGCAGTGAAGGTAGAGAGACATGTTGCTTTCATTCTCAACCCCATAACACCCCGACCCCGACCACCCCCTGCCCACTATATGATAAGACTGGTTAAAAGGACCAACCCACCGCACATCAGTTTGAGCCACTTCAAGTTACACTATTACTCGAGGCATGTTCCTTCCCGACAGGCCCGAAACCGCTGCAGATTGCATAATAGTGACTTGAAGTGGCTTCTAGTGATCTGAAGATTTCAGGTAGAATCGCTAGTTTTTGCATGCTTTTAAGAGTTGGAAGAGATTGCCCCGAAAGACACTGCCAGTTTAGTTCATACGACTTGACGCGGACTTTTCAGGCTGTCAGAAACCCACACAGTCGCTATGCCCTCCTGATCATTTTGAGTCAGTTCTTTCGCACAGGGAACCAGACGCTCCCCCCTTTGACCCTCCAATACTCACAGCTACTTCTCAGACAGACGTCCGATTTCAATTGATTAAATTGTCCTATACGTTTCTCTCAAATTGTCCGAGCTACGCTGGGTACACCCTGTTGGCATCCATCCAGGCGGGCCGCGGGAAGGGCGGGCGGTCGTAAGGCCACATGCCAGGATCAGGGTCTTCAGCGTCGAAGTTGTCTCTGTCGTAGTTGCGGTCTTGTTGTCTCGGTGCATCGTCTGGCTTCACCTTCGACTTCCTCTGGACGTAGTCTCTCTGGGACTCCGGGTCTCGTCCGAAGCTTTCGTTGGAGGACGGGGAGACACGAGTTGCTTGCAGGACCTGTAGTGTTTTTGGAGGGGAAGAGGAGAGAGAGTTGGACTTAATTGACGGAAAGATGTATCGTTTAATTTCCTTAGTGTTGACGTTGATAGGGCGGTCAGGTCTGAGTCAGGGTAAAACCCTTTCAAGGAAAGAGCCGAACGGTGGCTCTGAATTTAGCTTTTGTAGAAATGGCTTATTTTCAAAGCTTTGGAAATTAAAACGACTCTTACTTTTAATTTCACCTAAAATCCTGCTTACAACCCCCAACTAAATAACAATTAAAAAAATGTACGTGAAATGAAAAAAAAAAATGAAAAGGTTCCATTGTAAAGCTAAAAGATAAGATCCAAATATTGAAACCGACAGGATAGCCAAACAAGGTAATAAATGAACCATTTAGTGCCTCGCCATCTTGAGAATTTGCGTATATATATACATATATCGTCTAACTATGGTGGAGGTAAGCTTACCTGCGCGAGAGCGGATTTGCTCAGCTGTATCGCACAAATGGCAATAACAGCGCAGCAGATGGCAGCGGAGAGGCCCATCACTGTACCGATGATGAGGCCCATGTTGGTTGTGTTGTCGTCCTCACTTTTGGGCGCCGGTTCTGCTGGTGCCTGCGCCACAGGGGCTTGAGTTTGCTGTACCGGGGTTTGCGGCAACGGGGCTTGGGTTGGCGGGACGGGTGTTTGTGGCAAAGGGGTTTGAGTCAGGGGAGCCTGCGTTTGAGGGGCCTGCGTTTGGGGCTGCTGGGTATGCGTTTGAGGAGGCTGGGTTTGTGGTACGGGAGCCTGGGTTTGCGGTAGAGGAGTTACGATTTGTGGTGAAGGAGTTTGTGACACCGGGGCTTGGGTTTGAGTCGCAGGGGCTTGGGTTTGAGTCACAGGAGCCTGGGTTTGTGGTTGCTGGGTGTGGGCAATGGGAGGCTGGGTCTGAGGCGGCTGCTGGGTTGTTTGGGGCGGCTGGATGGTAGGTTGAGGAGTCTGGGGTGCTGTTCTCAGAGGAATAACTGGAAGACTTGGCGTGCCTTGTGGTCGGGGCGTTGGCGTTGGCGATGGAGTTGCAGTTATTGAAGCCACTGTTGTTGGAGTGGTTGGTGGTGGTGGTGTTGGTGTGGTGGTTGGCGTAGGTGTGGTGGTCGTAGGTGGGGTGGTTGTTGTCGGAATCTCGGTAGTCGTCGTCGTTGGAACTGGCGTTGTAGTTGTAGTCGTTGTGGTTGTAGTTGTCGTTGGTGTGGTAGTGGTCGTTGGCACAGGAGTGGTGGTAGTAGTAGTTGTCGTAGTTGTAGTTGGCGTTGTAGTAGTAGTTGGTGTTGTAGTTGTCGGGGTTGTAGTGGTGGTTGGTGTAGTAGTTGTCGTTGGAGTTGGAGTAGTAGTAGTAGTAGTTGTCGGCGTGGTAGTGGTCGTTGGTGTGGTAGTAGTAGTGGTCGTCGACTCGGTCGTGGTGGTGGTAGTTAGACACATGGCCTCGATCTCCGCCACGGAACTCTTCATGTCCTTGCCAGTAGTGGCCGCGCTGCACGTGGGGCCGACACTCCCGGCACTACCAGCCAAGTAGTTGGCCAGCCACAAAGAGTCACAGTCGCACTCCCAGTCCACAACACCGCCCAGATCCAGCTTGGTCAGGCTCGTCCAGACAGCACTGTCCTCCTCTGGCAGCGTCGTCAGCTGCGTGTTCTTAAGCGTGAGGGTCCCCACAGTGCTTCCAGCGAAGCCTCCAGCCTCCACCGTCTTCAGAGGGTTGGAGGTGAGGTCCAGCACGGCGATGTTCATCCTGGCGGCGTCCCCGGCCGAGATCTTGTCGATGGAGTTGTAGGACAGGTAGAGCACCCTGACTTGGCGGGTCAGCCTCTGGAAGGCCTCTGTGGGGAAGCTGGTGAAGCGGTTGTGATCCATCTTGAAGGCGACGAGGGACGAGTTGGTGAAGGCGTCCGGTTCGATTGTGGTGAGGTGGTTGTTGTCGACGATCAGCGTTGTCATGGGAACGCCTGCCAGGAAGCCGTTGGGAAGAGTGGACAGCTGGAGGTTGAGAAAGAGGCGATAATAATAATAATAATAATGATTTAAGCAAAATAATACAAATTCATTTTGATGTGACGCCTGTCCCTCGATGGAACAATTGCATTATGATAATCATCATCACAATCTGACATACCATCCATCCATCCATCCATCCATCCATCCATACCTCATTATGGGTTATTTTCAGCGCCCTGAGACTGATCAGAGGCCGGAAACAGGTAGCGGTCAGCTGGCGGATAGTGTTGCTGGTCAGGTCCAACGTCATCAGTCTGCCTAGCCCGGTGAACGTGTAGTCCGAGAGCCTCGTCAGCTGGTTCCCTTGCAAGTTGAGCGTGGTGAGGGCACTCAGTTCCCGAAACAGGTTGTCAGGCACGGCAGAGATCTGGTTGCTGGGCAGCTGCAGCTTCGTCAGGCCGCTCAGGCCCGAGAAACTGCTCGAGGAGAAGCTCTGCAAGGACCCGCTGATAGTCAGCTGATTGAGTTTGGTGTCGGCGAAAGCGTGGTCGCCTATGGACGTGTAGTCGCATCCTTTCAGCTCCAGAATCTTGAGGCTTTTGAGGTGGGAGAAGGAGGACCGCTCTAGCGTTGTTCCGCAGTGGGAGTTGGAGATGCGCAGCGTCTCCACCGTGGCGTCAATGGCTGAAGGGCAGACGTTGGTGCCGACACAGTTGACTTCAGTCGCCGTCGGACAGTTGCATCCTGCTGGACACGCTTGAGTTGCGACCGGAGTGACGAGCACACAAAATGCGATCAGGAACAGGACTCTCGATTCCATTACTCGACTTGTTGGGGAGTATTTATCTTTCGTTGTTCAGGAGTTTAAAAGGGAAGATGTTTTTTCCCCCAAACGTTAGTCTTTTCAGCGAAGTCTCCTTATAGTTTTGTTCTCCAAAGCAGGTTTGTTTATGAATTAGTTTTCCGCTCAAACTTGAGAAATATCTCCGCGTTTGGAAAGCTCTTTTGCCTGGCTGTCCAGATCTCAGCGTTTCTGAGTTGAAGTTGACTCTGGATGAGTTTCACACCTTTTCCTGTCGATGTAAACTTCAGAGAATACTTTTCACGTTAACGTTCAGTTTTCCTTCAAAGTGTTTCCTTCTTTCTTTCGGCAGTGTTTTCCTTCGGCAGTTTTATGCTCGTGTTAAACAGTTTGACTCAATCACTTAGCTAACAGTATTTTTTTTCTCCGCTTTTTCAGTAACGAAACCCACAGCGCATATCTTCCTTAAGTTCTTGAGTTTTCTTCTTTGCTTCGACTGTGGTAGTGACGGTGGTGTGTTCTTGACCACGGAAGGGTTTCTGGGTGGAAAGGGGCGGACATCAGGGTATATATAGGGGTATGTCCGGGGGTGGAGGCAGGGCCAAAGCTGGCAGCTTCAAGTGCTTTCCGGCTCACAGGGCAGGTAGGGAGCGTCCACTCAAGGCAGTTTTCGTCACCTATCTCCGGAAACGCCTCTGTCAGCATGTTGTGTCGTGTCGAAGCCCCCAGTGACGTCAGCTGTAGCACGGTGAACCCTCGGCGGTTTGGGCAGAGATACGCATGTTACATGTAAATGGATGATAACTGCGATATTTTCTAGAGAGAGAGAGGGGGCAACTGAGACAGCGAGACAGATGAAATGATAGCTGCGATCTTTTCTTGAGAGAGAGAGAGCAACTGAGACAGCGAGACAGATAAAATGATAGCTGCGGTCTTTGAGAGAGAGAGAGAGAGAGCAATTGAGACAGCGAGACAGATAAAATGATAGCTGCGGTCTTTTCTTGAGAGAGAGAGAGAGAGAGAGAGAGAGAGAGAGAGAGAGAGAGAGAGAGAGAAAATGATAGCTGCGATCTTTTCTTGAGAGAGAGAGAGAGAGAGAGAGAGCGAGAGGGTTTTTTTTTTTTTTTTTGGTTGATCACCTTTCCCTTTTTCTCTTAAGTAGCGTGTAGTCGAACGGGGATTAAACACACAAGTACGCATTGCATCAGAGTGGGCGGGCTACGTCATAGTGCACAGAGACATTTGCACGTTTATGCAACGAATTCCCGTAGAGCTGCGGAACCCGTGGTCACCTTTAGCAGAAGAGAGGGAGTGGGGGTGAGGGAGGAGGAGGGGGAGGGGCCGAGCGATATTCGTCATCACGTGTCCGCGTTTGTTTTCGCGTGTTGATCCGAAACCGATTTCATCTCGCTTTTCTTGTTCTTTCTAGACTGCGCATGTTGTCTAATTGTTGAAAGGGCTTGGCGTGCTTATGGAATGCACGGTACTTGGGCCCTTTTTACTAAACGACAGTAGACTGGCACCTCCAACCCCTGACTAATTCCCTCCTTTACCACCACCCCCCTCACACACACACACACACACACACACACACACACACACACACACACGTCTCTAGTCTCCACCCACTTTTCTAAATTTCCCTCATTCCGTGCAGCTAATCGGGGCGATTCAAGTTGTGACCGCTTTTGTGTAATCACACATTAGTGACGTAGGCAGAGGGACTTTGTCTTACGAGCTACGATGGTCACTGATAACGGCAACGGCCGAGGGAGGGGAGGGGGGGGGGTGAGTGAGAAAGGGGAGGGGAGCCCTCTTGTCAGATAGCCCATGCGACAACTTCGTCTTCAGTGTTGTGACTAAGTGAGGGAGGAGTGAGGGGGACAGGTGGAGGGGGGTGGGGTAAGAGCCTCCATGTCAGATACCCCATGCGACAACTTCGTCCTCAGTGTTGTGACTGAGGGGGGGGGGGGTGGATGGGGGGGGGGGGGGGGACAAGAGTCCTCATGTCAGATACCCCACGCGACAGCCGGCATCTCGTCCTCCAGTTGTTGTGCCCAAGTGAAGACGTTCGTTTTGTCCGTGGAACCAAACACCATTGTGTAACTTTTGCAAGGGGCCAAACACAGGGCTGTGGTAAAAACAAAACAAAACAAAACAAAAACATACGAATGAAAAACCGTCAGAATCGAGCGACGCGGTGACGCATTGGCTCATCCCGGATTGGGCCAAAACAGATCATGTCTGTTGGTAGAGTAGCTGTGCTGGTGAGCTGATAAGCCTTCGGAATGCACCTGTTTGGTTGATAGGTCGTTTTGGTGTCTTCGCTGTTTAGTACGTGAACCTGAACTTTTGAGTACAAGCGTTAGTCGCTACAGAAAGCTAATTTGCCACGCTCAGTCAGGACTGCTTTGCGTAGGAGGTTGTACTGTCTGGTGTTTGGAAAGCAGTTAAACAGCCCCCCCCCCCCCATCTCCTCCTCCTCCTGTCTCCTCCGAAAACAGGCGAAGTGTTTTGGGAAAATAAACGCTTGACTGTTTTGTGTCGCTGAGGCTTTGGACATTTCGCATTGTTTAGCAGTGTTGTTGTGTTGAGAGGGCGAGAGAACTCGCCCATTATTTAAAAAAAAATTGAGGAAAAGAAGAAAGAACGAAAGACAAGAGATGTCTGCTTGCTTTGTTGTGTTGAAAGAGCGAGAGAACTCGCCCAGTATTTAAAAAAAAAAAAAAAAAAAATGAGGAAAAGAAGAAAAGAGAAAGACAGAAGACAGAAAAAGGAAAACAAGAAAAAGAATGAAAGAAAGAACTAAAAAGAAAGAGAGTTAAAAAAGGGTAAATTTTTGCTTTGTTCTTCTGTATAATTTCAACACAGGGGTCTCACACAAACCTGCCTACGTCACCACCGCGGTGTCACTTAAGAATCTGCTCAAAACGAAGACGACTACACCGGATTAAAGGATTACTCTTCCTTTTGTCATAAGGCCATTAATTTTAAGAACCATGTAATGAATTCTCCGCTTTGGTCTCATCAGATTAGTGGGTGAGTTTGTGTGAATTTGTTTTTGTGGTGTTGCTGAGTTTAACGTCTTTTTCCACCACGTCACAATCAAATCAAAGACGGGGCAAAAAAAAAAAAAAAAAAAAAAGAAAAAAAAAGAAGAAAAAAAAAAAGAAGAAAATGCTTTTTTTTTCGTTCAGTCGGGACTCGAACTCACGACGCGAGCATTGAAAGGAGTTTATGCGAAACGTTATACGGGTGGGTGGATAATGGGTGTTTGAGGGTTTAACGTCCTTTTCCACCACATAGGGTGATATCAAAGACGGGGCAACGATGAAAAAGCCAGCACAAATATTCGGCCCCCAGCCGGGATCGAACTCACGACCCGAGCATTAGAAGTCCAACGCTCTACCATTCGACCACCCCGGCTCCCCGCGAACCGTTATACAGGGTAAAAGAAAACTACAAATTGTGATTAGAAGAATGCGTTTATGAGTGTTTCCTGGTATGAGCGTGCAATTACTCCCACTCCCATATTTTCTATATCTCGTGTGTATCAGTGCGCTGACGTCTCCTTGAGCTGATACGAAGGGGAAGCAATGCTGGGCGAACTACTCGCGTTATCTGCTGACGATTTGTCGCTGTGTCTGTACTTGCTGTTGTGAAAACGGGTTTCGATACTACCCCGATCGTAGCAAGCACCGTGTGATATATAGAGAGAGCGAGAAAACTGGAACTTTATTGACTAGGCCTGGAAAGAGAGAGAGAGGAGAGAGAGGGAGAGAGAGAGGTGTTCGCCTGATAATTCTTGGTGGGCAGATTTCTGCTGGGTTTTCCCTCTTTTGTCTTCGTCTTAGACATCGCGCTTGCTTTGTGGAAAAGATTGATAAACTCCCCGACCAGCAAACCAACCAACCAACCAACCATTTCTGTGGTCGCCTGGGAGTTTGGTTCATCTGGTAAACCTTTTCTCGTCCCTGCTTCTTTTTATCAGTTTCTCAGTTTCCGTGTATTGTGTGTGTTACCATACATCTCGCGCGATTCCCGTTCACTGTGCAACCTTCATGTATAAATCTTGTCACCGACAACTCCTAGATTTGGACGTATCAGTGGTCAACAGTCACAGTTATTGTATCAGTCTGGATGTACTTGTCGTGCATTGGTGGTCGTCCATTTTGTGTCTGTCATCGTATTTCTGTGCTTTTGTCGGGATTTCTAGTGTGTGGGAGTTGATGAGAGCCTAAAACATTGCCAGACACCCGCCGATCGGGCGACCCCCAGGGTTTGTCAAATCGTGTTTTTGTTTCCATCCACAGAAGTTTGACGCTGTCAAGAGGAATCCGTTATCTCGTCCTACGTAATGTCCACGTCTGTTTTGCCAACGTCAGTGTTGGAAAGGGTCTCCCTTTCTTCACCTGAAATCGGTTGCGGCGATTTTAAGTTTGGTTGTAGTGGAAGGGAGATGTTGGCACAGTGTCTAAAATATTGCGTCGTTTGGCCAGCTTAAGCGTGCCTTGGAACCGGCTGAAGGACAGTTTAACTCATTGTATCCGAGCTACAACTATACTCGTCACTGTTTTTCTACATTCTACATGTCTGCTGTCAGGTTTTCTTGGCAATCCGCTGAAGGTGATGGAGTTCGATAAATTAGCATGAATGTGCAGCGTCTCCTGCATGTCCTGGGTTTATACTGCCCCGTAGACCAGTTTGCATCAGCTGTCCAACGTTACTTTTTTTTCAAGTAGTGCAGGCACAATCAGCCGCGAATTGGTCTTTGTGGCTTGCGCGTCTTTAAGCCCTAAAAACTCACTCACTCACTCACTCACTCACTCCGCTAAAGGTGATGTGAAAGTACTGTACACTATCTAAGCAAGACGTCCCACTAAATATGGAATCGTCTGGCCCACATGATGCAATGTCACTACGGGATCCAGGCAGCTGGTGCCAGACGTAAGATGGTAGCGTCAGCCTGGAAAGGGTTAATGTGCTGTTGCAGGGCATCTTTTTCCTCTCAGCTTGCTATGCTGTTCATTGCATTTGTATACAGCAGTGTCTAGGCTATAGAACAGTTGAACTGCGGGCGCAATACAGAAATAAGAATAAAGATTTTTTTTTTTTTTTACCAGGTATTTCTTAGTTAGGATCAGGGTAATCTTTCTGGACATTTTAAGGAGCAACAGAGCATGTTGTTAAGCGGGCACGTGTTCTCAATTCCCTCAGAGGATGAATGTATTTGTTTCGCCGACTGCGCGGTAAGTCACAGGAAAACCTAGTCGCTGCTTTCACAAAAGGGGCACATAAAATTGATGTTTGAACGTGCATGTTTTCTTTTTCTTATATTTTTTTGGGGGGGAGAAAGACTTTCAACTTTAAACCTTCAAGTTTAAAAGCAGCGGAGGGGGGCAGCGTGGTCAGGGTGTCAATGCTTTATGGGATTTGATGAATGAAAAGGAAACGGGTCTCAAGTCAGATTTTCCTGGGATACGAGGCTTCACGGGAGATCCATGCCATCGTATTATTCATCGTTACACAAAGAGCCGCGTAGTTTCTCCCGCCACAGATAGGCTTGTCTCTCTCATCCCTGACTGAAATATATGAGAAAAGAAGTGTTCGTTTTTTTTCTTTTGCAGCGAAAGTGCATGCCCGCTGCTTCGAGAGAGTTATGTCCCCTGTAAATACAGGCATGAGAGTGACGTCCCTTTTCTTGGGTTTCAATTCTGAGGCTCCATGTTGGTTTTGGAAGGGATAAAGATTGCAGAGTGATGACGGTGTCATGTAGCATGGAGGTTTATGCAGTATGCTGTTAGGCAAGGCTTTGTGTTAGGGTTTAAGCGGAATCAATGCATGCGAACGATTTAGTTTAAAAGCATGAGCACAGTTTTGTTTTGTAGGTCATTAAGTGTGGGCCTGTATTTTGATCATTTACAATTCTGTGCCTGCTTGATATCAGTGGATATGATTTTTGTGTTATTTTAATGAAACACACACGCACGCACGCACGCACGCACACACACTGATTCATGCAATCATTACTGGAAACAAACAGGTAAGCAGACAAACGATTGGATCATTCTTCGGAGAAACACTATACAGACTCACACAAAGGAAGTATACAACAAGAACTACACACTCTTCAGATTTATTCTTTTTCAGGAACGAAAGTTGACAGTGGAAAAATCCAAACCAACCCGGCAGAAAACAAACAAACGAACAATCAAAACGAACTGCTTCAGTTAAACAAATGCAGAGCAGATTTTATCACAGTTTGGTGTTTTATATGCAGCTTTCGCTTATCATGGAAAATGGATGCCATAAAAATCATTCTGCATAAAGCAGTATTATACGCACATCACAGTAAGTTAAATCCATACCACAGGAATAATACTCAGAATGCATTTAAATCAGACCAAATACAATAAAAATATAAAATACAAAAAAGATGGGATTATCACAGCCGTGAACGGACTAATTCCAACAAACAAGACAACAATGTTAAAATATCAAATGATGCATCACAGTGAACTATATGATACACATTATGTGACATACATGTTTAAAAAGTACAAAAACAAGAGCTAGGGAATGCCACGCAAGTATGATTATGACAAAAATCGCATGTTGTTGTACCTTCGAGGTATCACCGACTGTAAACACACCTCTGCGTCAAAGTGTAAAATGGTTACAGTATAAAATTGAAACAAAACGGTACTTACAGTGCACCGCTGTCGAGCGAAAGACCGATGAAAGTATTGTAGGGATAAGCGAAGTTCACTGCTTGTATTTGAAGTAGTTTGAAACCCTGGTAATGAAAAAGTAATGTGGAGCAACGCTTGGGAACGGCGGAGGGGGTAAGATGGGTAAAACCACTTTAACCTGAGTTACTACCAAGTATAGGGCTTACAGTGGTACGTACAAATGCAATATGCAGGCTATTATCCACGTTTCAAAAGATCGATTCTACATCAGGGCCCGCATGTAAAAGTCGAGGTTAGGGATTTTAGCCCCGGGTTAAAGTCTAACCTCGAGCTAAACTAGCTCTAGGTTAAATTTTCTGTTTGTTTGGGTTTTTCTTTTATTTTTTATTTTGTTTAACCAGGAAGCGGGTCCATTCCACCATGGTGCCTAAGCCGTTAGAGAAGGCTTTTCTTCTATATCTTCTACCTTTCTTCGCTTCCTTTTTTATTATTTGATTTTGTTTTTAGGTTTCTTTTGTCCTAGTTTGGGTTAGGCCCGTAGCCGTGAGTTAAATTAACTTCGAGTTTTACATGCGGGCCCAGACTAGTTGTTTGTCTGGCACTGGAAGCACGATAGCGAGTTAGATTTATTGTTCTTTCAATTTTTTTTTTTAGCTATAAACTTGAAGCGTGGAGGATGACCCTTAGGCCTCGTCCCACCAGTGTTTCTTGGCCCACGCTATTTTAATCGACCCAGGTCTCGACTCGTTGTCCTCTGTCACAAAATCGTCCTCCAAGGGTTCTTTGATTTCATTGTCACTGTTGTAGACACGGTTGTGCTTCTTGGAGTGAATCACCTTGACCGCCAGACAACCCAGGGCCGTGAAAACAGACAGTAGACCCACTGTCAGTCCCACAATTAGTCCGATATTTGGAGAACTGTCCTCACTTCGTGATTGTGAGGTTGGAGATATCGGCGTGGGCCCTATCGATGTTTGCGATGGGGAGCTGGATTGCCCAGAAGGTGTTGAAAAAGTTTGTGAAGTGTGTGTAGACGAAGGCTGGGAAACTTGGGGATGTGAGTTCTCCGTTGAAGAAACAGTTTGTGGAGATGTAGATGAAGCCGATACTGCCGCAGGGGAAGGGGTTTTAGTCGCTGAAGTAGAACCTGTGCTAGTCGTTACTGGTGTCGTCGTTGTAGTCAGCAGGCACTCAGATTCGACTTCAGAGCGCGATTCGTTCAACAGTTTTCCGGACTGGCACACGGACTCGAACCTTTCCCGCTGCTGAGCAGGTAATCCAGTAACCACAACGCCTCACAGTCACAACGCCACCCCCGCACACCTTCCAGCTGCAATGCCGTATCGGAGCCTGAGACTTCAGCCTCCAGCGAAGAAGACAGGCTGGTAAGTCTCGTCTGCTCCAGAAACACCTCTCCCACCCGGCTACTAACGAAAGCTCCGGGCTGCACGGAGACTAGCGGGTTACTGTTGAGATGGAGCGTTTCTATGGTAAGACCGGAGAGATCGCCGGAAGAGAGTCTGGTGATGTTGTTGAAATCCAGAATGAGCAGCTTCAGCGAACGGATCTGTTTGAGCGAGTCTCTGGGAAACGCCGTGAGGCGGTTGTGCGCGAGGCTGAGGGCTTTAGGCGTAGAGTTCGCCAACAGTCCAGCTGGTAGCTGTTTTAGCAGGTTAAAGTCCATTGTTATGGTCATGACACTGGAGCCGTAAAAGAGCGAATCAGGCAGACTGACCAGTTTGTTGTACGACAGCACTACGCTCTTCAAGGACTTCAGAGGCCTGAAGGCGTTCTGGTGGATGAATACAATCTTGTTCGCAGTAAGATCGAGCAGTACGAGATTGTCCAGCCCAGTGAACGTCCTCTCTAGCAGTCTCGTGACTTTGTTCTTCTGAAGCTTCAGCAGCCTGAGCCCAGTCAAGTACCGGAAGGTGTCGTTGCGGTTCAAAGACAGCTCGTTGAAGGAGAGGTCCAGCTCCCGAAGTGCCTGAAGTCCGAAGAAGCTCTCTGGGTACACGAACCTAAGGGGACACTGGTTTATTCGGAGACTGGACAAAGAAGGAAGTCCAGCGAAGGTGCGAGGCTGGATCATCGTGTAGTGGTACGACCTTACGATGAGTTTCTTGAGACCGGTTAGATTAGCCAGCGAGGTTGCAGCCAGTCTGGACCCACATCTGTTATTTGCCTGAACGTTCACAAGAGTGACGTCCGTCACGCCGGGCTGTATGTCATCCGGACAGACGGTGGTTCCTGTACAGACGACGGTGGTTGTTGACGAACAGGTGCACGCGCTCGGGCATTGTCCCAAGGCAGGACTCAGAACAGCTGTTAGACTCACGCACGCACACACCCAAAACAAAGTCCTCCGAAATCGGCCTAATGCCATGTCGGTGAAGTCAGTGTTCCTGGAGCTTGATGTGCGTAGTTCGTGCAAAAACTAGCACAAGATTACTTTTCTTGCTTCGGAATTGCAGCTCATTATGACAGTAGGGGGTCCGTTTCGTGAACAAAGGCCGTCACTTGAACACGGCCAGTTTACAAACTTTCCTGCTGTGAAGTGTCCTTTCTTCTCGCTGCTCAAAACGCCTCATATGTCAACCCACGTCAGTGGTGTGGCCCAGTTGCCTGAGACAAAAGCCGCTCGTGTAAAGTTGTACTCCCTTCTCACCACACCGTTTCTGACTGACCCCTTTGTTCCTCAGTACAGTTTGACAATGTCCTCAGCTGACCTGCGGTCAGTTTTCTCAGTCATTCACCGTGAAAATGTGGACACGATTGCCTAAGTGTCCCTTCGTTAGTGACAGAGAGGGGGCGAAGCTCTGACGCACAGCGTCCTCACCGAACAAAGTAAATCATCATGGAGTAGGTCATGCCTGCCGCGGGTCGTGCCATAACAAAACCGGTGTATACCTGGGTCCATTTAGAAAATCCTCCGTAGGCCAGGAGGGAAGGAACTCGGTGCATATACTAAAACCCCACTTTCCCTTTCTCTTTGACAAACCTATGTCTTTGTGTACGTTTATCTCGAGTGCGCCAAAAGCCGTGTTTACCCGAAGTTCAATCAGAACCGAATCGGTTTGTAATCGTTTTACAGGATTCGACCGTCTCTCTCCGATCCTTTGAAACCCAGCCTTTGTTGGAGTGTAGATTTCCTGCAGTGTA
>JACVVK020000138.1:165000-280000 GCA_018292915.2 Batillaria attramentaria | reverse complement strand
GTGTGTGTGTGTGTGTGTGTGAGAGAGAGTGAGAGAGAGAGAGAGAGAGAGAGAGAGAGAGAGAGAGAGAGAGAGAGAGAGCTTAGGACACTTACACCCTATATAACCTGTAACACTGGTGATACAATTTGAGCTTATGATGCAATTTGTGCCGCTTAAATGTCACATTTCAGGACATTCCAGCCACTTTAAAAGTTAATGTCGACGTGTTTGACTTTGCGCACCTGACGGCTCTGTCCCTGTATTTGATTACAGTGTCAGGGTCTTGAGAAGCATTCATTTACAGTTTGCCGAGTTTTAACTCTTCTATCTCCTGAAATCAAAGGATCACCCCTCGGCTCGTGCTATGCATTGCGTAGATATGTCAGCTTAACAATCTGTCTCCGGATAAGTCGCTTTTTTTTTGTTTTGGTCTGTATGTTTTGTGTGACATTTTACCCCTGTCGCACTGAAAGTTGTTTTTTTTTTTTTTTTTTTTTTTTGCAGGAAGGCGAAAGCATTAGGCTTTCTGTCACTGAAAATGGAACTTTCCTTTTTTTGTTGTTGTTTGTTTTGTGGTTTTTTTTGTGGTGGGGCGATCACTTCTTGCGTATTGGGGGGGAACCCAACTATTGAGAAATGAAAACGCGGGAGATCTATAGACGCGTGTCGCTGATGGGCGTTTTCGAGTTGTCTTCCGAACGTGTTCACACCTTTTGCCACCAGTATCAGGAAACTATATCCCCCCCGTCATCTGCCAATCTCAAGTAATGGATCTGCGTCATCTGCCAGTAAGGATGAAGCACGCACCTCGTATATCAAACGCGAAATGTGAATTAAATCGGCCCACCTGACGGCCATCGCGACGTTTCAGTGAAACCAGCAAGGGCGGTTATAATTCGAAGGTAAACAAAAGAGGCGCGACTTGATGTATGAGACAGTGCAGTGAGTCAGGTCGCAAGGTTTTTGCCTGCATGCAGGCAAATGTCGCGTGATCTGTCAGCAGTAATCTATAGCAGATTGGAGAAATTGTTTCCGCAGTGGCTGGCATTTTGCACTATGGTGATTTAAAAGCGGGTTTAACTCGGCACAAACGGTTTTCATGCCCATGTCCCTCGAAAGAGATATTTTTGGGGAAATAAAACGGCCACACGCCGTGTGAAATTTGGACCAAATGCTTTACGGCTTAACGAATTAAAGGTTACATCTGAGCCAGGAAGGCAGGGGGCGAAAAGAAAGAAAGAAAATGACATAACGAAAGGGCTTGGTTATTTGTTTTAGGTACAAGCGTGTGAGGAGCACGTGAATTTTTTCCGAATGCTTTGCAGCTTTACAAAAACAAAAGGAAAGTTACCTCAGAGCCGGGAAGGAATTGGGGGTGGGGTGGGGGGGGGGGGTGGGGGAGGGGGGGGGAAGGAGAGAAAAAAGGATGGGATAAAAAAAAAAAGAAAGAAGAAAACGAAAGAAAAATTTTAAAGGGGTTAGTTAGGCGCTGTGGGTATGTCAGCGTGTGAGGAGCACGCGACATTCTTCTCATAATACTGGAACTAATAAAATCTCCTCGATTTGAAGAGAAAAAAGAACGAGGAAAAAGAAATTACAGCAAAGTTTCTGGTTCTCAGCCGGGATTCAAACTCAACACACAACCAACAAACGTCAGCGTTTTCGGTTATTTCTAGCACCACAAGATCTCACTCTGGATGTCTGAAAACCAGCAGTTCTTACGCCTCAGTCAATTGTACTCGTATTATCTGTTAGCCCGCGCTTCGTAGTGCCGTCTATACACCGTGTGAAATGGAAAGCGTTCGTGAGTGCGCTGCGACAAGGCCACGTTCACCATTGGCGTGCAGACGCCTCAAGTGGGCGGGACTTAATGCTTGACTGACATTGTCGATCGTTCGGCGTTCGAGCGGTGGTGAAGAGGATTTGAGAGTTCTTTTTCATATATTCATAACCTTTGGACCGTAAGCTAGACAGTGCTTTCCTGCAAAGGACACTTCGAACGAACTCGATTTATTATTTCGCTCTCCATTTGTCGTTTCGCTTTCGAGACGTGCTGTGTTGTCCTGACGATGGTTTATTAAAAAGTTTGCAATTCCACAAACGATGGTATATGTGCGGTGGTGTTATAATATTTTTTTTACTTTTGAATTTTCACTCTTGGTGTGGATAAGAGTCTCACCCGATCTTTCTTAGGACATGAATAGTAATCCGGAAATTCTGATGTCAATATTATTTCTTCAGAACTAGCAAATGAGCAGAAATCGATGTTGCAGGTCCCCTTCCCCCCCCCCCCCCCATCTCACGCCAGATTTTGTACTGTTGGACGCTGTATTGGCATAGTTCGGTTTTCCGTTAGAATTAAAAAAAAAATAAATTGTAGTCCGAGGGAGGTGATGGAGAACGTTTATACTCTAAGGTTCATCGGCATTTTAGCTGGCTGGGAAATTTTCATTTGACAATTTTCAGACAAGTTTCCTATCCTTTCAGAAAAAAAAAAAAATCTAAGTTTCAGCCAGAGACAAGGAAGGAAGGAAAAGGTTTGAACACACTGTCATGTATCAAGATGCATGTAATGCCATATTGAACAGTCTGACTCCATTTTTGAATTTGACTTCATAGTGTCAGGAGAGGCTACGAAGTCGGTAAATGCCCGTAAAAATGCTAAAACTTCGTTTTCTTGAGTGGGGCGTTGCCCCTGTGTTCCCCCAGAAGGGCCCTGCTTCTCCACGTCGGCCTAGGTTTCAGTCATTCTTCCTCAGCAATTCCTCAGCCTGTTTGTAGATTGGCTAAGTCGGTGCCTACTTCCCTTCAGACCGAATGCATGTTAGCATACAGTGACAGTGTTAGAGTGGTTTCAGGTTGCATGCACTTTTGTAGCAGTTGACGGCGTGACAGACAGATTTGTAGCGTGGCCGCTCGGGCTTGTCAAAAGTAGGTGTACTAAGATGAAATGAAAACGAAGTGCCGTAGCCATCGTTAATCCTAGAAAAGGAGACAGATTAGCCTGAGAGTAGAGATGGGAGTGGAATTTCTTTGTTTCGGTGTGAGAAACAGCGTACTTCACTTAAGAACACAGCAAGCGATCCCTTCTCTTGAAGTTGAATCGAAGCATTTGGAAGTGGAAAAGATTTGTGGCCATGTCTGCCGAGGCGTGGGTCATCTGGACATGTGCAGGTGCAAAGAAATAAATTAGAATCGTAATACATTTGTGGTATTATATGTTCCGAGATCGTGTGCCGACTGCATGCTTTGGAATTAAAACTACACGTGGGAATCGTCGTTTTGTGAGAAGGCACTTTTAGTTTTTCACGAAAGTGTTGTTTTTTTGTTGGTTTTTTTTTTTTTTTTTTTGAAGCGTTGGTGGCCAGTTTTTTTTTCTCTTATTATTATTTTTTTTTTAGCTTGAGGACATCGCTTTTTGTTTAGTTTCGGGAATAGTTCGGTTGTCGTGAGTGTGTCAGGTTCGCTTGCACTTATTTTCCCTCGTAACAGCAGTTTGTATGGGAGCACTGACTTCCCTGTATTAGGTTGTATGTATTTCATGCATTAAAAAAAGTGCAGAACACAAACTTTTGCAGTAATTGCGTAGCATGGCTTATCTTTCAAAGAACAGAAAATTCACAGCACTCAGCGTTTTCTAAAACAAAACATAGAGCCCCCCCCCCCCCCCACCTCCCGAAACAGACAAACAAAACCCATCTCAATAAAGAACTTAAAATCATGTCAGTGGAGTTAAATTTCACTGCGCAAGCACACAAAAAACATCAAACCGATGATCACGGAAATGTCTATGAGATTCGCACCATTTCCTCCGTTACACTTCTGACACCAGCGTCATTGATTACGTCATCATGATAATGACGTCATTATTGTACGATTGACGCCAGGTAACATCATTCGTGGTGACACTGACGTCATCGGTGTAAGAATGACGTCATAATCAGTACTTACGTCACATGTTTCATCACCTGTGGTAAGTGTAGTGCACCGGCCAGTAGTAATCCGGCCACCGTCGCTGCCGCTCGCGCTTGGGGTGCACCCGGTTGTCGCGGTTGTTGGCGGAGTTGCAGCTGCAGCAGACGATGGCTATACAGCCAGTCATGATCGCCATCCCCAGGATACTTAGCGCAACGATGCCGAGCACTGTGAAATCGCGATTCACTATGACAACCGTGGAGTGTGTTCCCGGTGGCTCAGGGGTGGTTCCGGGAGTGGGACCTGCTGGCGGGGGGATTCTTGTGGCTGGTCCAGGAGCTAGCGTCCAGTACAGCGGAGCTGGGGTCCTAGGCTGTGTTGCCATCGCGGTGGTGGTGGTGGTAGGTGTTGTGGTTGTAGGTGTGGTAGTGGTGGTGGTTGTCGTAGTTGTGGTGGTGGGGGTCGTGGTGGTTGTCGTTGGTGTGGTTGTCGTAGTGGTAGGCGTGGTCGTTGTAGTCGTTGGCGTGGTGGTCGTAGTGGTAGGCGTAGTCGTCGTCGTTGGCGTAGTAGTGGTGGTGGTTGGCGTTGTAGTCGTCGTTGGCGCGGTGGTAGTCGTAGTTGTTGGAGTAGTAGTTGTCGTCGTGGTCGTTGTAGTCGTGGTAGTGGTGGTGGTGGTTGTGGTCTGACACTGCTGCTCCAGTTCAGGCATCGCCTGGGTCAGCGTCCGCCCAGCATACCTGGCCAGCACCTTGCAGGTGGGCGGCTGGCTGCTGGGACTGGACAACAGGTAACGACCCAGCCACAGCACGTCGCACGTGCACACCCAGTTAGGGTTCAGGTGAAGGTCGAGGGCGGTGTGGCTGCTCGTCAGCATCGTCTCCATGGAAACGGGCAGGCCTTGCAAGGACGTGTTGTGAAGGTCGAGGGAGCTGACACGAGCCCCTTGGAACGCGCCAGTCTGGATTGTGGTCAGCGGGTTGCTGGACAGGTTTAGTGCTTCTATTGTCATCCTGGAGAGATCGCCAGTTTTTAGAGAAGTGATCGCGTTAGTGCTCAGATCCACTGTCTTGGGAGCCGTGCGACAGGCGCGGAGGGAGGCAGCGGGAACAGCCGCCAGAACGTTGTCCGACAGGTCCAGCAGGTCGAGGGCAGTTCCAGCGAAAGAACTTGCCCCGATTTGGCCGACTCTGCTGGCCGAAACATCCACGGTTTTCAGGGTCGAAAGCCCCCGAAACAGATTATCCGGGATGGCTGTCAGGGAAGTGTGCTCCATGATAACCTTCTCGATCTTCTGCAGCGGCCGGAACGCTCCGGGGGAAACCTGCGTGAGAGGATTTCGCGTGAGGTCCAGCGTGCGCAGGTTTCCCAGTCCCTGAAAAGTGCGGTCGCCTAGGGTGGTGATTTTGTTGACCTTGAGGTCAAGGGTGGTGAGTGCGGTGAGTGGGGCGAAGCCTCCGTCTGGTAGAGTCGTGATCTCGTTGTTTCCCAGAGATAGCGTCTCCAGTTTGACCAGCCCGCGGAACAGGTCTGGTTTGAAGGTGGAGAAGTTGTTGCGGATCATTGTGAGGGACCTTGAAGCGGATAGAAATGAAATAAGTATTAGAATGAAATATGGACTGCAATGAATAAAGTACATGTAATTGAATGAAATAGTTATTGAAATGAAACAAGTATCGAGAACTAGTATTGGAATGAAGTTAAGTAAGCATTTAAATGGAAAGCGAAATTCGAATGGAATTTAATAAAAAATAGAATGAAATTTGACACTGAAGTGAACGGAAATGCACACAGTGATCTGAAAATGAATACAACTGAAGACAACCTTTCCTTTCCCGCTTCACTTCGGAAACTTTCTCTGTAGAGCTCAGGGGGCGAAATATCGTCGTTAATTCACAAAAGGAAAAAAACCCAAAATTCCCCGCCCCCCCCCTTTAAAAAAAAGTCTCTCAACATCATAAGGCACAACCTACACTTTCCCCCCACCTACTTCACCTGAGCTCCACGTTCTTCTCAAACACGGCGCCTGTGAACTTGGTGATGCCGCAAGACGACAAGGTGAGGCTCCTCAAGCTGGTCTGCCTCATGAAGAACTGCGGGATGAGGCCACGCACGGTGATCAGCTGACAACCCCCTCCCAGGATGGTGGCGTCGATCACCGTGGTGGGGAGGGTGTGGGGACACGTCTTGCACACCGCCTTCTCCACGTTCCCACTGGGGGCAATGGGACACTGGAGGCAGTTCGGGGGAGGGGGGCATCGCGCTTGGGGGGTGGTGGGCGCCGGCAGCAGGGCGGCGGTGATGAGGAGCGGGAAGAGACTGTGAAACGCTGGCATGGTGAACGTCCTTGGTGTGTTTATGAGCGGAGACTGCGCTTGTTTCGGAGATGTGAAGCAGTGACTAGTTAGACTTTGAACTCAGCGCCAGACGAGAATCAGACGCTGGCATGATGAGCTTCATTGACGTTTGTTGAGCAAGGAGCTTGCCTGCTTAAACTATAGATTCGAAGCGGCCTGAAGTCAGAGCTCCGCCGACCAAGACTAAGTCATGAATAGAAACATTTTCTTTGCGTTAAATATAAAAGATTTCTTTTAAATTCACTCAGTAGCTGCGCAGCATTTCTTGAACGACCCGACACTGAAGGCAATTTTGAGAGGTACGGACACGTTCTCCGTATGAAGGGAAAAGTTGTGGCTGTTTGAGAAGCTTCCTTCGTAACCTGCTTTGTCAGCCAGCCGTCAGATCTGCTCATTTCAACAGTAGCTCATCAGCATGGTTATCCGTCACAGTTTTAATTTTCGGTACGCCAGAGAAACGGCATTACGGTTGTATCCCCTTGTCACCGTGAAAGAGAGCGATAAAGAGCAGCGAGGCAAAGTCACACTCACAAAACCTGCGTCCAACAAGAATAAGCTCTCGTCTGTGCCTTCGCTAAAGTCTACGCCGGTCCAAGATTTGTCGTTTCCTTTTTTCCTAAATCCTGTATCACGCCTCTCGCTAGTACTGATGTTTGGCGGTACACACTGCCTGCACAGACTGAATATTGCTGCAGCGAATACGTAACTTCACGCCACATACAACATTCTTCAGTCGGTTATGTAAGCTCGTTTATATTCAAAACTTCACCTCACTCCTGGCAGATTATTGATTTGGTTATGGCAGGGGTTTGTAGATAAACGAGACTGGAATTGGGAGGGAAAGCAGAAGCTGGGGGGTTAATTAAACCTCCCGTGGTATCCGCGTCAGGCCAGTCAATACCGGGTTATGATAAATTTCGTCCGTGATTGACATAGCAGCAGCGACAGGGCTATTTTTGGCACATGTCACGTGATCGTGTGGGGTGTGACCTCACGTGCCCAGGTAGTTGGTCGTCGGACCCTTGCCCGGTGTTGGGTTGTCGTGAAAGGTCAGAATTTGTACAGACGTTTTTCTCTCACTGCTCTCCTTGCTTTGAAATAAGCACCCCCACCCCCCACCAAAACAACAACGACAACAAAAAAACCAAAACAAAAAACCAAAACCAAAACAAAACAAGAACAACAAAAACAACAACAGCAACAAAAACCCAAAGAAACAACAGAAAAAAACAAAACAACAAAAACAAATTAAAAACCCCAATAAAAACAAAAAATACCCCCAAAAAACAAAAACAAAACAACAAACACCCCCCCCCCCCAAAAAAAAAAAAAAAAAACAACAACAAAACAACAAAAAACAAAAAAAACCAACAACAACAAAAACAACAACAAAAAACAACAAAGCAAAAAAAAAACCCAACCAAACCAAACAAAACAAAACATACACAACAACAACAAACCAAACCAAAAAAAAAACAACAAAACAACCCACAAAAACACAAAACAAAATACAAAAACAAAACACATCGACAAAAAAATACCAGACAAAAAAAGACACAAAACCCTTAATCAACAACAACAACAACCCCAGCAAACAAACAAAAACATCCCGAAGCAAACAAACAAAATAAAAAACAACAAAAAACAAGCATCCAAACCCAAATAATATTTATATATGCTTGTAGCTGCCCCCGCCTCTCTCTCTCTCTCCCATCCCCCCCTCTCTCTCTCTCACCTTTGTCGTGGACAAAAGACTTTTCGTGGGAAAAGTTCAAATCAACGGCCTCTCTTGCAGTTTAAAAAGGGAAAAAATGGGGGGGGGGGGGGGGTTGAAGGGGGGGGGGGGTGGGAAAGTAGTCGGAGTGTCACAATGCCTCTCAAATCCTCAGTAGGCACACAGACACAGGGTTTTCAATGATTAAAAGAACTCTTGAGATCTGCCTGTGTCTGCTCGTGACATCTGCAGTGTGATAAATGGCCGTTGGATCAGGGCGTGTGGCTGAAGGGTCGAGGGTGTAATTTCAGGGGTCAGCACGAATTAACTGCGGGGGACCTCAGGAAGTGACGTTACTGCAGGTTGCTTGTGGCAGGCAAGATGATTTGGCATGAGGGGGTAGGGGAGGAGGGGGGGGGGGGCTGAGTGGGTTCCCTCCATACCGTCGTTCGTTGTACGAGACAAAAGCGTTTAGGATTTGAGACGTAGGCAGTTTTACCATCTCTTTCCCTCGCAGTGCGCGCGTGCACACACTCACGCACACACGCACGCACACACACACACACACACACACACACACACACACACACACACACACACACACACACACACACACAAACGCGCGCGCGCGCGCGCGCACGCACACACGCACGCACGCACACACGCACGCACGCACACGTGTGTTCGCACGCACCTGCTTCAACCACCACCCTCATATCTAAGAGCATTGATGTGATGGTTTTAATTGAGTATGTTCTTGAGCTTGTATCCGTCATACTGCGTCTTTTCCGTCGTCTGGGCATCCACCACCCCGCTGGTCTATAGATCATCAGTATGATCATATGATGACGTTCTTGAGATTTTATTACGATATCTGTCTTTTCCAGGGTGTGAATTACTACCACCGGCACTGTTTTAGGCTCAAGGATGTGGTTCATTCTCATTGATGACGTTCTTGAGATTGTAGTGTATCTAACTGGTATCTGTGTATCTTCTCCATGGTGTGAATTACTACCACCGCCACTGTTTTAGGATCACGGATGTGTTTCATTCTCATTGATGACGTTTTTGAGATCATAGTGTACGTAGTGTATCTAATTTGTATCCGTGCGTCTTTTCCATGGCGTGAATTAATACCACCCCCACCACTGTTTTAGGATATCACGGATGTGATTCATTCTCATTGATGACGTTCTTGAGATTGTAGACCAGCGGGGGTGGTGGATGCCCAGACGACGGAAAAGACGCAGTATGACGGATCTAGCTGGTATCTGTGTATCTTTTCCATGGCAGTGAATTACTGCCACCACCACTGATTGAAGATCGTTGATGTGATCATTTGAATGGATTGATTACGTTCCTGATATCCGTCTTTTCGATGGTGTGAAGTTCTGTGAACGGCCACCACCATAAAATTGGACAATTGGTGTGACAACACTAACTGACCACGTTCTTGAGATCCCGTTAAATCCATCCATCTTTTCCATGGTGCGAACAGCCACCAGAACCACTGTGTCATTGATAAGTGATTATAAAATTAATTGATTACGTTCTTCGGACTGTATCGTATGCACGCGTCCTTCTGTTCTAACCACCACCACTGTTATGTGGATGCCTGGTGTGATTACAATATGAATTTATTACGTTCTTGAGATTTTGTCATATCCGCGTGCCTTTTCCGCTGTGTGAAAGTTTATTCTTCGTGTAAGCAAACAGCCCGTCTTTGATCCTGGCTCGTTCATCCATTGTCTTGTCAGAATGCAGCATTTGGTGTAGACGAGCTGGCCAAACAAAACCTCCAGAGGGATAGAGTGAGAGACTGCCAGGATTAATCGAAATGCCCGTATGCGCACGTACGGCTGACGCAGCACTCATCATTTTTCTTTGATCCGTGGAGTTTTGCACCCGAACAGGAGCACCTTAAAAGAAAAGAATTCAGAACTAATCATTCAGGCTAAGGAATTATCAATCATTCGGCAATTTTCAGCCAAGTTTCCTATCCTTTCAGCCGAAAAATCTAAGTTTCAGTCAAAGAAAAAGGAGGAGGGTGGGGGGTGGGGGTGTGTTTGGGGGTTTAACGTCCTTTTCCACCACATACGGGTGACATGAAAGACGGGAAAAAGAAGGAGGAAAAAGGCTGCACACACACACTATCATGATACATGTAATGCCATAATTATGGGACAGTCTAACTTAATATTTAAAGACTTGCATGTCAGTATCATGGCAGTGTTTCACTTATGGGTGCCAGGAGAGGCGATTCAATGCCTTTAACAATGCTGAAATTTGTTTCTTTAAGTGGGGCCTTGACCCCGTGGTCCCCTAGCAGGGTACTGCCTGTGCACACCATCCTAGGTTTCAGTCCCCTCAGCAGTTCCCCAGCCTGATTATTACAAGGCATTTGGTACGGCGGTGCTGAGTGGCGTATTATTACAGTAACCATAGTAATGCATGCAGTGTCTGTGGAAGATTCCGGAAAACTCAAGTCTACGTGGTCAGTGAGAGACACTAACACAGACGCAGTATTACCATGACCCCAAAAGCTAAATTGACAGGATAGAGTTCGCGAACTTCCGAGTCACGAAGGACGTAATTTTCAGAGCTTTGCTCGCCATGGATATTCCGTCGAATTTCTACCGTTGTTTTGAGAAAAAGAAAAAAAATGGAGAGAGAGAGAGAGAGAGCGCGAAATGCCGTCCCACACACTAGAGAAGTGTTGCTGACTCCCTCTCTTGTAACTGTATGGTGCTCCCGGCCGTAGAAATGCAGGTTTCGCTGCGTGTTCGTGTATGATGGATGAGAATCTGAGTCCACAGTTTTGCTGTGAAGAGCGAAATGAATTGCCGTGATGTGTCGGAATCCTTCATGCCTTTGATGTAAGCATTATGCAAACACTTCACCGTGCCAGTGATAAACACATACACACACACACACGCACGCACGCACGCACGCACGCACGCACGCACGCACGCACGCACGCACGCACGCACGCACGCACGCACGCACGCACGCACGCACACACACACACACACACACACACACACACACGCACGCAAACTCGAGCTTTGTCGATCAGTTGCTTTGTCTTGCATGGTTCGTGGAGGTAATTGAGGGCAATTTATTTAGAACGTTGGAACCTTAGCCTCCCTTCTAATTTTTATTTCTTTTTTGTTTTGACTTTGTAAGCCTTTATTTCGTATTTGTCAAGCATAGGATCGGTCAGTCCTGAAGTACCGCCGCCCAGAGACTGAAGACTTTTCAGCACACAGCAAGCAGCAAGATCAAAAGTGACTGGTGTGGTAAAATGTTAAAACGTGTAGGGTACAGGTATTTTATTTCTCCTGTTTTATTACTGGGCACGCAGAAATACATACATTTTCATGGTTGGTCATCATAGTAATATCAGTACATGTAACTACAAACACATTTGACAATGGTATGCACTTCTATCTTCCTGCTTATACTTTTGCCAGTCTCATGGGTACGGGGGGGGGGGGGGGGGGGTGGAGAACAGGAAGAATAAATTTCAAGGACAGGAGGAGGGGGGGGGGGAGGGTGAGGTAGCTTAGCGCATGGTTCATGCAGACTAAAGAAACAAAAGACAGATCGGGTCAGCCGATCGCGAGCAGTGAACACTTTGAGAAGAGAGCCTCTTGAGACAGAACGAATGGGATCGCACCATCATTAATCAAGGAAACAGTTGGCAGGTATGCACCACAACACACAGCAGGAAGAGCTGAACCAATCTACCCAGTTAAGCAACTAAGCAACCGCGCAAACAGTCCGAAGCGGCTACTGCCTTTGGGTAAGCAGAAGGGAAGCAACTCGTCCGTGGTAGTCCGTTAGCTTAACTCCCTTTGCATGTTAACGCTGTGCTTAAAAAAAAAAGAAAAAAAAAAAGAAGAAAAAAAAGGTAGTCGCTGTTGTCCAGAGTTACGCTGTTTCTAAAACTCGTCAGTAACTGTTTATACTGCAGTTAAAACCGTTAATGTTTTGACGCTTATTGCTATTGACACGGGCTTGACACGGCTATGCACACGTCTCACTGACGCTGACGCTACACGCGCAAGCGTAATCACTGTACCTGCCCTTACAGTCAACGAGTTTATCTTTCCGGCATTTTGATGAACGTATTTGCACGTAGTCAGCAACCCTAACAGACTTGAGATCATCTCAACGAGGTGTCTAGCTGTGTTGGTGAAAAATGCGCTGTTTGCTTAGCTGTGGTCAGACTCACTACGCTGCCTCCCGCCCGCACACTCTTTGTCACTTCACTGTCGTCGTGGTTGGTCGCGGTCCGCTGAAAGAGGACCGGGAGGTGGAGTGGGGTTAAAAGAATAAATGTGTTTAAAGAGCCGCGCGATCCCTCAAGCACCGGCGGAGTCCGCCAGGGGCGCATAACTGCGTCGGGTCGTTTGCGTCAGAGTTGCGTGGATTGACACCAGGCTGGACTCGAGGAGGCCCGTGTGTGGTCGGATTGTTTGACATATTTCACCGGAGTGACAGATCGTCGTAAGGGTGCAGCCCTCCAATCACTCACAGATCACACAAGCGGGGAGTTTTCCGTCTCTTGTGCAAGAGATGTAATGAAAGGGAGTTAATCCTTTGACAGGAAGCCTTTAGAGTCCTACATGTTATGAGTTACGCTTCACTTCTGTGATATCCTTTCAAACCATAGTTGAAGCGTATGCTCAAAGGATAGTTTAAATCAGTCAAAGTGAAGAGCTATTTACGTAGTCAGTCACCTTTCTATCGGTGATATCATCGTGATATCATCATCTCGTGACTAACTATAGATTTCTTACATTAATTTTGTTTAAAAAAAAAAAGTTATATCAGAGACATACCCAGACACATATATCTCTGTATTTGTCTTTGTGGTTATTAATATTCAACTGTGTAAGCAAGGGGAGCCGGGGTGGTCGAATGGTAGAGCGTTGGACTTCTAATGCTCGGGTCGTGAGTTCGATCCCGGCTGGGGCCAAATATTTGTGCTAGCTTTTTCATCGTTGCCCCGTCTTTGATATCACCCTATGTGGTGGAAAAGGACGTTAAACCCCCAAACACCCACCCACCCTGTGTAAGCAAACTAGAGTGAATAAGCGAAGTACAACGAGAACCAACAAAACACATGTCATCGCATAATTTACGATTTATTACCAAAACGTCAAACAGAGACAAATCCGGTAAGCTTTCTGAGACAGTTTTAGCTTCACCTGTTTGACAGAGACAAATGCGTCATCGCTGATATTGCACCACTTTTGTCAAAAGCGCGATTCATGGGGAAATGACGACAGAGTATTGCAACACAGTCATGAAAAGTAAATACGTTGAGATACGTTACGTTCCGTTCTCTCCAATAACTTGAAAACAGTGATAGAATTTTGTACCGAGACAGGATCAGATGCTAAAGATAGACATCAGTCACGCTTCTATCGCTCTGTTCTATGTGAAGCAAAGAAAGCGGCATTCATACGAATAATTAATTTTAAAGGGTGAGAGAAACAAAACAGACGAACCAACACATGTATCAGTTTTGGGGGTGAGCTTACGTCAGGTTACAACAATTATGCACAGTATATTTTGAGACAAGGAACGAACAGCTACTTAGGACACACACACACACACACACACACACACACACACACACACACCGAATGCCTGTTGAGTGTGCTGCCCTGGTGCGTTCAAAGTCCACCTTGGGTCTTTCAACAAATCAACACCCACGCGTTTCTTGCAATCACACGTTTGTCGCCAGTCACACACATACTTTTTGGAGGTATCAGCGATTGTTCGAGGAAAAAAGAAAAAAGAAAAATGAGTCGGGAAGTTTTAGCATCACAAGTGATGTGTGTACGCACTTCATCACAGTTCCACGTCATTCACTCTCTCCACAGCAGCCGTGGACTCGACGAAGTCAAACGCTTCGTTGTGGAACTCGGCGACGGGCAGAGCGTCGTTCTCCCCGCTCCCTCTACTTCTCCTCCCCCTTCTTCCCTTCTTCTTGCTCTTCCTCAGCCCCATCATGTCGTCGGGGTCGTTCTGAAAGTCCGACATCTTCACACTGGAGAGGCTAATACTATCACGGTCGCTGACGCCGACTGGGAAACTCCCACTCTCGCTGACGGAGGAGCGGCGGCTAGTGCTGCAGCTGTCGTCGAGCAGGAAGAGGTCGTTCATGACGTCAAGCTCCTCCAGGGCTTGGTTCTCCTCCTGCCCAAACGTCCCTTGCTGCGCGTGCGCGGACTCAGCCAACGAGGCGCGGAGGTTCTCGTGCGAGGCTCTCAGCTTCCGCAGTATCTGCTCGTCGGCCGTTTCGACGTGAGCGTTGCTTGGTTTATGGTGGTCAGGGCGGTGCACGTGGTACACCCACACGTCCGACATTTTCTTTTTCTGAGCTTTGACGGCTCGCCGCTGGTCCTCGCTCCTGACGCGACGGTAGAGGTAGCACATGCCGATGTTGAGGCCGATGATAGTGATGAGGACGGCGGCGACGAGAGAGAAGGAGATGACTTGAGCTTGGGTCAAGGACCCCGGGCCGAACAGAAGCTGGGATGTCATGGTAGCGGTTTTTGATGGCTTGGTAACTGCAGCGGCTCACGGGCGGACTTCAGGCGCCTCTGTAATAGAAATGACGGAAGTTAGGCATGTTTCATGTTTGTCATGAGAAAGCGCCTCTGTGATAAAAAGGACTTAAAGGGCAGTCGTGTAACTGAAAGCAATTGTTAAACAAATCTTTGCTAAAAGGGCGGAAGTTAAGCATCTCTGTAACTGAAAGGACAAGTGCATGTGATGTTTGTGTTGGGTTTGGTTATAACTTGCTAAATAGGCAGCATAGAGTTTATTTGTGTCAAAGAGTTTGATTGACCGACATAATTAACCAGCTCATTAAGTTGACAGGTTCGCGCTAGTGTCGTTCACGTTAGGATAATTTATGCCCGCCGCCGCCCCCCCCCCCCCCCAAAAAAAAAAAAAAAAAAAAGGTGGGTGGGTCTTTAGGGATGTAACGTCCTTTTCCACCACATACGGGTGGTATCAAAGACGGGGCAACGATGAATAAGCCAGCACAAATATTTGGCCCCAGCCGGGATACGAACTCACGACCCGAGCATTAGAAGTCCAACGCTCTACCATTCGCTCACCCTGGCTCCCCCCCAAAACGAAAACAAACAAACAAACACAAAACAAAAGAAAAACAAAAACAATTCAAACAAACAAACAAACACCCCCCCCCCCCATAAAAACACAACAACAACAAACTACTGTGTACGCGTACACTACAGGGAAATTGTGTTTGCCATGACGGTTTCCCTCCCCCATCCCCGGGCTTCAAGCACCTCCACACACACACACACACACACACACACACACACACACACACTTCTCCTTCTACCGTGTGTTGTGACTCGAAAGATAAAAGTGCAAAATAGACCAGATATGATGGATTACATGCGATTTTGCAATCTCTCTCTCTCTCTCTCTCAGAGTTAAGCCTTGCCAAACCGAATTTCTAACATCCTTGTCCTTTTTTTAAACTCTTTTTTTTCCACAAAAACCCCCACCCTGATGTTTTCGTAAGCTCTTCAAAGCTCTAAAACTCCTTCTGTCAACAGTCACTCACCCTGAAGACTGTCCGGAACTTACGAACAGCTCCCAAGCAAGAATGAACAAATTAGCTTTGCACTGGGCTGAGTGTGACAGAGTGCATGTCACGTTCTCCGCTCCGCTGGGGTTTAAAGGAAAATATCACACCCCTATCAGCGCTGTTTATCCAATCATATATCACCATCGATCTTGTAACGAGAGTTCGCGCGCGTGTTTAGCTCCATCCATTATTCTATCAAGGCTTGGCTGCATCAAAGGGAAATGTGAAGTGTTTCCACCCTCAAAGCTAGACTTTTCGACGGAAAGTTAAAAGCTCTAATATTATGTGAGCTGTGATGTTTGCCGTCTGGTTTGTGTCGGGGGTGATTACGTGCCCGGTATTTGGACCTGAGCAAGGGGTGTCACGTACTCTACGCTCTTGGTTCATATTTATCTGGCTAGTTAGCTTCTCACTGTGTACACAGCTACCCAAGGACTTGAATGGTCTCTCAACTGGTGGGGGGTAGGGTGGGGGAGGGGTTTTGGTGAAAATACCTTCTGTGGTAGAGCGAAGTAAAAGTGCGTGGCCGCTCTATCAAGTTAGCCTTTGACACTGCTTTTGGTAAGCGCATTAAAAATTACAGGTGGTCACTTTAGCATTATCCCAAGTCAATGACCTTCTCGAAGTCAAGCAACACAGACAACCCATGGCCGTAGTAACGTTTACTGTCGTACCTACAGTCGAGCTGGGTCTAGAGATAGCTGGGGTGCCGGAAATATTGTCTATCGCCGCGTTAAAACGGGTTAATTCCGTCTTTGCTAGGCCAACCTTTGTTTTGGAACTTGAGTGCGGCTGTACGCTGGAAATACTCTCTATCATGATGATTAGTACAGCTGTTTAATGCGATACGATGTTGTTTACACAGCGGTCGAGCATTCAAATTCTACGACTGTCGTTACACCACTAGAACGCTCAGTCTTTGATATCACCCTATGTGGTGGAAAAGGACGTTAAACCCCCATACACCTACCCACCCACTCACTTCATCACCGAGTACGCTTCTGTTGGCTCAGTGCAAGCATCACAGACGCTGTCACTGTCCAGGTGTCTACGTGAAGTGATGATAGAAACCACCAATACAGCCCAGAACGATCTGTGAGCATACAAACGGTAGCATTAGCCGCTTTAAATTAAGACCCCATATCTTTAATTTGTTTGCTCGTCCAGTGCGCCTGTCTGACCGTGGTAGCAATGTATCACTGGCGATAAACAGAGACTGTGGCTTTGGTCTTGGGGCTGGCTAAGCAGGATGAGTCATCCACGTTACACAAATTTGTGAAGGTTATATTTCAATTTTAAATTACTGAAATGATTATATAATTATATAACGAGAAACAAAAACACTGGAAAATGTATGACACACGCCGAAGACTTACACATCGTGGACCCGGATACGAAGTACGAAAATGTATTGTGCATTTAACTCAGTTCGTACCAAGTACGTTTAGGGGTTGTGCACCAGTTGCCTCACTAAAATAATCATAATTAATTTACCTCTTCGTGGATTTAAATTTGGCTTTGTGCGAGTGTTGCACTTTGATTATACTCATATTTGCCACCAAGGAACCGTTAATCTTGCCTGATTTTTCGCATACAAGACCAAAACCGATAAAAGAGTTGAAAACGTGGGATACTCGTTGATTTTCGTGTACTGCGCCAAAAACCGAGAAAGAGTTGAAAACGTGGGATACGTGGGCCACTCATTATGTTTTGCAACCTGGACGAACTAATGACGTCACTACCTTTCTGTTTACACCATATCATAGACCAGTTTCATAACACTTATGACAAAAAAAAATTACGTGATTCCGTATAACCGATTACACTCCATGCGACAAAATGTCCGGTAAGGGTGACGGGTCTCTTGCCAGCAACGTTGACCTTTCTGGAAGGGATTTTCGAGCCATGATGTATTTTGACTACCGCCTGGCTTCATTGTGGTGAGTCGAATTTGTTTAGACGAATTTTTTCCAGTACCACCCTCCGAAGACCTGCGAAAATTGTACTCGTGTACATGAAAGTGTACCAGGTTACAGAAATAATATGAACAGTTATACGACAACGTCTTAACCAGTGTCACAGTGGCGACACATTCTGTTAAACAGATTAATTTACAACAACTTACAACGAATTCCAGTTACACGATGTCTTCTCCATGCATGTTAGACTGAATGCGACGCAACGTACGTTCGAGCCAGCAAAATGAATCTTCAACGTGCCACACAGTAAATAAGCACATGCGCAGTAATGACAGATAGACGCGCCAGCAATGTTTACTCACCGACAAAAGTTGAATATTGCATGATGTAGCGAGGGCGTAGAGTGTACATATTTTCAATGTAACCCTCTGCGGCCGTCTCGACAACACGATATCACAGGATGTAGCGAGCGTGTTACGCCGGAAAAGGTGGCGAGCTAGGCGGCCATGGTTTTTGCCTTCAGGAAGTCGCCGATCAGTGACAGTTTGCCTCGTATGTAACTGTACAGCGCTCTGTGACGCTTGGCCGCTATCGGTACACACACACAGAGAGGGCAGGAACAGAGAGGTCCGTTATGGAAGGAAGTTGTCTGGGACACACACACACACACACACACACACACACAGTTAGAGAGAGCTGGGGTATGGGGTCGTGCCGAGACTTGCAACAACTGTCTAGTTACCGTATTTACTCCAGCGAGAGAGCTGGTATTAGTTCACAGTTTTGTACATAAATGCCGTATTTCAGAGGGTTCGTGGCAGTCATGTGCATTTTCGAAGAAAACAATACCCCCATCCAACCCCCCCCCCCCCCAAAAAAAAAAAGCAAAAAAAAAAAAAAAGCAAACAACAAAAACTGCATTTAAAAAACCAACTAACCAACCAACCAAAAGAAAACATAACATTCAGTAAATAGATAAATAGAGGACAAATAATGATTTCAAGTACCTAGAACTGCAGAAAACTGAGACTAGTCCAAGTGACCAACCCCCCCCCCCCCCCACACACACACATAAACCAAAAAAACAAAAGCAAAAGCAAAACCAACAAAAACCCAAACAAACAAAACAAGAACGACTGCGACGACTCATTGAACTAGAATTTTTGGTGTTGTTAGTTTTCCGAAATGTGAAACATATTAAAACACACACACACACACACACACACACACACACACACACACACACACTACGAACTGTTTGCCTTGCAAAATAATAATGTTGTAATCTGACCTGTTAGTCATTTAAAAGCCGAATCTCGCAGACAGCGAAGGTAACACGGTCTCCAAGTTCGCCCCAGTGTCGAAGTCCTTCGTCAGATTGAAGTGTGTTTACTGAGTTGAGTACGGTAAGAGATTAGGCCGCCAGTGTAAGTGTTGGGGGGACACTTTTAAGAAAGACGTGTCAACACGCCCCACATACACGTTCCACACAGCAACACGACAGCCGCGCTTCCCCGTGTTTGACGCACGCTCGCTTTTCGCCGCGGGGCGGTACAGCCAGGCCTGTCGTGAACGGCCACTGTGTGTTCAAAGCGACAATTCCAGGCCTCAAGAAAGACACTTCGTACCGCGGCCCACGTTTGTTTGTTTGTTTGGTTGTTTTTTTTTTAACTCTTTTTTTCGGTTTTGGCTCTCTATGCGACAGTCAGGCAAGATTAACGCTTTCTTAACGCCCATTAGCGCTTCATACTGAAGCAAACACGAGGATAGCCAAAGTGCAAAACCCTCACAAAGCCAAATTTAAATGCACGCAGACATGAATTAATTATGATGGGATACTCCGTGCGCGGTACGAAATGTGTTAATGACCTGTGTTAGCAACTGAGAATGCAGACAATGATTGCTGATCAGTCGTGAATATTGCAGCTA
The DNA here is from genome assembly GCA_018292915.2 of Batillaria attramentaria. NCBI lineage: Eukaryota > Metazoa > Mollusca > Gastropoda > Batillariidae > Batillaria > Batillaria attramentaria. The sequence continues at coordinate 260,542 of JACVVK020000138.1, read as the reverse complement.
TTACGTCATTGTGTGAGGTAGATTTTGGGGGGAGAGCAGAAGTGGTCGTTTTTGACAGGTATTTGAACTGTTTGATGTCAAGGAGCTAAGTTGGCCCTCTGTGACCAGCATAAGGGCAGTCGCTGTGTTTGTGTCTGTGTGTGCCTGTGTGCGCGCATTGATCGAGATTGTGTCGTTGGACCGATGGCTTCCTAGTGTCACACACACACACACACACACACACACACACACACAGAGGCACTCAGTTCATGCATTTTGAGAGCAAAACAAATGGACAGAGAAACTTTATAATTTCGCACAAAATTTACTACTTCACGACACCCGTCACACTGGCAATAAACGATTCACAAAATATCTTTTCGGGTCACGTCCTCGACAGCTCTTACTTGTCCTCAGCTCTTGTTCGCTCCACGCTTCTAGATGTTGACGTCCCTCGTGTCCTCACTCGTCAGTAGTAGTCGGCAGATGTTATACTCTCCACTGTTGCACAACCGCTCCTCCTGTGGCTGCGTGCTACATGACCTGGGACTCTAGCGTGGTGGTGGTCGGGAACGACTGCAGTTCGGATCTGTTCCTGGCGAGGCTGGCCTCCACGTCGTCCTCAGTCTGACGCCTGGCGCCCTTCTTGTGAGACTGCTTGCCCAGTTCACTCATTACCATGGCGTCCATGATGCCTTCGTCCACAGAGCCGCGGTCTGCACGCTGCAGGAGAATCTAATAGGGGTGGAAGAGGGGGGGGGAGGGGGGGGTAGAATTGAGATGAAGACGAAAAAAAAAAAAAGGATGTATTTAGAGTTAAGAATCAAATATGCAGCTGTCATCAGTATACTGTGAGAATGAACTGATTGAGACTGTTTCCACAATGGGCGTATGTCGTGAACATCACCATTAGCTGCTATTACGTACCCCCCCCCTCCTCCACCCCCCCCCCCCCCCCACCCTGATCCCCGTTCATCTCAACCCCAGCCCCACGCCTCCTCCTTTCTCCCATTCGAGTACGAGTTCGAATCCCGACTGGGGCCAAATATTTGTGCTGGCATTTTTCTCGTTACCTCGTCTTTGGTATCACCCATACGTGGTGGAAAAGGACGTTAAACACCCCCACCCTACCTCCCCCACCCCCCACCTCTTCCTCTCACCCCTTGCTCCTATACCTACCTTTTTCCCTTCCCTTCGTCTCTCGTTCCATCTCCAAGCGACGCAGACGGCGGGTCCCACGATGAGCCAGCTGAGTAGAACCGTCCCTACCACAACACCAAAAGTGGCGCTGGCAGTCATCCCTGTCGAGTGTCGCGACACCTGGCGGCCAGGGGAGAAGGGGCCGGGGTTGGAACCTGCAACCAGCTGAGCCTGGCCGCCCTGCGCCTATAGCAAACCAAGATTGAGAGATGGTAGTGGTCGTATGCGTGCGCGTGCTCGGTGAGGGGTGGGTGTGGGAAGGCTGTTCCATGTTAGACAGGAGGACAGTCTTTGTAGCGGCAGATAGAGTCATGATAATCATTGCCGATACTTTGCTGACATTAGAAGTCAGATTACAACAGTCTTACTGCTTTAAAAAACCCTCCCCCCAAAGCAAACAAACAAACAAACAAACAAACTACCCCCCAAAACAAACACAAAACCCCCAAACAAACAAAAAAAAAACAACAAAACAAAAAAAAAAAAAAAAAAAAACAAAAAAAAACAAAAAAAAAAAAACACCCAAAACAAAAAACAAACAACAACAACAAACAACAACAACAACAACAAAACCCCACAAAAACAGGCTTATTTTAAAACAAGGCGGTTGAGACCACTTGAGACGCGAACAACACCAAGAACAACAACAACGGGAGAGTGGGTTGGGTATCCATACCAGGGTATTCGGAGACCCCGGGGCTGAGACTCTGGTCGGGTTGATGCCAGTCCCAGGCTGCTGCGGGCTGTACCGAGCTTTAGACGAGAGGGGCTTGCCGTCCACGAACACCTCGTAGTCCGCGTACATGTTGGGCACAATGGACTGCATGACGGCGTACTTGCCCGCCTTGCCCCCGTCCACGAACCCTTGCTCCGAGCCCTGGATCATGTTCTCCGAACCCTCCTGCCCTTCAGCGGCCTCGCCCAGGTCCTCGATGAGGATGTCAGTCATGTTGACGTCAGGGAAACGCGTCATCAGGGCCTGGATGGACGCTGTCATCCCTTCTCGGCGGTAATACTCGATCAGGTCTTCCAGCTTCTCTTGGAAAGCCTCCACGCCGCCGGCCTCTCCTTCTGCTTCATCTTCTTCGGGAGCTTCTGTTCCTGCGATTATAAGAATGGGGGGGGGGGGGGGGGACCCGGATTATTTTCTACCTTCAGGTTGATCTTTGGGAAGTGAAGCGGAAGTGTATACTAGAGGAATGGAGACAATAGAAATAGAAAAGGGACTACAAAGACAGGAAGAATAATACGTTGGACACCTTTTTCAATCCCCCCCCCACACACACACACACCCAAACAACAGCAAAGATAAAAGCGACAATGAAAGATAATAATAATAATAATAATAACAACGGAAACGGTAATGACTGCGAAGTGGTTACAAGTTAAGCAAATAAAAGCGACACAAAAGGGACAGAAACCACTTAACTTTGACAAAGGACGGCACAGGTCGACGTTTCGGCTTACGCCTTCTTCAGGACATAAACAAATGGGACATAACTTCAACAAACAAGCAAAAGGTAACTCTGCGGACGTACTGACATACACGGCGCGAAAAAAAAAAAAAAAAAAAAAAAAAGGGTGGGCGAGAAAAGGACCAGAAAAAAATAGCAAAATTATCACAACACCCATCCTTAGGTGACAGAAGACCATGGACTGTGTGTGAAAAAAAAAAAAAAAATGTTGGGCAGAAAAGAACAAAAAAGAATAGTGAAAATTAGCAATCACAACACCCATCCTTTGGTGACAAGGACCATGGATTGTGTGTGAAAAAAGTTCAGAGGGTTATGTTACGGCTTTTCGTTCAAACCACCCGGGGCCTGACTTCCCAGGCGCTGAATAATGTGCGACTCCATGTCGCGTCTGTCTGTGGCGTCACCGTGCATAAGCCACAGGCCAGTTACTGTCATGTTTAAGATGGAGTGGCCTGCAGAATTGAAATGCACGGCAACGGGTTTTATTCTGTTGTGTCTGGTGTCGGCGATATGTTCAGCAAAGCGTGTTGCCAGGCTACGTCCAGTTTCCCCAACAAACTGTATGTTGGGGAAACTGGACGTAGCCTGGCAACACGCTTTGCTGAACATATCGCCGACACCAGACACAACAGAATAAAACCCGTTGCCGTGCATTTCAATTCTGCAGGCCACTCCATCTTAAACATGACAGTAACTGGCCTGTGGCTTATGCACGGTGACGCCACAGACAGACGCGACATGGAGTCGCACATTATTCAGCGCCTGGGAAGTCAGGCCCCGGGTGGTTTGAACGAAAAGCCGTAACATAACCCTCTGAACTTTTTTCACACACAATCCATGGTCCTTGTCACCAAAGGATGGGTGTTGTGATTGCTAATTTTCACTATTCTTTTTTGTTCTTTTCTGCCCAACATTTTTTTTTTTTTCACACACAGTCCATGGTCTTCTGTCACCTAAGGATGGGTGTTGTGATAATTTTGCTATTTTTTTCTGGTCCTTTTCTCGCCCACCCTTTTTTTTTTTTTTTTTTTTTTTCGCGCCGTGTATGTCAGTACGTCCGCAGAGTTACCTTTTGCTTGTTTGTTGAAGTTATGTCCCATTTGTTTATGTCCTGAAGAAGGCGTAAGCCGAAACGTCGACCTGTGCCGTCCTTTGTCAAAGTTAAGTGGTTTCTGTCCCTTTTGTGTCGCTTTTATTTAATAATAATAATAATAATAATCCCCTTCAAAACCCATTGGTGTGTACTACAAGCATACAAACCTTCTGCCCCTTCTCCGCCTTCACCACCCTCTCCTCCTGCGCCCTCTGCTCCTTCAGGGGCTTCAGTGCCCTCTGCTCCTTCTGCTCCTTCTGCCCCAGTAGCCCCTTCTCCTCCTTCACCGCCCTCTCCCCCTTCGCTGGCTTCCGACCCTTCTAATGGCGGCAGTGTAGCTGGGACTACTGATGACACCAGTGCCGATGCTGATGGCTGTGGCTGTGTTGACTGCTCTGTGTAAATATAATTGCGACATTCAGGAAAAGTGTTAATTTTTGTACTTTTATTATTACATGGAGAGTTGTGATAAAATGTTGTGCTGAATCCAAACTCTTGATTCTGTAGACACTCCTTTGCCCCCCCCCCCCCCTCCACCCCCTTATATCTGTGGCTTCCGGTCTGAACTGTAGCATATAGAACGTTCAGTATCTGCTAGTCTCAGTGCCGATTTACTTATTCTGTTATTGTCTTTGTTGGAATTCTTCAGAAGTTTGTGCAGGTTATTAGCTGGTTCTTCCTTTTTTTCCTGTCGGGTTGCTCGTGAGTTCGAATCCCGGCTGGGGCCAGATATTTGTGCTGGCTTTTTCATCGTTGCTCCGTCTTTGATATCACCCTTACGTGGTGGAAAAGGACGTTAAACTTCCAAACACCCACCCACCCACCGTGTCGGAGTGCATAGCACTATACACCGAAATCAGACTTTTTACTCAAACTTACACATGAAACGCTCGAGAAACTAAGAAATTTCACTGTATTTGTCCTAAGTTTATCTAGAATATCTTAGCAATGGGGACGGTTTTGACACAGTTGGTTAGAATTAAGCATCGCCTCGACACTTACCCACTTGAGCCGATATCCTTGCTACCTTCACACACACGAGAAGTAACAACCCCAAGGTTGTCACTGTGGAAATCCTGTTGAGTTTTATCACAGTTTCCATGGTCTTTTTGTGTCTTGTTTTAGAGGTCGATAATAAATAAACAAATAAGAAAAGCTGCGGCTTTCAGAGCAGTACTGCTTTGCCTCGCAAGGTTTACCTAAGACTTTTGACGAGGACACAAGCTGTTTTCGTTTTCCTTTTACAAACTTGCTGAGTTCATGCTGATGTTAAAAGTCCGAGCGGTTTTGTCTAGTAGTTTCTCCTTCTCGTTTCGAAAACACAGTCACTTTTCGAAGACTTTTTTTCCCCCAACTTTCTTCACCTCTTTCCACGGATCATTCAACAGAACAGTACATTTTCGCCAGTGTCACACACACACACACATACACTACTCAATGTCCCACCAATGTAGCGCGTGTGTATGTACCTCGTATCATTCACCGGAACGTCAAAATGACAGAGGACAATGATGGGAAACATTGAGTCAGGGGGGCAGCACTCCCAGTATAGTTCGGCCATCATTATTACCTGTCAAGATGAGGATTGCTAGGGGCCGTAAATCTCTCCCGCACCTTGCCTTGTCTCCCCTGCACGGTTTCCGTGTGTCTCACGTACACGCTTCATCAACTGTCGAAGTTCTTATGTACTTATGTATGTGTGTATGTGCTGTGAATTAACTGTGAATATGCACATTTTTTTGTATTATGTAAGGATGATAATATAATAATAATAATAACAACGAAATGACGATTTTTAGAGCGCCTATTCTGAAGAGGTCTAGGCGTTTCACACACACACACACACACACACACACACACACACACACACACACACACACACACACACACACACACACACACACCAAAAAGCAACATCACAAAAGATGGAGAATTCATACATTTTGGCTGGGTTTGGCGGGGGGAGGGGGGGGGGGACAAAGTGATCTGGGAGACGTTATGCATAGGAGGGGAAAACGGCGGTAGTGAGGGAGGGAGGGGGGGGGGGGTAGATACGGGTTAGAACACCCATATGCGCCTCAGGCTCGGTACCAATAGCGTGACAGTCAGGTGGAAGCCAAGTGATCAATTGCAAGCTTGACAAGGGTGTGTGCATGGGTTTGCGAGCACATAGTCATTGTTTCTCAAATCGCGAAGCGCCCTGTGATGGCTCCCTGTGTGTGCCCTACAGATTTCCATACCTAGATCGTTCGTGTTCAGCACAGCCAGGCGTGAAGTGAAGCCACACTGGAGATATTTGCGCATGCGCTGTGGAGCATAAGCGTCGCACAAGGCCCGATGGGATCGCTGACATTTTACACGTTGCCGTGAACAGTCAATCAAAGTCTGCTCTTTGTAGCTTTCGCAAATGTTTCAGCTCCCTTGGGGCTCAACCAGTATCAGTTCAGTTTAGAGAATTGGGGAATTTGAGTGGCTAAAGATACTACCAAATATCCTTATGTGTTCTTCGTTTCAAATCCCTAAACTTCCCGTACAAATTCCCGAGACATCGTACTCTACATTGTGCTGTAAAACCTGACAAGACTGTTGCCCTCTAGACACTAAAATTTAAAAAAACGTAAAGTAAGGGAGGTAATCGCTAACCACGTATTATAGCTGATAGACGCACAGTTATCCCGCATATCAAAATGCTTCACTTGGAGCCACCGCGGAACCCACAAATATGGCGTACTTTCCGCTAGCTTCAGGAAACTGACGTCATGCTCTCTCTCGTGATTGTCGTGTGCTCCTTGCTCACTCCTCTGGACGAAGGGAGACCCTGGACGAAGGGAGAGAACTGAGCCTTTTCAGACGATAACACAGACCTACGCCAGGCTGAGTCGTTTCTCCTAGTAATCCACTGGGCCATCGGGGCTCGACTCACGTAATTGTTCCGCCGTTGATCGGGAAAAATCAGAAATGGCAGTTTCCACTTGAGATGCGTTTTATGGGTGACTGATTATGTAAACGATGTTCTGCCTGCGTAGTCCTAGTGTGTGCGTACTTCATCTAAGCCTCGTGTTAGTTTAGCCACTGACTTGCAAATGGAAAAAAAGAAAGAAAAAGAAATAAGAAAAATGGCAGTTTCCAGAAGCGATGTGTTTTATGGGTGATTGACGCTTTGCATGCGTAGTCCCGAGTGTGCACACTTCATTGAAGCTTCGTCGTCGTATTAACGCTTGCAAATGGAAATAAATTGATCTGGTCACTTTCACAATTGCGAAGCTCTTCGCCGCCAGTGCACGAGACAGTCTAGGGGACGCAACCGCGGACAGATCCTGCGGCAGTTTTCTCCCTTGAACCAGTTTCGCGACTGCAAGACCTGAATTTCGCAAACCTTACGTTCTTTTAGGGAGGAAATGAGACTGTTGGGTAGTAATGGAATGCAGATGGGTTGGGAAAATGGTATGTGTCAGCGGAAGGGGGGGGGGGGGGGCGGATGCACATCGTCTGTGTCTTTGTTGCGTTCGTTTGTCTTGATGTGACTTGGGATGTCCCTTGCATTCAACTATTCAGATTGAAATTGTTCAGTTTATTTACTTTTTTTTTAACTGTGCTTTGCGTAACATAACTTTTTTGTCCCATTTGCATCACCGAGGTAATTGTGTCTTGCAAAGAAACGGCGCTAGAGACTTACAATGTGAACATTCAGTAAGATCTGAAGTAATGAAACATACACTGTGAATTACATGTATCTCCCAGCCTAGCTATACTCATTGTATACCTGTCCGTGCGTTGCAGGTGTCGGGGGAGAAGGTGAGCAAGCTGAGTCTGGTGGATCTGGCTGGCAGCGAGCGCGCCCAGAAGACAGGCGCTGTCGGCGAACGCCTCAAGGAGGGTAGCAACATCAACAAGTGAGTGACGCACCGTGCGCCTGTGGGCTTTCACACCGATAACTGACAAACTGTGCATCTTGCCAGTAGTGTTTCACCGTGCATCAGATGACTCGAGTTGTATGGACAATGCAGAGTGGCGCTACCACGTAACTGCAAGATAGTGACGCATTTACAAAGTAGCAAAAGCCTCTTTGAGGTCGAATCAAGTTTTTAAAAAAAAAAAATTCTTTTATTTATATTTTTTAAACTGGCTATATCTGAGCGCATCTTGATTTTGCATTGTTTCTCTTCCTGCGGCATAACGGCCAGTATCACAATATTCTTTTTCAAATTAAATTTAAAATTCCAAAATACTTTATTGTCCATCCAAGTTTCTTTCAAATTCAAATGCAAATTTAAAAATACTTTATTGCCCGTGAGATAACAGGTTATAAAATGGAAAATCGTCTTTGGACTCACAGCTGGAAACAAAACAAGAATGAAAAATTAAGATTCCTACGTCAGTAAAAACGACATAAAACTGGTTTGGCATGTGCAATGACTTGACTACATCACAGCCAATTCATCTCACACAGTCACAGTCCACACATATTGCAACATTACAAATCATCGCAGCATTCCATATGTGTGTGTGTGTGTGTGTTTGTGTGTGTGTGCGTGTGTGTGTGTGTGTGTGTTTGTGTGTGTGTGTGTGTGTGTGTGTGTGTGTGTGTGTGTGTGTGTGTGTGTGTGTGTGTGTGTGTGAGAGAGAGAGAGAGAGAGAGAGAGAGAGAGAGAGGTTAGATTTATGATTCTCTTAAGTTATGCATCGTCGATTTTGTGTTAATTCTTGCCATGTCTTGGGGGTCTTATGTGTTGATGCCACGGTTCTTATGTGATGTAGTGTATTTTGGGCGAAAGCAATTTCCCTTTTAGAGACGAATAAAGTATTTTTTTCTCCGGGTACTCCGGCTTCCTCCCCCTTCTGCTTTGGAAATGTTCAGCCCACCAAATTTGAAAAAAAAAATAAATGCAATTCTTAATTCCGAAATTTTAATAGCTGAGCTGACCCTTCGCACCACGTGATTGTAATGTGCTTATGTCCCGTGTGTGAGAGAATGCGTGTGATTCACGTGAGCGTGCGTGTTAAGTTCAGTTCGTGGCGCTTTGAGCCGATTCATGAAATTGGGTAAAGCGCCTATACAATACTCATTATTATTATTATTATTATGTTTTGTTTTGTTTTGGATTGATATATAAATTATCCTGTCTGTTTAGATCCTCTCTGTGTATGACAGTGTCAGGTGACAGAGTGTGTGTGTTGCAGGTCCCTGACCACACTAGGCTTGGTCATCTCGGCGCTGGCTGACCAATCTGCTGGCCATGGGAAGAAAGGCAACAAGTTTGTACCTTACAGAGACTCCGTGCTCACCTGGCTACTCAAGGTTAGTCTGTCGACCGTTTTTATTCCCTCCCCACCGCAGACGCATCACACACACGCACGCACGCACGCACGCACGCACGCACGCACGCACGCACGCACACACACACACACACACACACAGCCCCCTACTCCTTTCCCCCTTCTGTCCATAAAAGTACTGTATTAGTACCGGTAAACTGGTGAAGTTTTCATCAGAATGTTGGCTCGCTGAACCTTGGCACCGAACCTTATAGCGCCGGTTAAATTGCGTGACCTATCAAATACCATCCTGAAAACTAACGAGAGCCGGAATAGAGAAGGTCCTTTTCACACAGGCTGGAAACAAACGGATATATATATAAGCCATATCGTCTGTGTACTTACGTACTAGCGTGAGGCGATGCACCTCCTAAAACGTTTGGTACACTTTGCATGTTCTCCTCATATCAGACTATCTGTACTGGCTTTTTCCATCGTTGCCCCGTCTTTGATATCCACCCGTATGTGGTGGAAAAGGACGTTAAACCCCCTAACACCCACCCACCCTCCTCATATCAGAACCGGGGAGTAGACATACGAGCCAACATCGACATGGATTCTGTACGTCTTCTTCTAGTTAATCTACGGCTGGTGATCGCTAGGTTTGCATTACTGACAAGCCTTGTCCTGTCCTCCCTACTTACAGGACAACCTTGGCGGGAACAGCAAGACTGTCATGGTGGCCACCATAAGCCCGGCAGCCGACAACTACGAGGAGACGCTGTCCACTCTGCGCTACGCCGACCGCGCCAAACGCATCGTGAACCACGCCGTTATCAACGAGGACCCCAACGCGCGCATCATCCGGGAACTCAGGGAGGAGGTGGAGATGTTGCGTCAACAGCTGTCAGCAGCTCAGGTGAGACCGGTTGACCGCAGGTTTTCTCCGGGTAGTCCGGCTTCCTCCTCCTCTGTTTAGCCCACAAAACTTCAAAAATAAATGCAATTCTAAATTCCGAAATTTAAATAGCTGAGCTGACCCTTCGCACCACGTGATTGTAATGTGTTTATGTCCAGTGTGTGAGAGAATGCGTGTGATTCACGTGAGCGTGCGTCTTGGGTTCAGTTCGCGGCGCTTTGAGCCGATTCATGAAACTGGGTAAACGCCTATACAAGACTCATTTTTCTTATTCTTATTATTAACGCATGACCAGCGCCGGTACCGTTGGCCGACGTAAAGGACCCGCCTGATTTTCGCGAGATAGTATCCAAGCGAGATTATAGTCACGTGGCGAGTTGTATGAATAGGTTTTGAGCTCCTCTTTTGGGTGGTGGATCCGATCGAACGTGTCCTGTAACATTGTTTACTAACGCTTGTCGCTCCCCCCCCCCCCCCCTCCCTGAGAATTATGTCGGGCTGGTCTAAGCCAGAAATCAAAAAAAGATGAAAATTCTTGAATGGCATCTGAATCTTGCGTCGTTTCATTCATTCATTCATTCAAAATCCAGAAATGCCCCCATATTGCACGAGACAAGATCTGATGTTTATTTTTTCTTCGATTAAAAAAACAACAACAACAACAACAAAAAACCCCAGTTTACGCGAGTGTGTGTGTGTGTGTGTGTGTGTGTGTGTGTGTGTGTGTGTGTGTGTGTGTGTGTGTGTGCGTGCGCGTGCGTGCGTGCGTGCGTGTATGTGTGTGTGTGTGCCCGCGAGCGCGCGTATTGCTTTCAGTCATTCAGTGTATAATAAAACAAAGGGCAACTGAATATCGGCGTTCGTATTATACAAAATATTGTCCTTATTTGTGCAGAGCATGAAAGCCCCTGACCTTCAAGACCGACTGATGGAGTCCGAGAAACTGATGAAGGACATGAGCAAGACATGGGAAGAGAAACTAGCAGAGACAGAGAGAATTCACCACGTAAGTCAGAAATAGCAGAGATACATTTACAGTATAAATCCTGATTAATTTGGTAGAGTGAGTGGATTAATTTGGTAGAGTGAGTGAATGAGTGAGTTTTGAAGGCTTAAAGCCGCGCAAGCAACAAAGACTGATTCGCGGATCAGCGTGTCTGCACTACTTGAAAAGAACAACAACAACGAACACCCCCCCCAAAAAAAAAAAACAAAAACAAACAACAACCCCAAACAAACAAACAAACAAACAAACAAAACAAAAAACAACAACAACAAAAAAAACAACAACAACAACAACAACAACACCCCCCCAAAAAAAACAAAAACACAAACAAACAAACAAAACAAAACAACCAAAAACAAACAAACAAAAACAAACAAACAAAACCAAACAAACTAAAACAAACAACAATATCAACAAAAACCAACAACAAAAACAAAACAACAAAAAACAAACAAAACAACCAACAAACCCCAAAGACCAAAACAAACAACAACAACAACAACAACAACAAAAAACCCCAAACAAACAAAAAACGGTATCACTGACCAAATGATGCAAACTGGTCTCTTGGGCAGTATAAACCTAGGACATGCAGGAGACGCTGCTCCTTCATGCTAATTTATCGAACTCCCGATTACAAAAAAGCGCAGAAAACAAATAGCAATTAGAATCAGGTCAAACAAACGTAAATACTAAGCGCATATACAGCAGATATTGAAACGTATCATCTTATAGGTGCAATAAACCAGTTCGCAGCATATGCCCAACATCACTTATTCCTAACCACTGGTAGTGCAGACGTGAGTGAGAGGCTAAAGCAGAAGGAAATACGGATGAAAGAGCCGAACTTAGAAATCAGATGAGAGGAAGGACAGAGCGGCTAAAGAGAAAGATTAATGTGGGAGGTTTATGCACTGTGCACCGTGATAGAAACCAGAGACACCCCAGGGCAGAATTCTCAGAGATTAATACCAAGACGGATCGGATACCGTGTAAGACCAGCTAATCCGCAAAGCCATGGACGTAGTTCTCTGGACATATCAGGGTGTTGGGGTTCTTTATCTGGGTGATCCTGTACATCGTAAGCTTTCTGGTCTTTCTCGCGGCTGCCGTGCCCCTCGGGGCCTTATTTATAGTAACACGATACAGCTGAGAAGATATGTCATTTGCGGTGTGATCTCGCGATGCGATAGGGCTAAAGGAGTATGGCTGAGGGACTACGTGTGATAAGGCCAATGAGATATTCTGGGAGATATGTAGAGCGTCCCTGTGCTTTTCCTTCCCCCGTTGGAGGCGGGGAGCCGGTGATAGCCGAATGGTAGAGCGTTGGACTTTCAATGCTCGGGCCGTGAGTTTGAGTTTAACGTCCTTTCACCACACAAGGATGATATCAAAGACGGGGCAACGAGAAAAAAGGTCAGCACAAATATTTGGCCGCAGCCAGGATTCGAACTCACGACCCGAGCATTGGAAGTCCAACGCTCTACCATTCGGCCACCCCGGGTCCATGCAAAACATGGGAATGCCAGGTATTGGAATCAACAGTAAAGCGATTAAAACAACATCAACAACAACAAGCACCACAACAAACACCACCACAACATCAACAACAACAACAACAACAACATACGTAAAATCGTTTCCAGCAAGAATTCATGGACTTTTTTCTGAAGGTTCCGCGTGTGAGTTCAAATTAAGTTTCAGTCGACCCTACATCCTTGGTCGTGAGGCTGTCCCCGTCTTCCAGAACGTACTGGACAATGATGTGACTCTGTGTGTGTGTGTGATTTTCTTACAGGAGCGCCACAAAGCGCTGGAGCAGATGGGGGTCTCGGTTCAGACGTCCGGCATCCGACTGGACAACACCTGCCCCTACCTGGTCAACCTGAACGCTGACCCCTCCCTGAATGAGCTCCTGGTTTACTACCTGAAGGTCAGTGGTTGTTGATTTTGCTGCTTCTTACTTCCTTTTTTCTCCGTCATATGTGTGTGTGTGTGTGTGTGTGTGTGTGTGTGTGTGTGTGTGTGTGTGTGTGTGTGTGTGTGTGTAGCTGACTGTCAAGGCTGATGTCACAAGAAAGACGTTTTAGGCCGAACAAACATCAAACACGACCGAGCACGGCGTTTTTCCGTGTTCGCCGTCTTACATACGACCGCAGCACGTCTTGGCTTCGTGTGTTTGAGCCGTGTTCAATGTTTCCTTGGACTAAAACGCCTCCCGTGTGACATAAGCGGCTAACCGTTTCAGTAAGACGCGGAAGAGAATCGTGGCTGATGGCCCCTTTACAGGGCGCAGGTAGGCAGCGACAGACGAAGGCAGTCAAACCGTAATTTGACATGGGGCGCGAGCTGGTCGCTTACAAGCGTCTGTCGCATATCAAACCACGTGATAATGCTCGCACAATAACCGTAATAATAATCGCATTAACTTAGGCGCTTTATCCCAGATATTGGGCTCAAAGCGCCGCGAGCTACACCCAACACGCACGCTCACGTGAATCACACGCATTCTTTCAAACACTGGACATGCACACTGAACAGTCATTTGTTGCGAAGGGCCAGCTCAGCAATTGAGGTTTATAAATTTTAGATTTGCATTTATTTTCGCCGAATTTTATGGGCTGAACATTTCCGAAGCAGAGGGGGAGGGAGCCGGAGTACCCGGAGAGAACCCCCGACGGTCGGCCCGAAAGAACGGTGCCACATACGAGAAAGAAAAGTCCTTTGCCCCGAGTGGAAACCGTCCCTGCCTACCCGCGCCCTTTCCCTTGACAAATCTGAACAAGTGGAAAAGGGAGAGGAATCTTGTTTGTGCGATTCTCTTCCTTGGACCAAACCAGGCTATCTCATGAACTGAATCAGTGTTAGATTATAGTTGATGCCTTTTTGGATCTGTGTGTCTGATTTGTTTGTTTTGCAGGATGTTCTTTTGAGAGAGTGAAATAAAATTGAATGTTGTCCTGTGCTGTACAATTATTTGTGTTGGTAAATCAGCGTTTTCGGACATCCATCGTCACACGATTGAGGTCCCGACTCCAGTGAAATAAACGCATCAGGGTTTTTTTTTCTTTCCCCTTTCTCGTTCACGTGATATTAACGAACTTTAGGAGCAGCAATGAACTTCGTTTCGTTCAAACTTTGTGCCTGTAAATGGCAGGATTTTAATTGGAAACAGTAGGGGCTGAAGTATGTGCGTATCTCTATGAATGATAGTATCTTTCAGGGTACTTGAATGTCACAAATCGTTTTTGAACTTAAACTTATTTCGTTCCTCCAGAAAAAAAAACCCTAAAAAAAAGTAAAGGAAATGAACGAAATCAAATTCTTTGGTGCTTCTAAAGTTCACTGTTATTTTTGTATGATGTTTTCGTCCACAGACATCATCATGTACGTCTCTCTCACCAGACAGTGACAGACGGGCGGTAAACAAAGCATGGCTGGGTGGTTTAGCCTCGCGCGCGTATTTACAGTCAAACCTGCCAAAAACCCCGTTAGTTTCAGCGAATCCAGGCCTCTTTAACCTGTGTGTACTGCTTGCTCGAGCAGTGCAGAGCTATAACCAAAACACATTTGTCATGGCATTGTGCGCAGGGGAATTTCATGATGGACGGCAAGGGGGAAAGTGGGGAGAATCTGGATTTAAAAGTTCTGACCCCACGTGCTGAAGAGGAGAACGGGGGCAGGAGTTACTGCCCGTGTCGAAGCAAGTTTTGAAACCGATTTTCACGCGATGCTAGTATGTGCGCGTGGCTGTCTTTGTTCGGCAATAACTCGCATGTTTTATTGTATCATGGGAAAGTGTGGCGATCGAATGAAGTGCTTGTTCGACAAGGGGAGTCTGGTGCCATGAGCGCGGGGTGCTCGCGGACAGTTCCCGACGGACAAACTCGTCACTCATTTAATAATAATAATAATAATGACAGTACTTATATGGCGCTATAACGTATTGGTTGATAACAGTTCTAAGCGCTAAAAAAAAAGTATACAAAAATAGGGGGAAACTTGCAATGCCATAAGGCCAGGGCGCCACTACATACGCACGCACGCACGCACGCACGCACGCACGCACGCACGCACGCACGCACGCACACACACACGCACACACGATGCAAACCAGAACAGTCAAAATGTTGTTATGAGCAGAAAACAGGTGGGTCTTCAGGTTTTTCTTGAAAGTTTCAAGGGAGGGACAGGGTGCATGCCCGCTTGGCGGAGTGAAAGAGGGAGTGAATTCCAGACTAAAGGACCATTGTAGGAGAAAGCTCTAGTGTCAACGCTGGAAAGATTAGTGCGGTGAATCTTGAGGACAAGAGTCTCAGCTGAAGACCGGAGGGAGCGTGACGGAGTGTAGAGTTGGATCAGTTCAGAAAGGTACGATGGGGCAGAATCGTGCAAACATTTGTAACAAAGGGTGCAGATTTCTTGAAACAGGCAGGGGAGAAAAGCAAGGAAAGATCCCAAACCCCTGGAGTTAGTTTTCCTGTCATCAGTTGCATGAGTTCATTTTGTTCTTGGCCGCTCGATATCAGCTGGACGAGCTGTGTCGTTTTCCTGCTCCGGCGTCGTCGTTCACCCAGTCATGTCTGGCCACGGTAGTCGATTCCGGGGAGCAGTAGCAGCAGCAGCAGCAGACAGCAACGACAACAACACACCACCAGCACCACCACCATCAGCAGCAGCACCACCACCGCCGCCTGCGCCCACAACAACACTGACACAGACAGCAATAACAACACACGCACGGCAGCACAAC
The DNA here is from genome assembly GCA_018292915.2 of Batillaria attramentaria. NCBI lineage: Eukaryota > Metazoa > Mollusca > Gastropoda > Batillariidae > Batillaria > Batillaria attramentaria. The sequence goes on along the minus strand of JACVVK020000138.1, from coordinate 244,861 downwards.
CACTATGTCCGCACACACACACACACACACACACACACACACACACACACACACACACACACACGCACACACACCTCTAAGCCTGCTGTCTGGACCCAACACACACACACACACACACACACACACACACACACACACACACACACACACACACACACACACACACACACCGACGCACACCGGCACCCCGCTAGCGCTATATGGAAGGTTTCCTTTTAGCATAATAATATTTGACTGGGCACGTATTCACAGCTAGCCTTTGATCGGAAATCTCTGTAACTCGCTTACGCCGGCCAGCCCCTGGAGACATACGGGACGTAATGACACTGCTGGTCTTTCATACATAGAGATGATTGCCCTGTCAAAACCACGTGACGTCGCTCCCTTTGAGGGAGGTGAAAGAAAGATGGCGCCAGTTTTTGTCCCTGTCTGGGATAGCTGTGACGTTCTGCTCCTCTTGAAATTTGTTGGGCTTGTCAGATTGTTGAGGAGCTCCGGAGGGGAAGGAAGTTGGAAGATAAAAAGGAACGTGTTTATAATTATGTTCGATCGTCTCCCCTTAGTAGATTTGACGTGGCTTGGGCGTTTTGTTGGTGTTTTTGGTTTCCTGTGAGTTGAATTCTTTTTTTGTGATGCCTGCTGAAAGTATGTCTGCAGTCTACTTGTATTTCAGGGATGAGTGGCTTGGGACAAGACGAAACAAGAAAAACAACAACAACAAGAAACAAACTAATAAGCACACAAAAACAAACAGACAAACAATTAAAGAAAACAACAACCAACAACAGAAAAATGGAAAATTCTGGCTGGCAGCTGTTTCTTGAAACTGTTGAAACTCTTCAAAATAATAAAACAGTTTTGCGTGGGTGAATCTTTTTGTAAAAATTGTAATTTTTATGAACGTTGCAGATTACGGGGAAAAATTAATAGTTGTGCAACGGACTTTCGCTGGAAATGGCAAACTTTGTCGACTTCAAATTTGGCATTTCACAAACTACATTTTACTTACTGGGTGGTAACCCACTTTTAAACAGAAAACAAGATGTCTTGACGTTTGGTTTGCTTTGAAAGTTCTTTTTTTTTTTTTTTTCAATCTTATGCAAAGCCTGGACAAAATGGTTCCTCCGTCTGTCAGAGTGCTGAAACCTTGAAGTCGCCTCCAGCAGGTTCGACTGGAAAAACAGTCAGTTGCGGATCTCATGCTGGGAGAGGTGGAGACTGGAGTGATGCGATTTGGAGGATGGAAGGGGGGGGGGGGGGGTGGATGGTCTGTTTAACATGCATGCGTTGGTGAGAAGATCCCTTCGGATGTTGTGCACCGGCCTTGAATGGAACAGTTCCGACAGGTGGTCGTCTCAAAAGCTGCTTTAGCATCCCCCTCCCTGCTCGTCTTTTTAGTTTAGTTTTAGTTTAGTCCTCTTTATTCCCTGGGGAACATAGGGCTGCAACCACACTCCGCCAGCGCACTCGGTTCTGGGACGCCCTCTTTAGTTCGGCCCACGTCGTTCCGGCGGCCTTGGCTTCAGCGTCCGTACTCCTCCGCCAGGTCTGCTTCGGTCGGCCCACTTTGCGCTTTCCCTGGGGGTTCCAATCAAGGGACTGCCTGGTGACATTTGATGTTGGCTTTCGCAAAGTGTGTCCGATCCATCCCCATTTCCTTTTCTTGATCTCCTGCTCGATGGGGACCTGTCTTGTTCGCTCCCAGAGGTCTTGGTTGGTGATCACCAGTGGGTATCTGATGTTGAGAATGTTGCGGAGGCATCTGTTGATGAAGGTTTGCAGCCTGTGGGAGCCTGTCTTGGTGGTGCGCCATGTCTCCGAGCCATACAGTAGGACCGACTTCACATTTGAGTTGAAGATCCGGATCTTGTTTCGCAGGGATAGGGCTGTGGATCTCCAGATGGGGCGCAGAGTGCGAAAGGCATGTCTGGCTTTGTTGGTGCGGATCTTGATGTCTTCGTCCGTTCCTCCATCCTTGCTGACAACGCTGCCGAGGTAGATGAACTTGTCCACCTCTTTGATGTCTTCCTGGTGCAGCTGGATGGGGTCGTGCTGTTTGTGGTTGACTCTCATGACTTCGGTCTTGCTGATGTTGATCTTGAGGCCGGTCTTCTCAGCTTCTTCGGCGACTCTGTTCAGCTTCTCCTGCGCATCTTGTTGCTTGTGGGAGAGGAGGGCGATGTCGTCCGCGAAATCCAGGTCCTCGAGCTGTTTGCTGAAGGTCCACTGGATCCCTGTCCTCTTACCGTCGGTGGCTTGCCTCATGACCCAGTCGACCACCAACAGGAAGATTGTGGGTGAGAGGATGCAGCCTTGACGAACGCCGGTCCGTACTGTGAATGGTTCTGTCAGTTTCCCGTCGTGGATTACCTGGCAGGTGGCATCTTCGTACAGCTGTCGGATGATGTTGACAAACTTTGGTGGAAAACCGTAGTGAGACATCAGCTTCCAGATGACCTCCCTGTCAACACTGTCGAACGCCTTCTGGAAGTCAACGAAGGTGCTGTACAGGGGGGTCTGCCACTCCAGGGACTGCTCGATGATGATCCTCATCGTGGCTATGTGATCAGTGCAGGATCGGTCGTTGCGGAATCCTGCCTGTTCCTCCCGGAGTGTCTTGTCCAGCGCGGTCTTCAGCCTCTCCAGGATGATCCTGGTGAGAACCTTCCCTGGTATGGACAGGAGCATGATGCCTCGCCAGTTGCTACAGGATGAGAGGTCCCCTTTCTTTGGCAGCTTTACCAGGTGTCCCTTCTTCCAGTCTTGTGGCACGCTCTCGCTCTCCCAGATCTTCCTCAGGAGCGGGTGCAGCATGTCGGTGGAGGTCTGGATGTCGGCCTTGAGGGCTTCTGGTGGTATGCCGTCGGGGCCTGCTGCTGTGCCAGACTTGAGGGACTTGATGGCTTTGATGATCTCGGTCTTGGTAGGGGGGTTGGTGCTGATGTCGAGTAGCTGGGCTGCCGGTGGTATGTCTGGTGGGACTGGTGGTGGAGGCCTGTTGAGCGTTTCCTTAAAGTGTTCAGCCCACCTTGTCCTTTGGTCTTCCTCTTTGGTGATGATTTGTCCGTTCTTGTCTTTGACTGGTCTGGTGGGGTTGTTATTTTTCCCAGAGAGTGTCCTTGTTATTTCGTAGAGCCGTTTCATGTTCCGTTGTCCTGCTGCTGTTTCTGCTTCTTCTGTGAGGTCGTTGATGAAGTTCCTCTTGTCGTTCCTTGCGCTCCTCTTGACCTGCCGGTTGACGTCCCAGTATTGAGCCTGCAGGTCGCGCTTGCGGTCTTGGTCGTCAGTGTGGTTGATCAGGTCTTTCAGGCGTTTCCTCTCTGTGATGAGGTCCCAGGTGTCAGATGTAAGCCACTCTTTGTGTTGTCTCGTCTTCTTTCCCAGCACTTCCCTGCATGTTGCTGTCCAGGTTTCTCGCAGGTCGTGCCAGTGCTCCTCGATTGTCTCTTCAGGTAGTGTGTCGAGAGCGCTGAATCTGTTCCTCAGCTCACATCTGAAGGCGTTGGTCTTGACGCTCTCCTTCAGACTGTGCACGTTGTACTTGTGGGATGGTCTGTCCGCCTGGTCTCTGTAGGCCTTCAGCTTGATCTTGATCGCTGCAATGACCTGCTCGTCTTTGCCAAATGCAAATCATGCTCAGGATCCAGACAGCCGTTCTTTTTCCGACAAACTTGGGAACGGGAAGAAAAAAAAAAAAAGAAAAAAGAAGAAAAGAAAGAGGACCCTAGTACTGCTCCAGGCACGTGCCTGTTTTTTTTTTTTTTTTTTTTTGCACGGCACCGTCTTTGTAGTGTTTGCGACGCTCGGGCGGTGTGCATTACAGTTTGATGGGAAAACCGCGTGAAAAAGAAGCTCAAAGGCGTGAGGGATTTCTTATTAAGGTCGAAAAACTCACTCACTCTTATTTGAGAAAGTGGGCGAAGTGTCTCTGAAGATTTTTTTTTTTTTTTTTTGCTGATGTTGTTGGGTCTTGTCTGTTTTGCTTTCTTCTCATACAACCAGTACTTTTTCTTCTCTCTTGAAAATGGGCGACATTTTTGCAACCCTGATGTCAGGCAGAGGTGATGTTACGCGGCTGCTGAAACCAGTTCTTCGCTTCTTTCTTGTTGTTGATTATTGCTGAACAATCTTTTTCTTCTCTCTCTCTCTCTCTGTTGCAGTCAGTTGTGCTTCAGCGAAAGAACATGAATGACTGTATTACTGTTTTAGTTTTGATTACTTTGCAAGTATACATTTTGGAAGTTTTCACTTTGAAGGCAGATTGTTTATTGGATGGGTAAAATGGTAATGAGATACTGGTCTGATTTTACTGGACAGCAGAAAGACTCAAAATACAGAGACTGTCGAAAGAAACAGTTTTGTTAGTTTGTTATTTTGTTTTTAATATAATAGTGCACATCATTTATATTGGCAGAAATTGTTTAGTGGATACCATGACATCGCTATTTTGACGGTCGATGTTTTTTTCCCTGCTGTTTGTATCGTCAGAGGACTCAAGGTGCACATCATGGACATTTTTATTTTGACATTTTTCGCCGTTTATATTGGCACAGGACTTACTATCAGTGCCTTGTAAAGCACTTGTGTGCAATACAGCGGTCGCACTGGTTTTGCGTATGCAAAAACGGGATTATTCTTGCAATCAGTTCCCCTCCCACGAGGATTGGGGTCAGTTCGGGGCGGGGTGACTGCCCATTAAGGTTATGAATAAAAAATACGGGTCCAAAACCCCTCCCTGATCCACCTCATAACTCACCCCAGTCGTTTGCCCAGCACGCGCCGCCAAGGGAGGCAAGTCAACATTGACGCGTAACTCGGAATGGCGTCCCTTGGTTATTCTGCCACCTTGTGTATACGTCTGCCAATTACGGGGGAACTGGTCTGTATATGGCCAATATTGAAGTACCGTCTGTGTACACTGAGGGTATTACTGCGTCCGAAGATCCCCCCCGGGAGGTAGGGTGAGTTACCGTTAAGACTATGACCTCAATGGCAGAAGGCTGTAGGGTCGAATTCGGCGGCATATTTTACTACCCGGGACCGTAGAAATATTGCCCATTGATGCTACATCCAGGATATACAGAATTACCATTAGAACCGCCGAACGCCGTTGTAGGACTTTTCCATTCCATCAGTCTGGCGACCTTCCCATTCCATCAAGTCTGAAGGTTTGTGCTGAGTCGGATAAAGTTGGAGTATGGTTCTTCTTTGAGCAGCTGTGCCAGGTGACCTTTGAAAGCCATGTCTCAGGGAGGTTTGGTAGCGGCTACGGCAAAAATTGAAAGAACTGGTGGTTTGTCTCATGGTGAAGCACACTGACCCATCAGATAAGCGATAATTATTTGTCTTCAGGATGCTATAAAAGTTCCACTTGTTTTTTGGCTTGCACTTGATTTTGTATACGATGTCTGCACTACGACTTTGACTTTATTTCCCAGCAGATCGGGGGAGCTGGGGTGGCCGAATTGTAGAGCGTTGGACCTCTAATGCTCGGGTCGTGAGTTCGTGTCCCGGCTGGGGCCAAATATTTGTGCTGGCTTTTTCATCGTTGCCCCGTCTTCGAGATCACCCGCATGTGGTGGAAAAGGACGTTAAACTCCCAAACACCCACCCACCCTCAGCAGATGGATCTGAAAATTTGTTGTCCGTTTCAAAATGGATTGTTTGTAGCTTCTTATTGTTTTATTTCTTGAAAATCAGACATTTTGCGATGTTCTTACGCGCACACTTGCAGCTAGTAAACGCATCAGCGTTTCAGAATCAAATCCAGATAAAATATGATTACTCAAGGTTTTGATTCCAAGTATGTTGCATTCGCGAGACTGGTTGCATTTAGCATTAATCGATAGTGAATCCTGTAAAAGATTGCCTGGTGTAATGCAACACGGTGCAGAAGGTTGAGACAGTCTCCTGCTTTTTCATTTCGACGACGTTCACCGTGCATGCACGAGCTCAGCACCGATATTTCTTATAAGAAGTTTTTTTTCCCCCACTCCCAAGCTTCTGTATCTGTCTGGCTTGGCTTGCCTCACAACACCTCATACCCATGAATTATCTCCCCGCGTGGAACTCGGCACTACCCGCCTCCTTCATCTTTTCGTCTTTCCAGTGGCCGGAACAGCCGTCTTTCGCAGACCTAGTTTGGAGTTCTCTTCTACATTTATTTCGAGTGCCATTCTGTCATTCTCTGAAACACGTAGACTGTTCTGCCGTCCCCGACGTGGAGAGAATCTGCTGGCGTGAAAGACATGGAGTTGTATACTTTGCATTGCAGAGAATGCTCGGCACCCTCCACCATGGACCCTTCCGCCTGTTCAGTCACGTGACTCGTACTCCTCAAGAAAAACCATGCTTGGAACTGGCGTTCACGCCCCCACAGCTTTTCGAGTCTGCTACAGTATTCTCCAAATATGTCGAGTGTATGATTTGTCTTTCCATCCGTTGTGTGGACAGCCGGGTGACAGGACATAACGTTCTCTTTATTTATTTATTAATTAATTTATTAATCCACGGTGGAAGCTCACTGAGTATTGGCACAATGTCTGTTTCCAAGCTTGCCGTTATTGACACTGAACGTGGAAACAATACTGACAAGAGAAGACACAAACAGTGCTAATGAGTAGTTAGTTATTTAGGGCTTTACGCCGCGCAAGCTGCTTATGAGTAATCATTCTACTTGCAAAATAAATTTTAGAAAAAAAGGATACGATGTAAAGATTAACTTGAAATAGCACACACACACACTCTCTCTCTCTCTACTCTGCGTTACAGTGAATACATGGCACCCTCCACGCTTGTCTCCCAACATGCCCTTCTCTTGCATCCTTTTACTGTGCGAATTACAGGTCTTAGTCAGTCGTTGGTGCGACCATCTTCAACCGGCCACCATCCTTCGATCTCGCTCGCTCTTCCTGGCCCCCTCTCCAGCCTTCACAGACAACCCCTTCCCCGTCTCCCTTTCCTCCGCTTGTGTGTGTGTGTGTGTGTGTGTGTGTGTGTGTGTGTGTGTGAATTACATGTCTTGGTCTGGCCAAGGCAGGAGGGGATATGGGAGAGATCGAAAAAGGAAATGAGGAGGATTTTCAGCCCGACCCCTCCGATATTGGACCCGCTGACCAGAGCTGCAGCGAACCGGCGACATTTTCATCATCAGCAGCTGCGAAGAAAATCAGAATGTCTAGCTCCTCGCCGGGTCAGCCCGGAAGTCGCGGATTAAAATCTGTTAGTCGGGGATCGCGCTGAAAGCTGGTTGGTGCAGCGAGGGATAGGTCCTGGCTTTCGATTGGCTGATGAAGGGTGAAAGGGCTGGGGAGGGGGGGATTGTGAGGCTTCCGGGAGAAGAGAGTAGGGGATACTGCCATTTTGAATGTTGTTAGTTTCGTCCTGGAGAGAAATTGTCGAGAGGAAGAACCTCTTAAAGTGAGACTGAAAACCTTTTCCTTTAAAAAAAACAAAAAAAACCCCAAACTTTTTGTGTCTTCTTTTGTCTGAGTACATTGGCGTTTTGTTCTTGGTGCTGTTTAAAAACGTTAAACCCCCAAACACCCACCCGCTGTTTAAAAAAAATGCACAGTCCACTCCGCCCGTGCACACACACACACACACACACACACACACACACACACACACACATTAATTTTCTTGACGTTCAGAAATTACAGTCGACAATCATTGGATGAGAATTCTGGAAACATCTCGTCGGTCCAAAAGCCTGGAACACTACGACTGTATACATGCCCTCCTTTCTGTTCCAACTCACAGAGGACGCCGTAATGTGACCCCTCCTAAGAAAACGTACCGTCATTTTGGTCAAACCAACCGGACTAAGCCCACGAACCCCCTTCCGGTTCTCCAGGAAGCACGATGCCAAGACGTCTGAAAGGTCTAGCCGAAGATCGTGTTCGGGTCCCTGTCTTGTCCCTTCCGATGACAGGAAATAAGCCAAGGGGGGCGATACGGGAGTCTGTATTTACCCCCGTCTTCGGGCTCTTTCGTGAACCGTCACAGAAGAAGATTCAGACTGAAAGGGGGACGATACGAACCTTCTGTTTATCTTTGTCTTTGCGTAATTTCTGAAAGTCACGAACCGTCACTAAAGAAACTCAATTTGTGAATGGGGACGCTGTGTTTATAAATCTTTGTCTCTGCTGTCTTTCTGAAAATCGTGAAGCGTCACCCAAGAAGACCAGATTGTGAATGAGGACGACACAAACGAGAACCATTACGAGAAAACAAAATTGTTGATGGTGTGTCTGAATTCTCGTTTCGTGCGCTACGTCCAGGCCGATAAACATTTGAAAGTAACTAAAGCGAAGCGAACAGTGCGGAGTTCAAGCTGTTTGGACTGTATTGTGACTGTGATTAAAGTTTGTCTTCTTCGGGGAAACCGAGCTGTTACGCTGAAGGTCTGGTTTCCTCTGCGTGAATGACAAGGATATCCGCTGGGTGTTAAAACTGCATTAGGTAGGCTTCGAGCTAATCCGTTTGGGGGCTTGTTTCCCCGTGAAGCAAAAGTGCGGTGACAAGGGGGTGATGGGGGTGGGGGTCTTATCGCAGTGACGGTAAAATTAAGTGTACTTTTCGAAATGAAGTATTTGAAATAATTGGGTTACTTGGAGGACATGAATCGAGTGTAATAAGCTGAGTATTTGACAGGTCAGGGATTATTTAGACTTGCAGAAAAGAAGGGTTGGAACGTGTTTCACCAAGAAATAGGTGTCATTTACTCCCTGAATACTATACTGAACTTTAATTAGTCATCATTTCTGCGTCGACGATTACATTTTCTTGCACAGTAAAATTTTCTGCGTTGGAAGGGGAAGCAAATACGCTGAGGCGTCTCCAGTGCTTATTTTCCTCTTCATGATGTCGCCTCCATTTCCTGCTAAAAAGATTTTCCCGGGAGCATTTTTGAAAACTGGCCTATTGAAATTCGCCTTCATCGATTTTAGATTTTCTCTTTACTCACGCTTGGTTCCCAGGGTGCTCATTTTCATGCTCTACACGTCGTTACAAGAAGGGGAAAAATTAATGCTTTTGTGGACAGGAGGGGGCCACTCAAATCATTTTCGCTTTTCAAACCCAGCAGTTGAAATTCGAATTTATTTTTCTTGTGGTCAGCAAGTTTGCAGTGACATCTTTTGAACGTAGCGGGAACTCTAGATCGCGATAGCGCCTTTCATGTGGTCGATGTGAGAGGTCAGATTCCGACAAGCTTTGAATACTCTCCAGGAAAGACACTGCCACGTTGAGGAGTTCTGGGATTTTTTTTCTTTCTTTCTTTCCTTCGGACGATATTTTCGCCTTTCACTCTGTCCTCTTCTCGTTTCATTTTGGTCGAGTGTCGATTCCCCCAGTCAAGTGGTTTAGCCCCTCGGTTCGATTTTTATCGGCTCCAGTCAATTTTCTGGGTTCCCGACCAGCTCTTTTGTTTGATTTTTGGGAAGTTTGTGAATGGTATCTTTCTGAGGGCGTCCAGCCAGCGCGCCATTGCTCCCTCATTGATTTCAGGAAGGCATTCGACGCCAAGAAGCCACCGGAATGTCAGGGTGCGGGGTGAAGGATAATGATGGGGTGCCCATAGAATGTTGTGGAAAGTTTTCCGACCATACAAAATGAAGCCCAGCTGTCAAATATTCTGACTGGGAGGAATTTGGGCAGGGGAGCCGGGGTGGCCGAATGGTAGAGCCTTGGACTTGTTATGTTCGGGTCGTGAGTTCGTATTCCGGCTGGGGTCAAATATTTGTGCTGGCCTTTTCATGGTTGCCCCGTTCTTTGATGTCACCCGCATGTGGTGGAAAAGGACGTTAAACCCCCAAACACCCACCCACCCTCACTTTTAAGCTAGTTCAGGGGGAAAAGAGAAGGGGTAAAAAAGGGCCAATTTTTCCTCTGTTTCAGATGAGAGGGCTTTGTGATATAACTTGTTGATCGTGTTTTCGGATGAATATCAAATGAAAACAGTTTTCCAGTGTATAGTTGATCTACTTCAAAAACTCCCACTTAGCTATGGGACTGCATGGCGTTTTTACCTGGAGCAGTGGATTGTGGACTTCCTCACAGAGTATACTGCCGCTTGGCACCAGAAAGACCTTATCTTTTCACAAGATTTCAGCAGTCATGAACGTGATGTTATTCATAATATGTGCCATCAGCTGAATTTGCAGAAAAAACAATGGTCTTTGGTGAGCAGCACATTGTCGTTGTGTGCCCTCCAGGGTCGTCTTTTGTCTCTGCTGTATGCGCAGGAGAACTCTACAAGATAAAATAACGGTCTGCAGTTTTGGAAGAAAGCGTTGTGAAAGCTCTGACAGCCCCCACGAAATACCTGTAGGCTATCGAGGAAACGAGAGGGTCACCGAGGCTAGGGTTTAACTTTCTGGCCTAGTTTCCGTGTGAAACTGAAAGACATGAAATCAATTCCCTTTTTCTCTCTCTCTCTCTCTCTCTCTGTGCTTGGGATGACCGGGCTTTGTAACATTTAACTTTCTGGTCTAGTTTTTTGTGGAAAACATATAAGAAGTTTTGCATTGTTTTGGTTGGGATGAAAGGGCGCTGTGACATCTTTACTTTCTGCTCAGGTTTCCGTATGAATTACACATGAACAGTTTTTCACTTAGACAAATATTGCAGCGTGTAAAAGGAAAAAAAAAACAAAAACCCCTTCGGTGTCCATTAAATAATATGTGTAAAAGACAGTCGTCTTTGGACTCGCAGCTCGAAACAAAATAAGAATGATAAATTAAGGTTCAACGCCAATAAAACAGTTTTTTCTTCTTGAATTATTGAAGAACGTGATGTTGGCTTTTTTATCTCTCCTTTTTTTCTGTAATCTTGCTGCACATGATTAGATTTGCAAGCTTTCCTGAAAGTTTCCGTCTTCCTTCTTAGTTTAAAAAGGGAAACCGTGATAATTCCTGCATTTACATAATGCAATTTGCGCTGTGTGTGTAATTTGCAGCTGACATTCGTTTTGACATGGTTCTTGGGTAACCGAATTTTCCTGCATGCTGGATCTAGGAAAAGGTTCTCTCTCTGTCCTGTACATGCCTCTCTGTTTGCACACACACACACACACTGTCAGACACACACACACACACACACACACACACTGTAAATACTGCAAAATCAACACTTCAATGGATGGCATTATTGGTCCACTAGATTTCAGATGATCTTATCTACCAACTTATGCCTAGGCTTAAATGTTGTGGAACTCCATAGTCATGATGTCGTATCCATTCTGTATTGGTGTGAGTCTGCACTAATACGTTCCTTAACGTTTTTCTTTTTACCATCAATTTGATGTTATTCCGTTTGAAATTGGAGAGAGAGAGAGAGAGGGAGAGAGAGACAGAGAGAGAGTTTGTGTAGCAAAATGTAGAAAGGACAAGATAGAAGAAAGGGTACTGTACCTAATCTTTCATCCTTGAAAAATAAAGTGTCATTGTCATTCTCTCTCTCTCTCTCTCTCTCTCTTTAAAGAATGGGTTTCAGAAAGCCGCAATAAATATCTGGAATGGAAGAAATCGTGACTTCAGGGTTTGTAAAAGTTGAAGAAAAGAAAGAGCAAACAAATAAACAGCAAGCTGGTAACAATAACAGGAGTGGAATGAAAGGCAAACAAACAAAAACACAAACAAAAATATCGACAGGTTCATTTCAGGCGAAGCTGGCCAGAAACGGTTGAAGTTTGCACTGCTAAAGTTCGCACTTTTAGTGGAGTTAAGCAAAGGCGCAACGATGCCACTCACGGAAATCAATTAGTGGGAAGAGGTAGCATTGCAGATTTTAAACTTTAAACTCCTTGAACACTCACCGCGTCCACAGCATACCCCCCCCCCCCTACCGTATTTGGTGGAAAAGGACGTTAAACCCCCAAACAACCCCTCCCCTACCCCTCCGGCGCCAGCCTACCCACCCTCTCCCCCCCCCCCCCCCCCCAACCACACCAGCAACACACAGTAGATGCTGTTTCGAGTGAAAACAGCCGCAGTGCCAATGACTGTCTGATCAATGTTGAGCCAAGGCAGAAATTGTCCATGGTTTGGGTCTGCCTGCTTGCAGTATTGGTTCGGATCACAGACGTGCGAGTTTCCCAGAGGCTGTCTCCTGGGCTTTTTTTTTCTATCCCGCTTTTTTTTTCTGTCTTTTCGCCCCTGTTCCCCCCGTTTCCCCCCCTTATCCTTGGACGATAATCGTTTCCCTGAAGAGTTTCAAAGTTTTGTTTTCGCCCAACTTTTGCAAAGTAAGCATGCCAGAAATTTTCTCCACAAAAAAGTTAGGCCGCTGTTCTGTTTCTTTTACCTTCTTCATTGTTTTTGTTTTCGTTTTATATTTATTTGGACCCCCGAAGGGTTGAAGATCCACCACGTCTGTTGCCCTTCTGATGTATAATGGTAAGATTATTACATGTTTTGTAACCCTATTTTTCGTAGCTGCATCTAAGACTTTGTAAAGTTTTGTATCAAGCTTGGAAGCACAAGTTCCGAAGGGAAACCTCTGGATAAAAGACGTAACTGGCAGAACTTTGGACCCATCCATGCATCAGCTGAAAGAAAACAGTAGGAAACCTCTGGGATATGTTTTGAACTTTGATCTTTGGTTTATTGAACGCCATGAAAGTTGTCATGCTCATGGCTATTTCCACTTCAAACTTTTAACAAGAGAGAGAGAGGCCCACATTTGATTTTTGCCCTTAACTCAGAAAAGTAATAGATATAGCTTTGTTTCAGCTAAAGTGTAACTGACTAAAAAATATTGTCTCTGTGGTAAGTTCTCAAGACGTACATCTGTAAAATGGATTAAACCAAGGCGTTGTTTTTTTGGTATAGGGAGAAATTCGGTACTTTAGATGAGACAGACGCATCACGAGTTATAACATGACAGTCTTCATCGAACATCAAAGAGAACCTATTTGGGATCAAGTTACACAGACACCAGTCAGCTCTCACCGGTGACGAGAAAAGGTTAAAAAAAATTCATTGACCACGTCTGGTTGAGGGTCATCCTCGGGATAATGAAAAAAAAATTCAAGATCAAAGGATTCCCGTATTGTCTCTTGTCGAAGGCGCATGTAAAAAAAGTCTGCTTTGATCGAAACAAGCAGAACCTGTGACATATGTCAAGTGTTTTGCCTAGAGACAGAAGCAGCCCGATGATTCTGTCTTGTGCACAAAAAAGGGTTTGAGAAGTTCTAAAAGAGGGGTCAACACTCCGAGCCAGGGTTAACACTCGGAGCCGCTGTGAGGAGTAGAGAGACACTTTTGCAGCTTTGTGCAATAGACAAGGCTCATGTGAAGCACAACTGAGGTGGAAGTCAAAGGCATCAGCTGTTAACAGCTTTCACTGTCTTCCGAACGCCGCTCACTGGCCTGCCCAGGACAAGCAGGAGAACAAACAACTTCACGCAAACATCAAGGTCAAAGATGGAACCTGAAAACGTCGCTCTGCCCTCTTCTAGTGTCGACAGGAAAAGGCCACTCTCGGGCGTAATAAAGGCGAGCAACTCTTGAGTCCGTATCATTTGCAAGTTTCTCCTGTGTGCCAAGGTCAGAGATTCCAGGCCTGCAGAGCACTTTAATAAAAGCGATGGAGTGACGGTCAATGTTCAGCAGCGTTGATGCCCGATTTTTGTGGGTTTTTTTGTTTTGTTTTTTTTTGGCATAAGAATTACGAGGAAACTTTATCAGCGTCACGAGGGTTTTTCTGTTGTGAAGTCGAACAGAGATGCACTTTGCGTAACCGACACTCGACGATAGCCGCCCTTAGCAAGAATGGAGGTCACAGACAGAACTTGAGAACCCCAGCTAAGTGCTGTCTCTTGTCTTAGAAAGAAAAGGCTACTCTGGCAGAGTCGAGGGAAAAGGGCGTGCAACTCTGCTGTAAACCGATACCACTCTGGTCAGTCGGGGAGGGGGCAAAGACTGTAATAAAACGGATCAGTCACAGGCCCCCCCCCCCCCCAAAAAAAAAAAAAAAAAATGTCTGGAACACATGAAGAGGATGGGAGGGGTAGGCGGTGTGGCTTTATTGTCCAGACCATAGCAATATGTTCCTGCCACGAGAAGAGTGTTTGCTGGAACAGTCATCTCCCTGGGTCGGGGTTATTCCCCCCGTAGCGACTGTCGTGGAAATTGTTGTCACTTTTGAGTGGCGGCTAGCTCGGGGCGTCCCAGCTTTTGATTATCGGCCCTTGCTGTTGATCCAACCGCGCCAAAGAGTTTTGTCCCCTTTTTTGTGCTGTTAGTGTTTTAGCTACAGGTCGCTCTCTCTCTCTCTCTCTCTCTCTCTCTGCACCTGATACACACACTTACCTACCTCCTCGCTAGTAACCATTATAGTCTCATCATAAAACGAAAATTAGTTCGGTTAATAGTTAGCTGTGAAATGGGCAGAATTAATGTTTTGAATTGCATAGATGGTCAGAGGGGTCCACTGAACCACTGGAGCGACAAATCAAAGCTGTTCAATGTAGGTTGGATACAGCACTGGCTGGTACTTTAAACCCTCTTGAGAAGGTAGCTTTTGGCCGTATTCCGGGTTGTTGAATAACCTCTAAGTGTTTGTATCGGCTGCTTTCAGCATAGTCCAAGAGGACGTTAAACTCCCAAACACCCTCCTCTCTGTCTGTCGTCTGTCTCTCTCTCTCTCTCTCTCTCTCTCGTCAAGAGAAAGGTCTGTTTGCTTTCCCACGCCATTTTTGGACGTGACTCCTGGCAACAGAATCTTTCCTGCCTTGACTTTTTCTCTTTTTTTTAATTTTTTTATTCTAACAACCGTTCTTTTCAGTCCGCACAATGCCTCTGAAATGAGTTGACTGAGCAAATATTGAAGCTTTTAATCTGAAACTGAGAGGATTCAAATCAATTCGCATTACTTGTCATGCGGGATTATAGTTGGAGGCGGGGGGGGGGGGGTGAGGGAGGGGAGGAAGACCCTGCTGCGCGTTCAACTAGTGGAATCTGTGAGAAGATGGAACGGGGAGGAGGAGGAGGAGATGGGGGGGGGGGGGGGAATTGCTTGCTGCAAGTGCAGCTGGTGGAATCAGTCTATGAGCCTCTTTTGTCAGTCCTTACAGTTTTCAGTATTTTATGGAAATCCCTATTTTTTCATAATGATAATAAGAAATGGTATTTGTAGGGCGCATTTTTTTTTACAATGAAACTCAGTGCGCCGATCACTCACCGACACACACGCACATTTTGCACAGATGGACAGACGTCCACTGGCGAAACTGACAAATTCCACAGGGAATTACTGGAAGGCTTTGCGAAATAGTAGTGTTTTGAGATTGCTTTTAAAAAACAGACAGTGTGGGCGCATTTCTCGGATTCGCCAGGCAGAGAGTCCCATAAGGTTGGTGCGACAAAACTGAAAGAGCGCTCGCCAAAAAAAAGATTTCAAGTTTGGGAATTTTGAGAAGCCTCTCGGATAAAGGTGGTGGTCAGACGGGAATGGCATTGGGTTTTCGTCAACTGTCACATAGGCAACTCCCAGTCTGTGTATCCTCGTCCAGCCTTCGGGAGGGTCTGTGAGTTGTAGTGGAATAGTATTTCACAAGCAACAGCACGAGATAGCAGCTTTTGAACGCTGTCATCTGCAGTCTCGCGCGCGCTCACTGCGGCTTCCCAAGAGTCGCCTCACGCTTCCGGTTGGCCTAGCACTGGCAGCCATTTTAGCTGTGCAGCATCTTGGCCTTCAGAGAGTGCACTCTGAATTGTGTTACTGTCTCTTTTCTTCGGTTTTTTTTTATATTTTATTTTATTATCCCCGGTTCTTTAGTAATTTACTTTGGGGAAGGGGTGGAGGTATTGGAGTGTTGGAAGACTGAGAAATGGAGTAGAATGGGATGTATGAGTCACGCCCACACAATGTCTTGGTGATCAGATTTTTTTTTCTTTTGACTTTGTTTCTTCCTGAATGTGAGACATCCTGTTTTTTTCCCCCGCTTTCTTAGCATTTATGGTTTTATATCTGTTTTGTTTTTCCATTTTTATCAGGTTTGTTTTGTTTTATATTACATTGGGTTTGTAGTTAGTTTCTTTTTTTTTTCTTTTCAAATCGGTCCTCAGGTGGTTTTCAAGCTTAAATGAGAAAGTACGCTCCTGCCTTCACACACACACACACACACACACACACACACACACACACACACACACACACACACACACACACACACACACACACACGGACGCACGCATGCACCGCACCGCACGCGCGCACGCACGCACGCACGCAGCAGCATCCCCCCCCCCCCACACACACACACCATCACCTCCTCATTCCAGCCGCACCATCCACACGCCTCGCAACCACCAACAAAATCAATGTTTTACAGGACCAAGATGGGCAATACTGCCAATAGAGACAGCGGTGGACAGCCTGATCACCTGCTGCGAGGTTCATAGTCGCCGATACCGCACCAGCGGTTCCCACGAGGACTTAGGACCATCCTTCATTATCGCCCTTTGTACCGGAATGTGGGTTTATGACAGGGCTCAGCAGCAGGGGAACTTGATCACTATCGCGAACTGGATTGGGTTGTGTGGTGGGTTTGTGTTGGTGGGTGGGTTCTGCTCTGAGATCGTCTGCCAGACAATAATGAACTTCAGAAGCACAGAGAATTTGACTTCAGGTTTCGTTTCGTTTTTATTCATGTTCCGGTTATAGTAGTAAGATTAATGCAGTTATATTCCTTATTACGTCCTTCGTACGCCCTTCGTTTGTAGACCACAAAAAGATCAAGTCACCGAAACGCTGGAACAAAACAAAACGACACGCATTTCGTCGGTAATTGGAAAGTACGGTAGTAACTCAAACTTCGGTGCGGTTAAAAAGCCTCGCAAGGTTTCACATACCAGCCAACATACCGATTGCCCATGTTGCTTATTCAGACCGTCATATCATGTAGTTGGTGAACATTGGGCGGTCGGTGGTCTAGTGGTTAAGACTTTGTCACCAACACGTGAGGTCAGGCTCGAGTCCCACTCGGGGCGAAAAAACCTTTCTTTCCCGTATGTGGCACCGTTCATTTGGGCCGACCGTCGGGGGTTCCCTCCGGGTACTCCGGCTTCCTCCCCCTCTGCTTTGGACATGTTCAGCCCACAAAATTCGAAAATACATGCAATTCTAAAATTCCGGAACTGAAATTGCTGAGCTGGTCCTTCGCAACACGTGACTGTTCTGTGTTCATGTCCAGTGTGTGAGAGAATGCGTGTGATTCACGTGAGCGTGCGTATTGAGTTCTGCTCGCGGCGCTTTGAGCCAACTATTTGGGATAAAGCGCCTATGTTAATGCGATTATTAGTATTATTATCATTATAAACATGTACCTAGTCAGCCCTGCACGTTTATGGTAGGTATTGTAGAGACGTGCACATTCTGGAGCCCGGGAACCCCGTGGACGTGAACACAGCTGGGCTGGCAGAAAGGATGGGTGGGCGAGTGTTTAGGAGTTTTAACGCACTTTTCCACCACGCATGGGTGATACCAATAGACGGGGCGACGAGAAAAAGGCCAGCACAAAAAATTTGGACCCAGCCGGGATTCGAACTCACGACCCGAGCATTGCTGGCAGAAGGAGTCACTGGTGGTTTTGACATGTACGCCCAGTAACAAGGAGAGAAACAGGCCATATATGATGAACTAAGGCCCTGAATTGTCCTTGAGATTTTTTTTTCACCCTTCTTTATCGTCGGCCCGTCTCCACCAGTAGTCTTGGAACTCTGCTCGAACCCCGTTAACTGTGGCCCCGACAAAATTCACACACGGTCCCTGGGGATCAATAACGGGCTTGAGTAAGGTGATCACGAGATTGGATCTGACGGAACCAACTACGTCATCACCATCCGAGCCCAACAAATGAGGGGACTGTGTCCTGCTTTTAGTGAGGTCTGGATCTGTGATGCCTCTCTCTCTCTCTCTCTCTCTCTGATTTCCGCTTTTGCGTTGCATGACCATTTTTTTTTTCTTGGAAGGAAGATTCTTGCTGTTATTAGTAACGGAACATTTTCTTTATGACAAAAAACCGGTCCGAACACCATTCAGCGATAGATCGAAGATCTTCAGACTTATTTTCTTTAACAACTTTTGGCCCGTGAGTGCGGGTTTCGGCTGGAAAGGTTTTAATGTCCTCCAAATGGTGACGCCTGAAAGAAACCCCTGTATTTGCTTAGAACTCTTTGCTTTGTACGGGAATCGAGCTCCAAAACCGATGGTGAGCGTAGCTGTGAGAAATACCTTTCATATTGAAACGTGATTGGCAAATGTGAACTAATTGGACATTTGCTATAATAAAAAAAAATATTATTGTGCCATCTGTGTAGAGTTCTTCGTTTCTTGTTGGTCGTTTTTGAGTGCACGGGCAACCATCGGCTTGGGGAGGGTCAAAGGACATGGAAGGGTCAGAGGTCAGAGAAGGGTCAGATCCGGGGAGTCGGGTCAATAAGTGTAATTATCGGCCTGGACCACTCCTCTCCCTGTGTCGCCTTCATTAGTAGGCTGCTAAACACAGGCGCTGCTAGTTTTGTCGCCTTCCCTCCCCTGATTAATGAGAGTCCTGTCCCCTGGTTCTCGCGCGATTCTCGTCTGCTGAGCACACGGGAGCATCGTTTGACGGCCTGTTTTACGCCTCGTGTACAGCTGAGCGCCCCAATCAGGTCGGACATTTGCGCGGTATATTTGGAAACGAGACGTGAGCGTTAGTCACCGGGGGATGACGCACAGGAAGGGAAAGGACAACCCGATCGTCCTGTTGGCTTGCATCTGTACAATATGGGTCAGTGCCGTGGTGATGGAATTAGAACGACAATAGGGAAAGGACGCCTACATATTGGTGGCAGAGAATCACGTGTATGGTAGGAGTACTGGGGTAGGCAGAGAAGCGTGGGTGATGCAGCGTTTGATTTGGTAACTGAAAGGGGGCCAACGCTACCATTGTATGCTCACAGATCTTCTGAGGCTGTTTTCGTGGTATCTATCAGACTACTTAGACACCTGGGCCCGTATGTAAAAGTCGAGGTTAATTTAACCCACGGCTACGGGCCTAAC
This sequence comes from Batillaria attramentaria, assembly GCA_018292915.2. Classification (NCBI taxonomy): domain Eukaryota; kingdom Metazoa; phylum Mollusca; class Gastropoda; family Batillariidae; genus Batillaria; species Batillaria attramentaria. The sequence goes on along the minus strand of JACVVK020000138.1, from coordinate 225,811 downwards.
CAGACTAGGACAAAAGAAACCCAAAAGCAAAATTAAATAAAAAGGAAGCGAAGAAAGGAAGAAAAAAAATCCTTCTATAACGGCTCAGGCACCTTGCTGGAATGGGCCCCGCTTTTTGATTAAAAAAAAACACACAAAAACCAGAAAAATTTAACCCTAGAGCTAGTTTAGTTTCGAGGTTAGACTCTAAACCAGGAATAAAAGCCCTAACCTCGACTACTACATACGGGTCCAGGTCAGAGACAGCGTCTGTAGTGCTGGCACTGAGCTAACAGAAGCGTACTCGATGCGGCGATCACGCTGAGTTCTCCAGTAATGTAACAACAATCGCAGAATTGTGATTTTTTATTTTACTGCTCGTGCAAAATGTAAACTTCATTGTATCGCATTAAGAACTGTATTAATCACCAGGATAGAAAATATTTCGAGCCTACAGGCGCACTCACGAGCGAAACTGTTCCAAAACTTGAGCTGGGTCAGCAAAGATTATTATTCAAGGAGAAAGCTGAGAAAGGCTGTACTACTTACTGCATAAAATAAACAAACATTTAAGATAAATAAATAATAGCTCACCTCTTCACCAGCTGACTATGCTCTGTGCAGTCTGGTTGGTTTAAACATCTTTTATTCATTGAAGGATCACCGTTAAAGAGTAAATAGCATTACATTGTAAGAGAGCACAACAAGTAAAAACTTATGTACGTGCTCATCTCAGCCAGTTTACATAAAAGCATGGCGGAGAAATTGGCGTGAAAAAAAAATGAATTGAAATGTAGAGACAAAGAGAGAGAGAGGGAGAGAGGTAGCAGGAAGAAGAAAGGAAAGGAGAAAAGCGTGAGTGGGTGGGTGGGTGTTTGGGAGTTTAACGTCCTTTTTTTACCACATACGGGTGATATCAAAGACGGGGCAACGATGAAAAAGCCAGCACAATATGTAACCCCAGCGGGGATCGAACTCACAACCCGAGCATTGGAGGTCCAACGCTCTTACCATTCGGCCACCCGGCTCCCTGGAAAGGAGAAAAGAACACATCAAACTTTACTGCAGTAAACATGCAGTAGGGAGTGTGAGTTGGTGGTGGCCACAGCCCGTCCGCGTGGACATATCGTAAAGTAAGTCTGGTTACCTGCAGTCCTGGCGACCGTATTCCTCTTATCTGTCCACCCCCATCTCCGATGCCAGAGTACCGGACGCTGTTCCACCCGGGGTACGTTCAGCAGGCAGGAAGCACGCCTCTCTGGTCTCTCTGAAAACGGTTGCGTGACGCCGTCCATCTGACGGAAACCGTTGGAGCCGAAGCGGCAGGAACCTGCGTCCACGGCCCGCTGTAAACTGCCGGGAGCCCTGGAATTGAATCCGCTGCCAGATTACGTCGTTATCTGCTGCCCCCGCAACCCTAATCTGTCATCTCGCTGGGGGGGATATTTAGTGCCAGGTCTCGTGTCATGTTGTCTGCGTGTAGGCTGTATTGTTTGAAAGGAGCTGGGTGTCAGATGGCCATTTGTTGCTAAGGAGACTTTCTCGACTTCTTGTCGTGCTGTATGTATGAGGTTTATACTGCCCCGTAGACCAGTTTGCGTCGTATTAATAATCATACTGAGTATTGTATAGGCGCTTTACCGCAATTTCTTGAATCGGCTCAAAGCGCCGTGAACTGAACCCAACACGCACGCTCGTGTGAATCACACGCATTCTCTCACATACTTCACATGAACACTTTACAATCACGCGGTGCGAAGTTATTTAGCTATTTAATTTAATTTAGCTATATCATCAGCTATTTAAGTTTCGGAATTTACAATTGGATTTGTTTTCAAATTTTATGGGCTGAACATTTCCGACCATATGTTCAATGGTACTTCTTTTAAAGTAGTGCAGGCATACTGGTGCTGGGAATTAGCCTTTGTTGCTTGAGCGGCGTTAATTATGCCCTAAACTGTGATTTCAAGTTTGGTTATACACGGTAGTTCTAGATTCTCCTCGGGGAATCACCTGGAGTGAGTAAAACACACGTTTGTAAGGTGAGTGAGTAATGAGCAAAAGCGCAGATGTCTTATTACTGTCTGCTGTGGAAATATTCAGTCCATATTTTTTTTTAAAAATGCAATTCTGAAAATCCGAAACCTAAATTGCTGAGCTGGCCCTTCGCACCACGTGACTGTAATGTGTTCATGTCCAGTGTGTAAGAGAATGCGTGTGATTCGCGTAAGCGTTGCGTGTTTGGTTTAGCTCGCGGCGCTTTGAGCGGAATATTTGGGATAAAGCGCCTATATTAATGTGATTATTATTATTATTATTATTAAGTCACTGGATGGTTTTCACCCGGTTTAGCGGATGAACCCGACATGTACCCGACTTTGGACATTGTTTACTGCATTGTTTCTCATGAATCATATTTAGGTTGTACAGTGGTTTAAACTCTCCTCGACGAATACCTGAAGCCTCAAAACATACGTTTCAAAAATGAAGAGTAGGCCCGTAATGAGCCAAACCGTGTAAGTCATGGGCGTTTTACAACCGCTCACACAATGAAGGTTAATCTGTGAAAGACTAACTGTAACATGGACTAGAGGACCGTTCCTCCCCCGGTTGACAGCTATTTGCACGAACGTCTTGTGTGTGTGACACGCTGACCAGAGAGCTCGCATAAATAATGGATCAACTCTTCACCTCCACTCCTTTCTGAAGAACAAACCAGCTTTTTGGGCGCCGATCGCCATCACACTCTGCCGTCTTCTCGGCGTCTTCGGTTCCCTCTGTCAAACGTTTTGGTGCTGTTTGTTGTAGAGTATTTTAGATAATTGGTGTCCAATTGCCTCAGTCATAGTTCTGATTCAGTGTTTCCCTTCATTTTTTTCTTTACTTCAGCCAGTTTTTTTTGTTTGTTTGTTTGTTTGTTTTTGTTTGTTGCTTATTTATTTTATTTTGAGACAACAAAGAATATTTTCTTCGTTTACTTTAGTTTGTTGTCTGGTTGTGAATGTTGAAGAGTAAAATCTACATGACAAAGTTCCACAAGTACCTGTTTAGTCTATTTAGTATACCAAAAGGGAGGGTGGGTGGGTGTTTGGGGGTTTAACGTCCTTTTCCACCACATAGGGTGATATCAAAGACGAGGCAACGATGAAAAAGCCAGCACAAATATTTGGCCCCAGCCGGGATCGAACTCACGACCCGAGCATTAGAAGCATACCAAAAGGGAGCCACTGTGGTAGAGGTGGTGTGACAACTGAAGAATCCGACGCAAATGACCTCTTTTCCGGGGGAGAGTGCACGCGCGCCACTCTCCTCCCTCCGGAGCGTCATCAATTTTACAGAGGACCCAGCCAATGAAAAGAAGCAGTCCTTGTGGAGTTAGGTAAATGCACTTAGCGTCTTCTGGACTCTTTTGACAAACGGTTCACATTTCTTCACCTTCTCCTGCAACATTTCGTTTTGTGCCCTTCTACTGGAGGTTTTTTTGGGTTTTTTTCGGCGAAGAGAATAGAAAAGAAGGAAAGAAGTTGCTATGTGCGACTTGAGTTGTGGGAAAAAAGTGGAAGGTTTGTCTTTGGCTTTGTTCTTTGACTGCAGGATGAATTTGTCTGTGAATTTTGTTCACTATAGTGTGGACAGAAGTACTCTACGTTAGTACTTTTTTGTGTATTTTGTTTCGTGTTTTTAGGCGGGTGAAACTCCGAGAATCGGGCATACATTCATGTAGGTTCTAGGTTTTGAGTAAATGTAATTCTGCAAGCGTTTTCTTCTTCTTCTTCTTCTCTCTCTCTCTCACACACACACACACACACCACACACACACACACACACACACACACACACACACACACACACACACGCACACACACACACACACACACACCACACACACACACACACACACGCACACAACACACACACACACACACACACGCACACACACACACACACACACACACACACACACACACACACACACTCCAGTCACAACAGAACATCCACACGCCTCACAACCACCAACAAAATCAATGTTTATAGGACCTAGATGGGCAATACTTCTGATGGTGATGCGCTCTCTCTCCCTCCCTGCCTCTCTCTCTCTCTCTGTCTGTCTGTCTCTCTCCCTCACTCACACACACACACACACACACACACACACACACACACACACACACACACACACACACACACACTACCCCTCATCATCGACTGGCTCTACCCTCTGGTCAGTAATCCCCCAAAAAACCCTCTCTCCTTGTCTGTGCTTCGCAGACGAAGGTAATCAGTTCATCATCTTGTCACCAATACTTCCCCGGGACCAGACTGACCAGCGCACTGAAGGTCGATAGCATCCTCGTCCAGAGCATTCGATCATCTCGCAATCAGACTTTCTGTCAGCCCCTTCGTTAGCCTCATGTTGGAGCTAGTTAGCGTTACGCACGACTCCGGGGCCGCCGTCTCCCGTTTCAAGGGGTGTTAGTTCCAGGTGGAAGCCCCGGGATCGCCGGCGGACGCAGCCCGCACTGGTAATTAAAGGCATCGCCCATTGTCTGGGAGGCTAGGCAGTCGCGTCTTTGATCTGCTTGAATCGATGCGTTCATTACGCCACGTGCTGCTGCTTCCTTCAGGGATGGAAGAGCCAGATGGTTGTCTCTGTTTGCTGTATATAGCATCACTTTTCGCGTCGTTGCTGTCTGCATTATTCTCTGTCTGCCTACTCGTTTTGTGTGCCCGTTTCTCGTTGCCCCGTCTTTGATATCACCCTTTACGTGGTAGAAAAGGACGTTAAACTCCCAAACACCCACCCACCCCATGCGCCACCCCTTTCTGTGCCCTATTTGTTTTGCCGTGTATGACTGCAGATGACATAATGGTTGGAAATGTCAAACTCCAAAACATAAGAAACCGAAAAGGCTCAAAACAGACACAAACAACTTCGATTTGTTTGTTTTGTCAGAAAACGGAAAGGCTGAAAACTGTCTTATAAGACAAAAACAAACACACATTACATTTCCAGCTAAATGGCTTTCTTTCGGGAACAAGAGGAGAAATTCTTCCAAATACGCAAAGAGCGTCACTTAAAAATATAATGTGGACCATGAGCGTCATAAGACCCCCTCCCCCCCCCCCCAAAAAAAAAAGGAAAAAAAAAAGGAAAAAAAAAAGATAAGTAATGACATTCCCTATGTTATTCAGATTTGAGAGGATGTTAACCTTTTCTTTTCCTTATAGTGTATATTTGTGCCTTTTTATACTCCACGAGGGTTGTAACCATGTAATAGTACAATAGTGTATTCGTGTACGCGTCCAGTCCACTTTGACATACAGACCGTCCTGAGATGGACTCTGCTGCTGGCAAATTTCGGTTCTCATTCTCAGCCTTTTCCTGTCGCCTGTCTGATTATGTGCCTGATCAATACGTGTTTAGACTGGATACCCCTTTATAGGATGAGGCCTGTGGAGTGTGAAACAAGTCATTATCAGTGATCAGAAATACCGTCACAAATATCTAACCCCTCGTGTTATTTATTTAGGTTGACAGCACTATTGTAAGGTGTCCGGCTCACAGTGAAGATCTTCTGATGCAAGAACAAGCGGAAGTAATAACGACAGAGGCAATTAGTAAATTCTTGTAGGTTTTTTTTAAAGGCGTTGTTTTTTTCATCCCACAGTCATTGAGAGTGTAAATTTATCAAAAGCATATTTTAGTAAATTCTTATTGGTGGTTTTAAATTTTTGTTTTGATTCCAGAGTCGTTGAGAGTGTCATTCTTTTTCAAAACCAATTTGTAGTGAATTCTTATAGGCTTTTTTTTTTCCAAGTTTTTTTTTCATTCCAGAGTCGTTGAGACTGTAAATATTTCAAAACCATATTAACTTTATAGTAAAGTCTTATTGGTTTTTAAAAAAATGTTTTTTGATTCCAGAGTCATTAAGAGCGTTATTTTTTCAAAACCATATTTTAGTAAATTCGTATTGGTTGTTTTTTAAAGGTTTTTTTTTCTTTCCGGAGTCGTTGGAGTGCGTAAATTTTTCAATGGATTGTCTGATTGCAGTTCTTGCTGTACAGTGCAGTACAGTCCTCTTCTCCACCTTGTACCTTTGCCATTTTCCTCCTGTCTGTGTACGGTTAAGTTTGTCAGACATGTCGTTTATGGGGGAGGTGGGAGGGGAGGACAGGAAGATGACCTCCCAGTCACTACCCACTTCATCACGGGGGCTTGATTGGACATGGCGTGATCGATCAGGGAAATTAGATTCCTCAGCAGTAGGAAGGAACTACGAAGCCCTGGATAGTCTGACTCTCTCGTGATGAGAAGGAAAGGTTTCTGGTGTGTGTGTGGGGGGGTAGGGGGATGGGGGTGGGATTGCATGAATATTGTGAAATCATTCCATTTTATTCGTACGTTAACCGAATAGAAATGCTGGATTTTAAATATCTTCTTGAACAGGTAGTCTAATGTGACGGACGTGGGAAGATTTCCGAAAAGATTGTTGATTGTGTTTTTTTTTTTTTTTTTTTTAGTTTTTGGTTTTTGTTGTTGTTTTTTTGGGGGAGGGGGGACTTTTTAATTGTTCATTTTATTTGTTTCCTTGACTTAATCTGAACTGCTTAATTTCTGGAACTGGTAGTTTGCCGTCCTCTTGTGTATTGTGACGGGAATAGGGAACATTGGGGGAGTGTTTTTTAATTCAAGTTTTTTGTTTGCTTGAACTGTATCTGAACTGCTGAAAATTGATATCTTTTGGTGGTCTTTCTCTTGTGTAATTGTGATTAGAGTTGTGAACTTTTCTGGCAAACTTGCTGATAGTGTTTTTTATATGAGCTTTTAAAAAAACATTCCATCCTCGTTGTTTGCTTCCGTTGAACTAAAGGTGAAACTGCTGGGTTTTGATTTCTTGGAAATTAGAAGAAAAGGAAACTCGAAACCCTTCCGCAGTCCCTTGCTTTCTCTTGTGTTTTGTGATGAGAGTGGGAAGATTTTGGTGAGCGTGCTGTGGCGGAGTATTTTTTTATTCGAGTCTCAATTTGAACTGCTGAATTTTAGAATCAGATTCCTTGGCAGGAAAATAGGAAGCCTTGGTTAGTCTCTGTCTTGGTGTGTGTGTGTGTGTGTGTGTGTGTGTGTGATGAGAGTAGGGAGGATTTCTGACAAGGTCGCAGATTGTAGTGGTTATTTTATTTTTTTTTTGTTTTTTTTTAATGAGTATTTGTAATTCAGTCCATTTTGTTCTTTTCCTTGACCTGAATCTGATTGTTGTAAAGTTAGATTCGCTCAGCAGGCAGGAAGGAAGCACGAAGCCCTCCTTAGTCTGCCTCTCAAAATGTGTTTTGTGACTGGAGTGGGGAAACTTTTTGGTGAGTTTTTTGTTGTTGTTGTTGTTGTTTTGCTGATTCTGCTGTTTCTTTGTGGATGTTTTCTAAACAATTTATTTTGTCACAGATGCCATGTACCTTGAACTGAATCTCAACTGCTACAGTTGAATATTTAATGTGATATGTGTGTGTGTGTGTGTGCGTGTGAAGGGGGCCCGGGGGGGGGGGGGGCGCAAATGTGTGTGTGTGTGTGTGTGTGTGTGTGTGTGTGTGTTATGAGAGTAAAGAACATTTCTGACAAGCTTGCTGATGGTGGTGTTCTGGATATTTTTGAGTTCAGGTCATTTGGTCCAAAGTTAAGGCTTCCAATCCCAGCTGTGCCAACAACTGTACAGCTTCTTCCACTGGCCGCGTCTCTTAACTCTCTCCATGCGAGTTTTCCCAAGTAGCATACTAACAGATAGTTGCTTCACTTTGACAGGTAGAAACCCGTTTTGCCCGTGCTGTATTTAGTTCCGCACTTTATGTCTCAGAATGAATACAGTTGGCGATCCTATAACTCAGACCTCTGCAGCCAATGTTGTAAACGTGCCGGCCCCAGGTGGGGACCTTATCATGCAGAGTGTTAAATCACCCTCGTGGTGGCGGCTCAGAAATTTTAACCCTCAAAACACCACCCTTGAACCGAATTTGAACTGCTAGATTCCGCTATCTTCTTGAAGTGATGGTGCGCGCGCGCACGCACACACACACACACACACACACACACACACACACACACACACACACACTCTTCGCAGACACACATTTTTGCAGCTTGATCAGGCAGACAGCTCAGATCCTGCGATTTGATTTGGCCCTTGTCTGCCGGGTGAAAATGAATTTGCCGCTCTGCTGCTTTGCTATGACGTGAACTGTTATAGCCTGTCGGCTTAAGTTACTGGTTTCTGGACTGGAGTAGGAGGGAGCAGCAGAGGGGAGCTAGTTGCCTGGATACTTCGTCAACACTGGCGTTGACCTCATCTTTTCTTGTGCATTGCTGACATCCTTCTGCCCCCCCCCCCGCCCCCCCAAAAAAAAAAAAACAACAACAAACAAACAAACAAAAAAACAAAAAACAAAACATTGTCAACAGTAAAAGTTTTGGAAACTATAGAGCCCTTTTAGGGATGAATGAAGTATTTTCAAATCAGTTCATTATTTTCAGTTCTGTGTCAGTTATCAGTTGCCTTGTTTGCTGTAGGAGCCATTATTGGCCGACAGCAAGCAGCAACGTAATTGTCTATTTTTTTAAAGTGATAGAATGACAGTTTGACTGACAATGTCAGTTTGTAGATGGGCCTAAGTGCTTACCGAATATATTACGTTTAGGTCAGCAAACGACGATACACAATGCATGTCCACAGACCCTGGTGATTGCAGACTTAGGACTGAAACTGTAAATGGATTGTCCAAATTCAGTCTGTTCGTGCGTTAATGGGCGAGACGAACTAGACGTGGTTAACGCTTTAGTGCCGTTGTGAAGGACTTTCGTCTTTCTGCTGGTTGTGCTTCCGTTCCCTCCCCTTCTATCCACGCTAGAGATAGCCGGAATGAGCAATGCTGGTGTCGTTGCAAACTTCGCTGTCGTAATGAAATCGCTACACCCGTGGAAGTTGCATGTCTCCCTGGGCCCGCATGTAAAAGTCGGGGTTAGGGAGTTTTAACCCCGGGTTAGAGGTCTAACCTCGAAGGTAAACTAGCTCTAGGGTTAAATTTTCTGTTTTTGTTTTTGTTTTTTGTTTTTGTTTGTTTAGATCAGGAATGGGTCCATTCCAGGCAAGTGCCCGATGCCGTTATAGGAAGGATTTTTTTGTCTTTCTTTCTTCGCTTTTTTTTTGTTCATTTAATTTTGTTTGGGGGTTTCTTTTGTCCTATTTGGGTTAGGCCCGTAGCCCGTGGGTTAAATTAACTCGAGTTTACATACGGGCCCTGATGAATTAAGTTGTTAACCCCAAGTTAACTTCTTCACTTTCACTTCACCCATATCGTAATTGTCAGACTCATTTAAACCTTCAGCCCAGCGAACCGAAATAGGTGCTCCTACTTTGCGCCCTTACATCTGAGTCTACTGGTGAAAAGCTTTTGCTTTCTTCGGTCGTCTATTTTGGAAATACAGGGGACTCTTTGAATTTCGCTGACAGAGGGTGAGTGTTTTTTGACAAAGGGGGGCAACTGCCTGTTGGTGCTTCAATCTGGGTGATCGCTCCTGGCAGAAGAGGCAGGAGTGTTGACTCTGGCACAGACGGCCATCATTTTTTCCCTTCCAGTCACGTCCACGCCACCTGTTGACAGTCTGTGCTGTCCTTTCACTTGCACTGTTTGTGAAGGGAAAATACTTGCGTGTGTATTTGGCGGTCGACTCTTAGAAGTGTTGCGACACTGTTTGCTCTGGCTCGAAAAAAAATCGTCACTTCTTGGAATGCAGACATTTTAGTTGGCGAGTGGGGTAGAAGAGGGTGACAGTTTTAGCTGCACAGTCTTGACTGAATTTAATTCCAGAATGTTCCATGTGTGTGGATTTTACGTGTCTGGCTTGGCTCTTGGCCTTTCGGGCTCGAGCGGGGGTTTGTTCAGGAATCAAGATATTTGATTTTGCCAGTATTGGTGCATGATTTCATCGGGCTAGCTTTGGGTTGCCCTGGGATCAGTAAGGAAAATTTCTTTGACCTTTTGTGGTCAAAGGTCTAGTCGATCTTGGGTCTTGAATTGACTCTAGACACAAACCCGAGTTGTTTGGAAAGCATTGCACGAAATCTGTGAAAGTTCACCTGCACTAACTCTGTGCCATTGTGGAAAGACTACTACCATTACTACTCATTGCGGCAAAAGGTTTAGGCAAACTTGTGAAACTTGATTTGACCTCGGACACGAACCTGATCTGGCTGGAAGGTTGGTCCGTAATGAAATCTGAAAGTGCACTTCACCTAGTCTGTTCCTGATTGAAACATTACTGCTACTACTACTGAAGGGTAGGGGTGGGCGATTTGGGGTTTAACGTTCTTTTCCACCACATAATTATGAGTGATATCAAAGAACAAGGAACGAGGGAAAAAGCCAGCATCAATTCGGGCTTCTAGCTATGATTTGAACACACGATCCAAGCATTGAAAGACCAGCAGCGCTCTACCATGCGGCTGTCTGGTTCTCCATACTAATACAGTTTACTAAGACTAACTTCGGCAATGTAGACGGATGTATATCTCTCATGGTACAAGTACCCATTTCTCTGTCGACCAGCACCCCTCCCAATTCTGACACCATTTTGGAACCCCGGTCAGGAAAACAAGCTTCTGCTGGTTTAGGATGTATCTGCGCTGATGTGAAGCAGTTTCAGACGCCGAGCTTTTGTCCGGGGACAAGCTCATTTTCACCGACAGAGCACGAATGTTTGAGGAAGGAAATTAAAACGCCTTGCCCAGCAGTCGCGGTCAGCCCTGTGGAAGCCTGGAAAGTCGGGCCGAGACATCAGATGGCGGGCGGTAACTCGTGTCGGGACTACAAACACGGTGTCTGTCCCTTGATCGATCCCCGGGGCTCGGCATTGAACGGGAGTCGGACCGCACCTTTAAGTTGGGGGGGAAATTAATTTGATTGGCAATACCATTAAGGTATCTGTCCCTTTACCTTTGCCTTTTTCGCGCGGAAATGGCCGCCTGAGATGGGATGAAAAGTCCTGGTGATTGATTTAGGGAGCCGCGCTCTGGATGATTTTTATGTTGGCAAAAATTGGAACGGGAAAGAGCGTGAGAATAAAATTTGATTACCGTGATGATGCTGACCCTATCAGCACTCCTGTTGCGTGTTCCACACATATCACACACACACACACACAGCATACACACACACACACACATCACACAGAGAGAGAGAGAGAGAGAGAGAGGAGAGTTCCGTGGTGATGCAGAGCATTGCACAGTATTTTCCCCCAAATATTTTCACTGTGAGTTGCAATTTGCAACAGACTCAAAGATTTTTTTTGCTTGCAGTTACAGCTGTACTGTAGTTGACCGGTTGTCGTTTGCATGTTTACGATTACATTGAAATCGCTCGTTTTAGTCTTGTTTTAGCGATTAATTTGTGTTTTTGCTAAATTGATTTTCAGTTCGTTTGTCGTTTTTTGGCAAACCATGGAACAATAAACTTAGCGTTCCACGGGAGTAATTTGCGGAGTTTCTACCCGTTTGTCTGATACATTCTGTCATTCATGCAAATGGCCATGTCAGTTCAGTAACATGTATGACAGTACACAAGGTGAGACGTTTTTTGCTCCACTTCCCTATCATGTCAACACCTTTCTTTACATGTTGTCTGGGCGTCTTACCTTTCTCTGTCCTTTGTCCCTCAGCTCCTCCCTCCCCCCTCCTTCTCCCCTCCTCCCCTCTCTCCCTGCACAGTTGTGTACCGGTAGCACGCGCGTTGCCGCCGTTTGATTGGCTGCAGATCGATCAATATCGCTGGGAACTCGAAGCTACCAACACCACCAGCAACAGGGCTTCACCACTATGTACCCTCCGCTGTTTGTGCCAAGGGGGAGGGGGAGTGGGTATGGCAATGGTAAAATGAGGACTAGGAGGGAAGCAGGGAGGTGAGGACACACAGCCCAGCCAAGGCAATAGAGAATGCAGGCAAGGTAGAACGCAGAAGCAACAGCCAGCAGTAGCAACAGCAAGCATCTCGCTAGCTACTAGCACACCTCTCTGTCCCCCTTACCCGCCTGCCGTATACAGTTCCTTCCTTCTGAGCCTGGCATCTCCCGGTTATAGTCTCCCAACAGCCTCCTCCGTTTGTCCACGTCGAGGGCTTTGAAGGAAACCCAAACACGTGCGTGCGATGCGCTTTTCGTTGGACACACGCACACACAGGCACACGTGAGAGGATTCTGCAAGCGCAGGACTTCGCGACTCAGACCTCGCAACTGACTCAACTCTGTTCTAAAATGTGACAGCGGTTTTTTTCCCCCCTGTGCGAAGAAGTCTGTCTCTTTTAGAGAATTGTGTCTGAGAGCGAGAGAGGGGAGAACTGGGAAGAGTTTGTGGAAACTGGGAGCATTTTATATCCTTTTGTGGCAGTGTTGTCTAGAGCCGAGGCTTCGTGCACAGGTTATTGTCTTCGTGGCCAACGACTGTTCTGGATTATCTGGAGGAGTTTGCACGTTCTCGGCGGACAGGATTGAGAGAAAGATTGCATGTGACTGAGCGAGCCAGTGTTGTGTTCTTCAACTACTGATAGTTGGTCTCCTTCAAGTGCTTTTTTTTTTTTTTTTTTTTTACCAATCAGCAGCTTGCTCATGTCATAATAATGATGCCGACTGTTAGGTAATTTCTTGCAACTAGATTTGAAGAGGGAGTCTTTTTCTGTACAACACTTGACAGACTTTGCTGATAGCAGGTGCCCGGGTTCTCGCTGTTACACAATTTTCACAACTAACAGTTTCACCGGAAAAGTGTCAGAATTCTGATTTAAACCTTCCCATGACAAGACCTATTTACTCTTCAGTACTCACAATTGCCTGTTTATAAGCATTGCTAACAGTTTTCCTGGAAAGAGGGTCAGACTTCTGACTGAAACTTTTACACGACAAGACTTCTGTTCTTCTCCTTCTTCTTCTTCAACTCCGTGCACAGTATGATTTACAGCGATGACGCGCTTGTGAACACACTGGATGTAGCTACGTTGTGAGTGAGGGAAAATTGTCGGAGATACTTTCTCTGAGTGGTGTTGTGCCAACAGCAAGACGCGCGTAATTTTGGATACTGCACAGAAGCATGGACGGGCGGCACGTCCAACACATCTGGGACTATGGCTAGCCGAACCGGTAAGTGACAATGGTATTAGTGAGGTATTGTTAGCCGGGGCCGCCTGCCAGAACCGTAAGTAGCGACGGCGTAATGCGATGTTTTCTAATGGCTTGGGCACGGGTCGGGCCGATGGAATGAGGTTTTGTCTTTTGGGGTTTATGGTGGCGCTCTGCTTATGTACATGAAAGTCATGCGCAGCAGTAGCCTGCTCAGAGTATAGGGGAAAATAAGACCAGTGTTTTAGATACATGAAAGTCATGCGCAGTAGTAGCCTGCTCAGAGTATTGGGATGAAATAAGACCAGTGTTTTAAGTGCATGATAGTCACGCGCAGTAGTAGCCTGCTCAGAGTATTGGGGGAAAGTAAGACCAGTGTTTTAAGTGCATGATAGTCTTGCGCAGTAGTAGCCTGCTCAGAGTATTGGGGGAAAGTAAGACCAGTGTTTTAAGTGCATGATAGTCTTGCGCAGTAGTAGCCTGCTCAGAGTATTGGGGGAAAGTAAGACCAGTGTTTTAAGTGCATGATAGTCTTGCGCAGTAGTAGCCTGCTCAGAGTATTGGGGGAAAATAAGACCAGTGTTTTAAGTGCATGATAGCCTTGCGCAGTAGTAGCCTGCTCAGAGTATTGGGGGAAAGTAAGACCAGATAGTCATGCGCAGTAGTAGCCTGCTCGGAGTATTGGGGAAAATAAGACCAGATAGTCATGCGCAGTAGTAGCCTGCTCGGAGTATTGGGGGGGGAAAAAAGACCAATGTTTTAAGTTACTTTACGGTAAGGTTTGGGCAGGCAGCCCGGCTTTGAAATGCAGTTGGTTGGTTGGTTGGTTTGGTAATTTAAGGTCCTTTTCCACCACATCACGCTGGTATCAAAGATGAGACAACAAGGCAATAGCCAGCACATCGGCTTGGATTCGAACTCACGACCCGATCATGTAGAGTCCAACCCTGTACCAGCTCGGCTATATCCCCGGTGCAGTTTTATGCGCCAGTTTTTGTACAGTAATAAAGGTAGCAATGATGAATTTGCTTAGGACCCAGTTTTAGTTTGTAACTATCAGGAGTACTGCTGTCGTGACCATGTCTTCATTATGGAGTTACAGTAGGAGAATAACATGTTCGAAAGACGCAAGTTTACATACAGTGCTTAACACCCCTTCACTCTTACTTCGAAGAACCTTCACTATTTTTTTTTTTTACTCCACCGTTCTTCGCTGAATCTTGAACATTTTAATCGAGTGCCATTTCTTGAATTTTTACCGCTGATTTTTATGCCTAAGTGAACACACGACGTCCCACAAAAGCCCGTGTGGTCGATTCCAGAGAGGATGTCCCCTGGCAAGCTATTTCCCTCGATTGATTATGACTTGTTGTTTTGCAGTCTTGTGTAACGCACGTGCAGTACAGATGCCAGATGCTTTCTGTCGCCACAGGCAGTGACCGTTGGGGGATGGAAGAAGTCTGGTGTTTTCTTGCCTGAGAATATTCCTCGCCCCAAGCGGTCGATAGATTTTAAAAAATGTGGTCAATTTTGTTTTGTCCTTCTGGTGCACTGGTGCGGGAAGTGATCTGGAAAAGTCTGTATTTCTTTCTCTGTTATGCACGGGGGAAAAAAAACTGCCTTGAACTGGTTGCACTTATGAGTCATGATTTGTTTTTTCCTCAGCATTTTGGGTTTTTTTTTTCCCTCTCCGTCCCAACGATCTTTAGCATGTTGCTTGTTCGGGTTTCTTGAAGCGAGCGTTAACATGTTGAATAATTTACTCTGCCAAGAGTGCTATTATGAGACAAGAATCAGCATGATTACGCATTCAGTGCGCTCTACGGCATCTCCTTACAAGTCGTGAATAGAGCTTTACACAACACTTTTAGCCAGTCACTGATTAGGTCACAGTCACTGCTGTGTAAAGATTCAGTTCAGTTCAGTTCAGTTTAGGATGGTATCTCTGCGCACAGAAAAGCCCATACGCTCCCACCCCGTCTCCAGTAGACCTCCCCCAGACTCTTCAAGTAGTACGGACTATCCTCGACCTGTATATGTTCGATGTACAAAGAAGTGAAACTCAGCTCGTGCAGGCGCGTGTCTCAGACTCCTGACCACTTCTCATGTTCCTAGGCGCAGGTCATCCGTAATGCTTGCCCGGCCGGCGAGGGTATCTGCTCTGTGATTGCATACATAGCAACTAAAGAAACAGGTGGCTCGAGCGGGTCATCGCGGGTAGTTTGTATTATGAATTTTGTTGATGTTTTGTTCTTCTCACATGCTTCTGATAGATCAGTGAAAACTGCCGTCAAAAAGGAAGGAAGAGGCATCGCTTGTGGCCCATGGCGGCAGCTACTAGATGGATGGTAAGCAAAATGGCGACCTTTTCCCGTTGTTATGCTGTCACTTCAAAAGTTTCGAAGGCAATTGCACTCATTTAAAGCCGTGACCCTAAGACATGATCATAACCACATAGGCCATCGTCCCGAATGAACGGTGCCACGTGCGAGAAGGAAACATTTCTTCGCCCCGAGTGGGACTCGAACCGGACCTGTCGCATTGGTGATAAAGGCTCCCACTCACTAGACCACCGACACCCCCCCCCCCCCCCCCCCGCAATACTGATTGTCAGCTTTTTCTTTATCGTGTCAGATAGTGGTTTACTTCAGACATTTAATAATCTGCATTGGCGAAATACCGTTTCCCAAGCCAAACACGTGCAATGGGGATTGCAGCTCTGGGGGATTCAAACAGTAGAAAATTTAAGTCTATCCACTGTCACCTGAACCTCAGTAACCTACATTTCGACACACCGTAAACCGTACAGACCTAGTCCCTTGACTTCCACGCAAGCACAGAGCCATAACAGGATGACAGCGTTTACGCCAGGGCCATGATGCAATTTATATCTATGCCCGAGCCAAGTTTCCAGTCAATTCCAGGGGAACTCATCGCGTAGTAATAGCATGGTGGTAACACGCTCTCTCAGAAGGCGGACAGATGATTAGCGAGTGTATCGTAACGCCGTTAGCTTTCTGTCGATGCGCTCGTGCAAGTTTGATGCGCGTGGGGAATACGGGATCAATTTTTCATGGGTCGATCAGTCGGGGCACATTGTGGCCGTGCGCTGTTACCTTGAACTGTAACACGGACAGTGGGTGAGGAGAGACGTATATAATATGAATCATGATATCGCACGCGTTGACATCGTCTGGTCACGATTTGACGAGTCTGACGGCGAAACGAGGCTCTGTCGTCGAAATGGAGGCTTTGGTGGCGAAACGAGGCTCTGTCATCGAAATGGAGGCTGTACTTGCGAAAACGAGGCTCTGTCATCGAAATTGAGGCTCCGTTGGCGAAACGAGCTCTTGTCAGTGAAGTGGAGGCTCTGCTGACGAAACGAGACTCTGTCAGTGAAATGGAGGCTCTGCTGACGAAACGAGGCTCTGTCAGTGAAATGGGGGCTCATCTGGTGAAACGAAACTCTGTCAGTGAAATGGGAGGCTCTGCTGACGAAACGAGGCTCTGTCAGTGAAATGGAGGTTCTTCTAGTGAAACGGGACTCTGTCGTCGAAATGGACGCTCTGCCGACGAAACGAGGCTCTGTCAGTGAAATGGAGGCTCTTCTGGTGAAACGAGACTCTGTCAGTGAAACTGAGGCTATATGCTGGCGAAACGAGGCTCTGTCATTGAAATGGAGGCTCTGCTGGCGAAACGAGGCTCTGCTGGCGAAACGAGGCTCTGCTGGCGAAACGAGGCTCTTATGTCGAGTGTGTGGCTATGACGGATACAATAATTTATGTCCTACTCCTTGGACTAGAAATATACATAATGTTCTAGTATTCGTTATTGTTACAGATTATAAATGCAGCCAAATGCAGGGCGTTGGTTTGTATGTGCTTTCAGAGCACCAGTACGTCGTATCACAATACTTACGTGTAAGTGGTTTAGGGTTTAGGCAATACGATAATCAGGTAATACAGTCTGTGGTACCATATTAGATTTTTCAAGCTGTGTGCATTGCAGTGCTGTGGTGCTCTCTCTCTCTCTCTCTCTCTCTCTCTCGTAGCACACGTTTACATATATATATGGACATACTAGTTCACGCATGCGGTACTTGTGTGTGTGTGTGTGTGTGTGTGTGTGTGTGTGTGTGTGTGTGTGGTTTTATGTTCCAGGCTTAAGTATGTTCGATCGTTTGGCTTTTTTGTTTATTTGTTTGTTCTTCAAAACGGCAAGTTTAAAAATTGGTTACAAGACCAAAACTTCCACCGTTTTCAAATAAAGTTATTTCTATTTCAATTTCAATTTCAGTTTCAATCTCTCTCTCTCTCTCTCTCTCTCTCTCTCTCTCTCTGTGTCCTTGAAAGACTTCATCAACAAGACCAAGCCAACAACAGTTTTTAGCTCGTAATTTCCTTTTTTTAAATTCTAAGGACGCCGCGTTGTGAAACACCGCATTTAATTTTCTGCGTGGTTCGCCTTGCAAGCATCTCGTGTAGCTCTTGACATTTTCGTCAGCTTGATATAGTGTTTCTTCCTGGACATCGGCGGGTTCTGGGGGCTTTGCGAACAAATTGCCGACAGGAATCTTTTCAAAGCGTTTGAACAGTGAATATATTGAGCATTGTTGAGGTCATGTCCACACCTTGTAGCTGAAAGTGGAAATGTGGACTTTGAGTTTGACACACTGCTGTCGCAGCGTTCAGGGCCCGTATGTAAAACTCGAGGTTAATTTAACCCACGGCTGCGGGCCTAGCCCAGACTAGGACAAAAGAAACCCCAAAACAAAATTAAATTTAAAAAAAAAGGAAGCGAAGAAAGAAAGACTAATATCCTTCTATAAGGGCGTAGGTACCTTGCTGGAATGGACCCGCTTCCAGATTTAAAATTAAAAAACAAAACAAAACCTACAGCTAGTTTAGTCCGAGGTTAGGCTCTAACCCGGGGCCAACATCCCTAACCTCGACTTCTACATGCGGAGCCAGGACAACATTTGTCGCCAGCGTGGGAAGGGTTAATATGGCGATAGACCAGCAACAAACCCACCAGCCAACCAACCAACCAACCAGCCAACCAACCAGGAAATCCGACGGCAACAAACGTGAATACATCTGACCGTTTACCTGTCCGCCTCAGTCACTGCATAGTTTATCGACCTGACCGAACTGTTATCATTTCGGACACGCCTCCGGGGGGGCGACCGCCAAGCATGTCCTCCATGCGAGAGTCAACACGTTCAAGCGGCTTGTGCCCGCGCTCAACATGTCGTTTGTGCCGTTATGCACGTGCACTGGCCGCTCGAGGGCACTTAGCGCTGTTTGCACTGGTCCCCGATTCTGGTTTTGTTCTCCATAAATCCGCCTCGCTGCGACGCCGTCCCGTGAGTCACCGCGGCCGAAGGGGTTGCTGGGTAGGCTATCGCCTTGTTTATGGGTGTGTTGTTTAGGTTGTTGGTTAGGTTGTCGCTTTTATGGCTCCCGTGATCGTGGCCGGGATGAAGCGTCTGTTTGTTGATCAGGCATTTGATATGTCCGGCGGATGAGACGGGACGCAGTCACGTGAGCCTTTTGTTGCGTATTCATCCATCAAGTGGCCTTGGAGAGCCATTGTAAATGTTATCTGGTTGGCACCAGGATTTTTTTTTTAATGCAGATGTTGACTGATATTTTCATGCGT
The DNA here is from genome assembly GCA_018292915.2 of Batillaria attramentaria. Lineage (NCBI taxonomy): Eukaryota > Metazoa > Mollusca > Gastropoda > Batillariidae > Batillaria > Batillaria attramentaria. Next base: position 207,021 of record JACVVK020000138.1, on the reverse strand, counting down.
TGACGGGACAGGCTGTTTTTCCTCTTACAAAAGCGGAGCCGGGGTCGACGAGCAGGTAGGGGGTTGGACAGGTCGTGAGTTCGAAACCCCGCATGGAGCCAGGCATTTGTGCCAGCTTTTGTTCTCGTTCTCCCGTGTTTGATATCATTCATGGGACTCGACAAATCTTCTCAAAATAGTCACCAATCAGCGCCGTCCGCAGCCAGAAAACGTCGTCTGCTCAGTACGCGGAACACTTCTGGAACAACATAATTATACTCCAGCCAGAGTCACCACAATGGTTTCAGACTCTGTATTATGACCGCAGTGACTGATTCGATGTAAAGTTTTTCACCCAGTGACATATGCCTACCATACGTATTGAGACTTTCACTCTTAAAAGTTAATGCAAACGTCGCAATTTTTGCTTGAAATTTTCAGGTCACTAGAAACCACTTCAAGCAACTGTCACACAATCTGCCGCGGTCTTGGGCCCAGCGAGATGGCCCACGCCTTGCATGATAGTGGCTTGAAGTGGCTTCTACTGGTGTGCTGTGGCTCATTCTTTTTTCACCAATCTTAATATTGTATAGCGGGCAGGGGGTCGTCGGGCTCGGGTTTCTGAGTTATCCTGTTTTCTGATTAGCTAAACTTGCTCGCTCGGCATGCGTCTATTGCTGCGGTCCTGCTCTCATTTTCGCCGCACTGTTTTGCGCCATATTTCTTGCAAAAGCTTCATCGCCTTCTCCCAGAGATGTATCTGCTTCACCGACTTCGGCTGTGGCAGGCGGCATTAGCCCGGACACATAAAAATATTTCATTTCTCCTTCTCCGGGTCGAGTCATTTGTGTCACGTGTTGAATTAATAAGCTGGCTTGGGGAGTAAATTTGATCGACCGCATTTTTTTGTTTTTTTGTTGCTGCTTCCCCTTTTTTGTTTTGTTTTGTTTTCTTCTTCTACATGTTGGCACGCGAGAACGTTAAGCTGTGTGTTTTTAGACATCGAACCTCATAGCGGTTTCAAGGTGACGATGTCCCTTAGCTGGATTGAAAAGCGATCGATGGTGATGTATTGCTTGTTGATGTTGGCCGCCAAAGGCAGGCCCAGTTTTCGGTAAAACGAGAGAACGAAATGAGATGGAATGGGCAAAAGAAAACTTTGTTGAAGGTTAGGGATTGAAGGCTTTTCAATGAATACAGAGAATTGCGTAGAACAATAGTGTTGTTGTTTTTTCTTTGTCTTTTTGGGATTAGGCGTACAGGCGAACTTGGACAAACGCGAAATACCATTCTACACTAACATTTGAAATAAGCTTTGTGAAAATAAAAGTACTGAACAGTGCGATTTAGCAGGCTACTTAAAAAGGTTGTATGAAAAAAAAACGACCACCCCCTCCACAAAAAATAAATAATTAAATATATTATAAAATTAAATAAAATAAATAATTAAAAAAAACCAAGTGGAAACAATGCAAGTGTGTATACTAATTGCTATGGCAGAAAGAGAGAGAGAGAGAGAGAGAGAGAGAGGGTGGGTGTTTGGGGGCTTAACGTCCTTTTCCACCACATACGGGTGATGTCAAAGACGGAGTAACGATGAAAAAGCCAGCACAAATATTTGGCCCCAGCCGGGATACGAACTCACAACCCGAGCATTAGAAGTCCAACGCTCTACCATTCGGCCACCCCGGCTCCCCGAGAGAGAGAGAGAGAGAGAGAGAGCGCACACGCATTCATAGAGATTCTCGCATCATACATCATCTCATACATCATAGAGATTGTCACATCATACACAACCATAAACGTTCTTTGATCTCTTCAGCCAATTAGTCCCCTCCCTTCGAAGTGTTGATTCCCCATTCTGACCTTCCTCAGCTCAGCCACAGCCGAACAGCGAGACTGAGAGAGAAAGAGGCAACACGTATACATGAGCGTTCTCTCAATACCTAATCACACACACACACACACACCCATAGACACTTTCTTCTCTTCAACCAATTAGTCGCCTTCAGAGGTGTTGATTCCCCAGACTTCTCCTCACCTCAGAGACTCTATGGTCTCTGAACAAGCTTGGCCGCTACAGCCTCCAACAATCCGTCCCGCCAACTCCTATTTTGCCGGGGCTAGCCACGAGAAGTTAAACAAGGCGGGGATTATTCAGTTTACCGCCTCCCCTCGCGAGACCTCGAGCTAACGAGTCAGCGGGTTGACATTGATCTTAGGTGGGCGCCTGATAACTTAATCTGCGCACGTCCAGTGCTCCCAGTGTGAGAGGGGGGAGTGTGGCGGCCGGCTGGTTGGTCGTTCGGTCGCTGGTGGTGGTGGTCATCCTGGTGTAGTAGGGCTGGTGTCGACGTTGTTGTTGTCGTTGTTGGCCTGTTTTTTGGTCAGTTTGAAGTTCCTTGTTGTGGTGCAGTGGTTGCTGGTATTGTTGCCGGCCTGTTCTAAAGTCGGTTTTCTGTATCTCTCGAGTCCGGACCCCCCCCCCCCCCCCCCCCCCGCCTCTCTCTCTCTCTATCATAAAAAAGAACAAGCCACTGCACACCAGTAGGAGCCACTTCAAGCCACTATTACCGCTAGGCCCAAGACCGCTGCAGATTGCGTATTAGTGGCTTGAAGTGGCTCCTAGTGATCTGAAGATTTCAAGTAAAATTGCGGGTTTTCTTTTCAGTTGCTTTTAAGAGTTATCTGGTAGTTGTTCTGCTACGGTGTTAACTGTTACTGTTTCTTCTTGTGGAAAGTTGTAGCTACTCTCTCTCTCTGTCCAAGTATTGTCGGTTAAACTGATAAAGGTCCTTCTTTTGCTGGTGGGTTTTGTCGGAAAAGAGCTTGCCGTTGACCTGGTGTGGTCAGTTCTAAGCTTCATTAATGCATTGTCCAGATATTTTTTTCACACTCTTTTTTTAAAAAAATCGAATGGTAGAGCGTTGGACTTCTAATTCTCGGGTCGTGAGTTCGATCCCGGCTGGGGCCAAATATTTGCGCTGGCTTTTTCATCGTTGCCCCGTCTTTGATATCACCCGTATGTGGTGGAAAAGGACGTTAAACCCCCAAACACCCACCCACCCTTCTTTTTAAAACCTCTCCCCAAGCGCCGTGAGCAGTCAGTCAGGGTGCAGCCGTGCGCTATATCATGTCTCCATCATCATCATCATTTTCATCATCTTCATCATCATCTTCATCTTCATCGTCACCTGTGACTTGAGTCATCGGTAGCTTGCTCGCCTACATGCATACTTACGCTCATTCCTTTCGTGAACATTCCGAACCCTTAACGTGATCAACCAGGAAGAGCTTATACCGACTCCGGCGGAGAAAATCCGGGGTTCAATAAATCCTGCAGCAAAATCTTAATCCCTTGTCGCTCCGGTTTTTTTTTCCCCCGTCGTCACGACAGTTCCACCCTATCGGCGTGTGTGTGTGTGTGTGTGTGTGTGTGTGTGTGTGTGTGTGTGTGTGTGTGTGTGTGTGTGTGTGTGTGTGTGTGAGAGAGAGAGAGAGAGTGAGTGAGTGAGTGAGTGAGTGAGTGAGTGAGTGAGTGAGAGAGAGAGAGAGAGCTCTGTCACTAAGTGTTAAAATGTGGTGGTCTTAGACCATTTTCTTAGCACTGCATTAAAATTATTTGCTTTGGCTCGCTACTTTTAGACTGACAGCCTAGTTGCAGGGGATCTGGAGTTGAAAGTCTGCTGAAGCCTTTTTCCCCCTGGAAACTAAAGCTTCCCTGTCATTTCATTTTCGTGATGGGAGCACATTTTTTTTTTTTTTTCGCTTCCCCCCTCCGATGGCAGACGCCCTAATACGAGGCAGAAAATGTATTAAATGAAAATCGCGTTAGTGTGAAAGCTTTGGTGTCGGCTCCAGTTTCGTTCGAAATTGCAAGAGAGAGTTTCAAATGCTTCCCCCCCCCCCCCGCACTACCATTATGTCCTTCGACAAATATTGGTACGAGTGGTGGTCAGTAACACATTATAATGATATTCGTTGAATTCTTTTTTACGTTGAATTCTATTTTACTTTCATATTTAATATCAAGATCTTTAATGACTGTGCATTATTTTAATTTTTTTGTATATGTAACAGAGCATTACGTGAGAGGAAAGAAAATTTCTGTTTCAGATTCTCGCTTAAACAGACAATAAAGTATTTTGAATTAAATAGAATACGTGTTCTCTATAGACGAGTATATAGTTATTCAGAAGGCGGCATAGAGAGCTCCACAGGCATTCTGTCAAGTCAAGTCAAGTTAATGTTTCCAACGCTCTGGTGGCATAGGAAAACAAAAGGAAACGTATGAAAATAAAAGTGAGACAACGAAAATATCAAACAACAAAAAACAACAAACAAACAGAAAAACGAACAAACAAAAAACCCCAAAACAAAACAAACAAGCAACCCCCCCCCCCCCCCCCGAAAACCAACAAGAGAACAACCGAACAAAACAAAATCAGGAACAAAACACTCTTGCGTGTTCCGATAAATACCGTTACAAGTTGTGAACAACATGAACAACACATTATGATAGTTTATGGTTCACGCCTTCAAATTCAATTCAAATTCAAATAATTCTTTACTATCCCAAACGGGAAATTCGGTTGTGGTGGACATAAAACGAACAACCAGACAATACATACAAAAACACATAGACTGATATTCCACACTTTAAAATGACATAAGGGTTTCAGTAAAATATCACCAAAATTACTACTTAATATTAATAATAGTGTGCACTTTCTCTCATGCTTGTACATTTTGCGGTAATTAGTCTTCGCCTTCGACTGACATGTGTAACGCACTAACTTACAGTAACAGCTGATCTGTAGAGCATTATTTCTCATAGTCGACGATGGCTGTTGTAGAAGTAGGGGGCCACCGAGGTTACCATAGAAGTAGAGGGAAAACATGAAAGAATAACTGCAAAACGTATATTTGTTGTCGGTTCTTATTGTTTCGGGAAATGTGTGTATGTGTGTGTTTTTGTTGTTGTTGTTTTGTTATCTGCCATGCCAATTATATTTCCCTTTCCTGTCACGAAGGAAGTCATGTGCAGATAAAGACATTGTACTGCCGAAGTTTTGCGCTATTCTGGGGCATCTGTGCATCTGCGGTAGCGATGGCACCAGAACCAGAAGTACACGTGATGGTACTATTCCAGAACTGTACTGCACCAGTTTGCCTAATCCTTCATGTAAATCCCGCTTTATACCGTTAGACAGTTTTGGATGTGCGGACAGATCCCGAACTAAACTCGTTTATCTCCCCTTTGGACGAAACTCCCCTCACAAATCTTAGTGACAAGTGAGCCAGGCAGACTTACCGAACCTGATTACCAATCATTGAGCGCGGCCTGTACCGAGCCGTGAGCGCCATTGTAGCGTAATTACAAATACATTGCCCCCAGGAACAGTGTCGAGTTGTCGGTCCTGTTTGAGCAAAGCCTGCCGAGATGCGCCGAGGTTGATCAACATGCAGGGGAGATAACTCGCCGGGACACAGTCTTGTGGTCCTCGATAGACCCTCGGTCATCACATTAAGCGGGGGTTAGTATCGCATCAGGGCTAGCGTGATGACGGCTGGCCGTGAGAGAGAGAGAGAGAGAGAATTATTCGGGAACGTAATAAGTGAGGGAGGGGCGCAAATTGCCAGTAGTGAATAGGCAGCAATATTCAAATGTCATGCAAATGAAATGCAGAAATTTTCGTTCACAGTGCTGGATCTGAGTGATGGTCGATTCTGCAAAGTTCAAAAGAAGGCTAGTATGTTCAGTGCTAGCTCCTGTCAAATGCATAGTGACGGTTTTTGTTGCTGTTGCTGTTGTTCGTTGTTGTTTTGTTTATTTTTTGTTTGTTTGTTTTGTTGCTTTGGGGGGGGGGGTTGTTTTTTTGTTTGTTTGTGTTTTGATTGTTTGTTGGTTGGTTTTTTGTTTGTTTTTTGTTTTTTGTTTTTTTTTTGTTGTTGTTTTTTTTTTGGGGGGGGGGATGTTTTTGTTGTTTGCTTCTTCCATTTGCGTCATGACAGAGAAAGCGATCGGGCATGCCATTCAATTGGTTATTCAAGTACATTCACGCGTTAGACGTTAGTGCCGTTGTTCTAAACGAGCACCACAGATTGACGCAGAAACGCTGAAGTCCACAAGAACATTCCTTCGGCCAGTGTCCGTTCTCAGCCTTTGTGTTTTTCTTTTCCGAAAATGACACTTTTACATTCAAAAGTTTATCAGTTAGAGTGTTTTTTCTGACCTTTTTTCCCCCCCAAACCCATCGATCTCAGAAAAGGTGACAATTGCCTCCGTGACCACCTAACATCCTTGAGCTTCTTGAAATTTGCTTAAAATCAATTTTCTGTGAACTGCACACACGGCGCGGACAGAGGATGCATACTCGCCGTCCTCTGCGCCAAACAAGCAGTAATTTTCCCGAAGATTGTGGATTTGCCGAGGGAAACTGGAGAGATAGGAAAATATTTACCGAGCTTTTGCTCGTCATCTTGCAGAGCTGAGCAATTTGATTCCGAGTGTTAGGCCCCATCCTGGACGACGGCCCAAATGGGTAGTCTGGGCGGGCAAGAATGGATATTGGGTCGAAACCGGTATCTGCTCATAGAGGAATGGATATTGGTCAAAACTAATATCTGGTCATAGAGGAATGGATATTGGTCAAAACTAATATCTGCTCATAGAGGAATGGATATTGGTCAAAACTAATATCTGGTCATAGAGGAATGGATATTGGTCAAAACTAATATCTGGTCATAGAGGAATGGATATTGGTCAAAACTAATATCTGGTCATAGAGGAATGGATATTGGTCGAAGGTAATATCTGACCTTTGAGGAATATTTAGTTTTTAATATTTTGACAGGGAGGGCCGACAAGGCATGTTGTGTGTGTCTGTCAGTGCGCGTTCCTGGTGTATGTTTTTGTAAATAGTATTCATTGTGTCTGACGTGAGCCAGGAGGAGGGGAGCCGGGATGGCCGAATGGTAGAGCGTTGGACTTCTAATGCTCGGGTCGTGAGTTCGTATCCCGGGTGGGGCCAAATATTTATGCTGGCTTTTACATCGTTGCCCCGTCTTTGATATCACCCGTATGTGTGGTGGAAAAGGACGTTAAACCCCCAAACACCCACCGTGAGCCGGGAGTCGCTTTCATTTGGGAAATAGGTATTGTCTTCCATACTCTATCCGTTTTGGTCTTTGCTTATCGTATCAGACAGAATATAAGATTAGACAAAAGTTAGCTTTAAACCCCGGTCTTGTGTTTCAGCCGTATAACTGCTGGGATCCACACTGAATCCAATCCCATTTTCTGGTCGCACCCGCACACACCAAATACCATTTTGCGCCTTCAGACTCGGTCACTAGCCTCGTGTTCCTTAAATAGAGCGGGAGGGAAGGACTGACTCTTTTAGGAATACATATGTCTCAAGTCAAAGTCAAAGTCAAATGATTTTATTCCTTTTTACCCTATCGAGGTGTGGAGGAATTGGCAAAGTGAACGGGACAACAAAGACATTAAACGACAAATCACAATAACAACAACAAAAATTAATACCTGTACATTGGCAGCAGCAAAACGAGTTTTTACATGAACACACACACACACACACACACACACACACACACACACACACACACACACACACACACACACACAGAGTTTGTTACATTTACATATAAACCATCTTATTAAGTTTGATGTATTTCTCGATATTTGTGTTTTCCTCTATCCTCTCTCACTTTCATCAGCACACTCATTTTATGGTTTTAAATTTAATCATAAAATAAAAAGAAGTCTCGTAATTATTCTTTAATTGTTCGTCTCCAGTCATTTTCCAATGGCGGGGGCGTTAAAGTTCGTCGTCAGGTGTTGGCTCTGAAGGCGCAGAATGGTCCAGTCCCGTCAACTCTGCATCCTCATATCCGTTCTGGCTTGTCGCGTAACCATATCGGCTTTATTTCGCGTGGGGTCTCAACAGACGTTGAAAACGGAGGAGAGGAAAAACGAGACTGCCAAGAGACGTCGATACCCTCCAGAGTGTTGGACCGTCTCCTTGGCAACAGGCACGAAAAACTGGCCATAGAATCCCAATCTGAAAGCATTGATTTCACATACATAAAAATATTTTGTTACAATTAAATCAGCAACCCAATCCGGTTTGGCTAGATGAGGGTCAGAGAAGGGTCGGTGTTGACTTCCAAAAGAGCGCTGCGATATTGTTGTTTTCCCCCTGATCGTGCCTGACCAAGCTTTCCTTTTTTTCGTGCTGTGATTGGATGAGAAAGTTCTCGATTTTTAAGGACAGAAAGTCCGACATTTAGGGAAGTGCATTTATAGCAGCTGAAAAAAAAGGATCAGCGTTTTTGACATTTGATGTTGATTTTAACGTTTTTTGGCAACCACTGCTTAAAAAGTTGGCAGATCTCTTGGAAAATACAGTCACATATTTCACAGAGGAGACCTTGTCATCGCTTGAACATTTCTAGCAGAGTACTTACATTTTTTTTCTGAAGAGGAGTTTTTGTCTTTGGCAGTTTACAGTTTGTGACAATTTCTGCTTAGAAAGTTGACATTTTGTCGAAGGAAATAGAGTGACACTTTCATAGAGGATGATCTCAGCATGTCTGTATAAACAACACTGTGACACACTGCTGTACATTATGGTTTGACGTTTCCTGTTCTTCTTGTACTTGTTTCCTGTAGATAATGTTTCCTCCGGCGGACAAAACACCACAGATATTGATTCCTATCGAATAGGTGTTCCGAAGACGTGCCCAAACACAGCGGATCCATTTAATACAGCCATGGTATCCCTTCTTTTGGCCGAACAGTTTGATAATAACGAAACGTGAAGACGATGGCTGGGATTTGGGCCCAGAAGGTCGAGTGGTCTGTTCATCGTCCTAGAGTTGCAAATGAGTGAGAAAACAGAACGTGGTTCTTCCGCCGCTTCCTTCGCCCTAGTTGCAATTCCGGAGACCGGGACAGGAAAACCAGGACAGGAAAAGCTAACATGGCGCCTCAGGGGCAGAAATAATTGGTCGTCGTGTGACCAATAAACAAATGCTGAGGGTTCCTTCTATGACTTGGAGAAAAGGCTTTGCCTGTTAATGGTTGGCGTACATGAGACTCCACACGGCCTTCTGCTGTTCCACAGACTTTGCATTTCTGAGTTGGTTTCATGAGGATGTTTCTGGGAAATACCCCTAGGAAAAGTCGTCGCTTGTTAAGTGTTGGACGTACACCAGACAGCCTTCGACTGAGTACGTAGTGATTTTCCCGAGTGTCTGTGGGGTGGTTTCAGTTGAGAGTTTGCAATTCAGTTTCTGTGACTTGTATACTTGGAGCTGAAACTTTGACTGACACTCTAAAATGAGATCATCTCCCAAATGCAGAGTCTAGGCTACAGGAGAAGGACATCTGGTTTCCGGCGCAAGCCCACCACTGACACCAGCAAAGAATCTTTGACCCTCCGTCCATCCACAGTTTTGCTGAACTCTACTCTATCTATTAAATAAAAAATCCCCAGGACAAGTCATTGCTTGTTAGTGGTGGGTGAGCCTGGTGAACCAGACGGCCTCTGAATTGTTGCTTTGCGATTTTCCTCGTGTTCGTGAGTTCAGAGTATACAATGTAGGTGATTAGTGTCTTTGGATTCAAAAGTTTTGACCTCTCGTACATCAATAGCTGTGCTGAACTTGTAAGCCTTTCTGCTGGGAACGTGGAGCTTTTCCCTAGTGTTCGTGAGTTCAGAGTGTACAATGTCGGTGACTAGTATATTTGGATTCGAAACCATTCACCTTCCGTACATCTATAGTTGTGCTGAACTTATGACCCTTTCTACTAGGAAGGTGATTTTCCCTCGTATCCGTGGGGTGGTTTCAGTTCAGATTATACAGTATTAATGACTGGTATACTTGGACGCAAAACCTTGACCCCCGGTCCATCCACAGTTGTGCTGAACTTAATAGTGTTTTTCCCCCCATATATACTCCTGGGAAGTCGAGAATGTATTTTGGAATCCGCAGCATTAAATGACACTCTCTCCAGAAAATATGCGTCTGGTTCCAGTTGAGAGTAAACAATATTGGTGACTGGGGTACGTGGAGGCGACATTGTGACCCCTCGTTCATCCAAAACGTGAAAGGACGTTTCCATAAAATACCCCGAGGACTATGAAGACGTGTATTGGAACCCGCAACATCAAAATATTAATGTTACTCTCCAGAAAATATGCGGCTGGTTTCAGTAGGAGAGGGTACAGTATTGGTGACTGGTGTACTTTGGGGTGAAACTTCGACCTCTTATTCATCCATAGTTGTGAACATAAAAGGGTGTTTCCATAAAATACTCCCAAGAGTATGAGAACGTATATTGGAAGTCGCAGCATTGGGCGATACTCTCTCTCTAGAAAATATGCGGCCGTCTCGAACCCACTTGCCCTTTTCGTCTGTCTGCCCAGTAACCGAAATTGGCCTGGCGAGATCGTAAATTGTGGCTGACAAGATGTTATTTCTTGTAATTCTATCACTGTCCAATTTCTGCGCCCGATCTCGCTCGCCGTCATATTACAGAGGCTGTGTTTACGAGTAGGTCCTAATGGGATAGCCGAGGCCAACCAAGGGCGCATGGTTTCTTTCCCCGCCTCAGTTCCGCCCATCCCCCACGGTGCTGCTGCTTTGGTATAGTTCGCACTCTAGGGCCATTTGCCGTCTACTCAGCACAGCCATCGCACCCTCATCACTAAGTAACCCTAAAACAAAATCCTGATGGTGCTCTGCTGCAACTGGTAATAAAGTTAAACTTAAACCCTACTTTTCCTTCTCGTATGTGGCACCGTTCATTCGGGCCGATCGTCGGAGGTTCTCTCCGGGCACTCCGGCTTCCTCCCCCTCTGCTTTGGAAATGTTCAGCCCACCAAATTTGAAAAAATAAACGCAATTCTAAATTCCGAAATTTAAATAGCTGAGCTGACCCTTCGCACCACGTGATTGTAAAGTGTTCATGTCCAGTGCGTGAGAGAATGCGTGTGATTCACGTGAGCGTGCGTGTTGGGTTCAGTTCGCGGCGCTGTGAGCCGATTCATGAAAATGGGTAAAGCGCCTATACAATACTCATTATTATTATGATTATTATCATCTAAGCGGTACGATGCTAGACACTGTCAAAAGAGTTCAGAACGGATTGTGAGCGCAGAATTGTTGGGTGACGGGCCTTTACAGACAGAAATCGGCTGTAAACTGAAACCATGCGACCAGGGCAAGCCGTGCAGGAGGAGGTAAGTAAGGACATCGATAGGGGACAGTCTGGGTAGACCACTGGTCAAGCGCCGCACGTGACTTAATATCGCGAGACGCGGCCTGTGTGGCAGGGCACTCGGCACGATCGCTTGAAACTCGGCAGCCGGTGTTTTGTGAGCCGATGACTTCTGCCGGGTCGTCCTCCCATCTGGTTGATTTTGCCGTGCTCTCTCTCTCTCTCTCTCCCTCGCCGTGATAGCAGCGCTGTTAAATTAAAGTGTTGCAGTGACGGTTCTCGGATCGTGATTACAGTACTGAGTAAACCCATTGAGATGGTAGGGGGTCAGTAAAAATTTGTGAACCCTTCTGACAGTCTAAAGTCCTTGTTAGGTTGGATGTTTGGTTGTTTCTGAGTTTTACGACATTTTCCGCCACATGAGGGTGATCTTAATAACTAGCTTTTAATCTTTAAGTTTAAACTCCACCGCCTGTATTGATGTGTATAAATGTGTGCATGTGAATGTTGTGTGTATGCGCGAGCAAAAAGCGCATTGAGTGTTTTTCGAAGCAGAACTCCGCGCTCTACAAGTGTAATATAGTCTCAATACGTGTGTCAGACATACAACAACGCTGTGGAAAACGTTTCATCGAAAACGCCGAATCCGTGCATCAGAATCAACCAGAGGTCACAATACAGCAACTGAAACAATAGACCTCTACGCTCCTGCCAATCGAAGGAGGGGACCCCCAGAATTCAGCCAAACGTGCTTGTCAGATCTTACAAAGAGGTAAGCACGTGTAGTTTGATCTGGCTGAAAGCACGGGGGAAAAATGCTGTGTAAGTCCATTGACGTCATTTGATTGAAAAGACCATTTCGTCAGTCTTATGCATCTTGAAATCATCTTTTTTCCCCCTGCTAAAATGACGCCAAAGACTTACTGTGTTTTGTCATTACAGGACAGAGTAAAGGGGCAGGGCCTCGAGGCTGGCCGAGTGGAGCCGTCTATTCTCGTATCAGTTCTTTCGAGTTCTGCGAGATTCCCCATTAGTGTTGGAGGTGAAACTAGCGTGAGAAGACTGGCGGCAAGCTCTTTTAATTCTATGCTCGTCAGCTGGACGCTGCTGCCTTGATTGACAGAGTGTGGCCTGCAGGCAGTATACTAATGATTGTCTGCCGTCTGAAGAGTCGCTTCCCTTCTGGTCTCCGGCAGAAACTGATAGGTGATCTCTCCCCCCCCCCCCCCCCGACCCCCTCTGACCGTCTGACAAGTTCTGTAAATGTTTCTGCCATTAATTCAGCACCGGAAGGGGTTCCATCCGATGTAGACCGCCCTCTCGGTGTTGGTGGAACGGTCTCGCCAGGCGGCGGTCCCAAGACTGTGGATTGCGATCCCAGAACCCTTCGGGGCAGTCTTGATTGGAGCGAGGGTGTTTGTGGGACCAATTGAGGGAACACGGTGACCTTGTGACCTTCAGGGGGAATAGAAGAGAGCTCGAGCCCATCTGGCGCACTTCCCTTGAGTTTGCTTTGCTGCTTAGGGTCTGTGGATAACGGGGTTTCCTTGGAAACGCTTCACGATGTGGGCAAGGTTGGTTTTGGGAGAGGGAAGTGCTCTCAGCCAATCGCTGGAGTGGGACACTTGCGAGGTGCGTTGGCTGCCTCTTGTTGCCGACTTCGGTGTAACGGGATCCGAGACGGACGCTCACGTAATTATATCTCGTCCTGCGGCAGATGGAAGCAATCTAAGCCTTTGTCTATCGTTAATACAGAACAGTATCAAATGTCGTGCCGTCGCATTTCAGTATTCGCAGGGTTTGTCGCTCAGTACAGTAGAAGATATTGACACACTTGCTAGAGGCACCTGAATGCTTTTGAGTCGGGTTTTTTTTTTGTTTTTGTTTTTTTTAAACGGGCGAATTCCATCCAGTTTGCTATCCCGGCTGGGGCCAGATATTTGTGTTGGCTTTTTCATCGTTGCCCCGTCTTTGATATCACCCGTGTGTGGAGGAAAAGGCCGTTAAACCCCCAAACACCCACCCACCCACTCGTATTTCAGTATTCGCAGGGTTTGTCGCTCAGTACAGTAGAAGATATTGATACACTTGCTAAGCGCTCCTGAATGCTTTTGCGTCGTTTTGTTAAACGGGCGAATTCCAGCTTTAAATTGCTAAGCCAGCTTATGTTTTGGAACAGTTTCGCTCGTGAGTGCGCCTGCACGCTCGAAATACTCTATCTTGATGATTAATACTCTATGTTGATGAAGATGTTTGCACGAGCGGTCAAACATTTAAATTCTACCACTGTTGTTAAACTACTGGAACGCTCATGCAGTCAGTATGGTCGCCGCGTCATCGAGTACGCTTCTGTCGGCTCAGGGCCAGCATTAGAAACACTATCACTATCCAGGTGTCTTAAGTGATGTGAGGATGGATACTTCAAAAACAGCTCAGAACGATCTGTGAGCATAAAAAGGATAGCATTAGCTCTTCTGAACATGTTGCTCATAGTAACCTGATCAAGTACGTTTAGCTTTGCTTTGCTTATGCGACCTCAGGTTCAGTCGTTTCTTATATGGGGAGCCGGGGTGGTCGAATGGTTGAGCGTTGGACTTCTAATGCTCGGGTCGTGAGTTCGATCCCGGCTGGGGCCAAATATTTGTGCTGGCTTTTTCATCGTTGTCCCGTCTTTGATATCACTCTATGTGGTGGAAAAGGACGTTAAACCCCTAAACACCCACCCACCCGTTTCTTATAGAACGTGCATTCTGCACATGATTTTGGCATAAATCAACGTCACTTGCAGAGATCCTAAGGACGTTTTGCGACTGTGTCCAGATGTAGCCATTTACGTCCAGATCTAGAGCACAGAAGGTCGGCGGAAAGGTCAACGCTCTCGAAATTCGTGCGCGCTGATTCTGCAAAAGTCCGAGGTCTCAATTTTCTGGAAATAGGTGCTTGTTTTGAACAGTACCCCGGTTTGATTGACAGCTGTGGCGCGTTTCTTTCGCCTTCCGTGTCCGTTTATTGCCGCCATTACCACGGTTTTACGCCCTTACAAGGCTGGAAATACGATTTTGAACTTTTCCGTGATCCGGGGTGAAATCGCAAACGCTTCTTTATGGCGGGAAGCTTTCGCTCAGCCTGAGTTGTTATTGGCGCGGTGGCCGGTCTGGTCGGCATAAACTGGGAGTTTTGTTCGGTGTCGATTCTTCACGCTTTGTGCCCTTGTTCGTCTTGGGGGGAAAGCGCTCTCTCTCTCTCTCTCTCTCTCTCTCTCTCTCTCACACACACACACACACACACACACACACACTCTCTCTCTCTCTCTCTCGTTTGCTCTTTTGACTGGGCGTTATAATACAAAGAAATATTTTAAAGGGTGCTGACTTAAATTACTCTAAACATTTAGATCTTGTTCCTTGGTGAGACAACCCTAATTTGCTTGCTAAGCATTCAGCAAAACTGCACTCAGTCAATCACACTTTGTTTTCACAACCAACGTCTTCCACTACCGCACCCCTTTCCTCCCCCCCCCCCCCTTTTTCCTTTTCTTCTCACCCAAAACCGCGTTCGAGTCTGATGCGCCCACCTCAGGTCTTTGATCGTTCTATGTGAATGACAGAAGTCGTTAAACCGAAACACCCACTTACAAATCCTCACAGCCATTCTCCCCCCCCCCCCCCAAGCCACCACCGCCACCCACTTCCTTGCCTGTCATCTGACTACTATGGTAGTTTTAAATCTAACACTCGCGCCTCAAGTCAGTGATCGTGATGACAGACAACGTTAATCCTCGGAACACTCACCTCTCCACACAGCCGTTGTCCAGCACCACCACAGCCCCCCACCCCTCTTCCTTTTCTTCCATCTGACCCAAATTCCGAATCTAACACTCCCACCCCAGGCCAGTGATCGTGATCTGTCTAATGACAGACAACGTTAAACCTCGGAACATCCACCTCGCCACACAGCCGTTGTCCACCATCACCACCACAGCCTCCACCCCTCATCCTTTCCTTCCATCTGACTCAAATTCCGAATCTAACACTCCCACCTCAGGTCAGTGATCGTGTTCTGTCTAATGACAGACAACGTTAAACCTCGGAACATCCACCTCGCCACAGCCGTTCACTTGTCCACCATCACCACCACCACCACCCTCATCCCCACCCCTCTTCCTTGCCTTCCATCTGACTCAAATCGAAGCTTCACTCCCACCTGAGGTCAGTGATCGAAAAGACGTCGACGTCCTCTGGGAAACCAGACCGTAACCCCAGGGACCACAGGAAAACAGGCCCTTACCCAGAGATGCGCCACCATCCCAGCCTTTTTACACACCCTCTCCCCAAAGCTCGGTGCATATAGATTGGCCCAGCGCGGGGGGCCCTGTGAGCATTAACGGGAGCAGTGACGCTGGGTTATGACCTCGCACGTGATACCACAGCCCCGTGTTATGGCCTGGAGACGAGATGAGGGACCGGCTGGTCGCTGGAGCGCCATGGCCGCCGCTTCATAGATCTGCAGTAAAAACGTAGCGAAGGTTGGGAGAAATGGGGGAAAGGTTTTTAAGCGGAGAATGTATTGGGGGCGTATACGTGTTACCGGCTGGAAGCCAGTGTGGCTGATGGGCTGCTCCCGTAAAATGTAGACTTTTTGTGTAAAGGATGCTGTGGATTCTCGTGTCTTGTAGACAACAAAGTCGTAGACAAGGCTTTGTCGAATGCTTTTAGTGTGTGCACCCAAAACAGTTATTTTATCGGATATTTTGTAAAGGGGCTGGGTTGAGTTGCTCCTCCCCCTCCTACATCCCCCCCCCCCCCCACACACACACACAGCGCTCTCCCCGAGGTCGAATTTGTGGCAAACTTGCAAAACAAATAAATAGATTTGCTTCAGTAAGATGACGGAAACGGCTTAGAAATAAGATTAGTCGGGAAAATCGCATTAAGAATCTTTTTGGCCTTCCCGCGTTTGATTTTGTTTGTGTTCGAGGCTGTGTCCCCATCTTTCGCTATTTTTTCTCTCAGTGTTGTTGTTCTTGTTTTTCGTTTTTAATTTTTACTTTCTTTCTTACTATTTTCAAATGGTTTTCGGGGAGCCGGGGTGGCCGAATGGTAGAGCGTTGGACTTCCACTGAATACTCGGATCGTGAGTTCGAATCCCGGCTAGAGCCCAATATTTATGCTGACTTTTTCATCGTTGTCTCGTCTTTGATATCACTCGTATGTGGTGGAAATGGACGTTAAACTCGCAAACACCCACCCACTCACCCACCCACCCACCTACCCACCTACTCTCAACTGGTCTTCACCCTTATATTTCACACGTTTCTCACGGCCACTGTGACAACGCCTTTACATTGCGCTAACATTTTCTTTTTTTTAAATCGAAGTTTCCAGATGTCAGTTAGGATTTTTTTTTTTTGTTTGGTGTCCATGCAATGAGTGTCGAAATCCCAGAGCGAGTAACAAACTGCAATGATATTACAGGAGAGGAATTGAAGTGTCATAGGGGAGGTAATCGCCCGGAGAGAGACGCAAGGGAGACAAGTTATGAATGCGTCGAGCACGCTTCTTATGACAAGGCGAAGGGTGTCTCCTGTGCGGAATTAGTAGCGACGTTTGGAGAAATAGAGCCTTGATGCGCTATTTGTTGAACGCTGCATGGCTTGTCTTGGGGAACCCGCCTTTTTGGTGGTCCAGTTTGTGAAAGCACGATGCATTGGAACGCCACCAACTGAAGAAAACTAAGGCCTTTTACGTTTACGTGTAAGCACAAGCTCGGGTTTGCTGGCTTTGGTAAAAGACCTCGGAAAGGCTCAGAGGTCTTGTTCTCAGTTCGGGGCCACGCTGGAACGTACCGGAGGAATGAAATAATTTTGACCACTATTCCACGAAAGATTATATTAAATTATGATGCAGCTGTAGAAGAAATTTTTTCAAACAAACGATCAAATATTCCATACCAGGGCCCGTATGTTAAACTCGAGGTTCATTTAACCCACGGCTACGGGCCTAACCCAGACTAGGACAAAAGAAACCCCAAAACAAAATTTAATTTACAAAAAAAGGAAGCGAAGATAGAAAGACAAAATCCTTCTAGAACGGCATAGGCATCTTGATGGAATGGACCCGCTTCCTGATATATAAGAAAAAAAAATTAACCATAGAGCTAGTTTAGTTCGAGGTTAGACTCTAACCCGGGGCTAAACTCCCTAACCCCGACTTTTACATGCGGGCCCTGAACTTTACATTTACAGATCTTAGGGTCGTTTTGTTTGTTTGCTTCTTGTAATTTTTTTCAAGTTTTTTTTTTTTTTTTTTTTTTGGGGGGGGGGGGTATTATTTTTCAATTCGTCAGCGGACCTTTTCTGGAATTCTGTTTGAAACGGCGCCAGGCAAACGTGCTCTTTTCGAAACTGTGACTTGATGCAGGCTTGACCTTTTTCAAAATTCTGGTTGCAACTGCTTCACACATACGTGAGAAGTTCACAACAGGGACCAGCCACGGGGACACACTGAAGGGTTGTAACGCGCGCCTCAACATGCAAGCCATCAATTTCGGGGAGCAAGAAACGATTTAAAAAAAAAAAAAAAAAAAAAAGCGGGCCGGCGCGGACACGTACAATTTCGTTTTGACAGACTTGCTCGTCTTGTGGATGGTCAAATTACATCACGCTCATCCGGGCGTTTTAGACGCCATGTAGGGTAAATGCTCGTTCGTGCATGTGTCTGCGCGTGGTCCGAAAGTTGCTGAAACTTGCACTGTCGTGTAAGAGTTTAGATGTCTTTTTTTGTTTTTTTGTTTTTTGTTTCCCTCCTTTCATCGTAAGTGGAAATGTTGTGTCTTTCTTCTTCGTCTTTTTTTCTTTTTCTTTTCAAAGGAGACATTTTGAAAGACTTCTGGCCGAATTTAAAGAGTCTAATGTTTTCATTTGCTGTCAAGATTTTGTCATCTCAATTTAGTTTCAGCTCCAGTTGATGTTAGTCGTGGTTCTGAAGGGTGTTTTTTTGTTTTTGTTTTTTAATTGTTGTACGTAGGTCAGTGCTGTCGTTAGTTTTGTTCTACTGTTTTCTACTATTTCAATGCTTTGGTTCAATGAACTGGAGACTGTCTCTACTGTCATTGTATCCTGTCAATGCTGTAGAGGCTTCTTGTAAAATGCGAACACATGGTCGGAAATTTTGCTTTAGCCATAGCAAGACCACTACAATCTTTCAGTTTATGATTGCTGTCCAGAGTAAAAAAAAAAAAAAAAAAAAAAGAGAGAGAGAGAGTCTAGCAACGCGTAAACATGATTCATTTTGATTGCTGCGTTTAGTCAACTTTACCTTAGGGTGTTCACGGGAGCGCAGAGGGTACTACAAAGGGACGGACAACCTTTAAATTCTCATGGTCTAAAGGCACATTTAATTTCTTGCGCTATTTCTGGGTGTAAGGAAACCTTCTAAACTGTGCAACCTTTGGCGAGCATACAGAATGGAAAGGTTTCGAAATATTGATTTCTTGTCACAGTAAAGCATCGCAGGCGAAAACCCTGAAACCTTTTATCCGTGCGGAGGTTTGGGATCTCTCTCTCTCTCTCTCTCTCTCTCTCTCTCTCTCTCTCTCTCTCTCGTTTTTTTTTTTTTTTAAAGAAGTCTTACGACAGGAGACGTTTTCGGTTTTTTAATGGGTTACGGCGAGCTTACGTAGGTCACAAATGTCTGTCACCGGTGCTTCTGATTGTATTGTCTGTCTGTCTGCCTGCCTGCCTGTCTGTCTGTCGTTCTCTCTCTCTCTCTCTCTCTCTGTATCGGTATTTTGCAAGAAGTGTGCTGGGTTGACAGCAGTGCCCAGACATCTATCTGTTACATTACTGAAAGGTGTAATGTCGATTTCGCTTCCAGTTCTCAAGAGCCTGGTGGTATGGGGACCTTGGTCGATTGCATTGAGACGATGTAAGGTTGTGGGGACTCTGTGAGCCATCGGGTTCATCCTCCTCCCCCCTCTCTCCCCCTCTCTCTCTCTCTCTCTCACACACACACACACACACACACACACACACACACACACACACACACACACACACACACACACCCTCTTCAGCCCTGACCCTGAAGCACCACTGCCGTCCACCTCTGTCTTCTCTCCCCCACGACCCTCTCCAGCCATATCCACCCTGCATCCTGAATCACCCCACCACCACCACCACCCCCTGTGAATGATCAGGCCGATATTCAAATCACGTCTGACCCAGTAATTGTAGCCGAAGCAGCGTGTGCGGCCCGCAATCCTGGCGTTATTCAAGCACCTCAAACTCCTCAGCCACCTCCAGGAAAGCCTGGTGAATTGAGACCCTCAGTCGTGTTTTGTGCCTCAGACAATTTGCTTAGAACACCGCCGACCCGTGGCGCCCGCTAAAGAGATGAGGGAAAGAAGGGAGTGAGGAGGGAGGTGGAAAGACCCTAAGTAAAGAGAGAGAGGGGAGGTGATTGGGGGGGGGGGGATCTAAGTGTTTTCTCTCGAGCCTCGGTACAAACCAAGTCTTGGAAAGTGAATTTCAGATTCCCGTTTGGCCGTGGAGCGCTGAATGAGGTCTAACTACGATTGAACTCGCGGCATTTAAAGGTGATAAATCGTCTTTAACGAGATTTCTTGTCTTTTGTCGGGGGTTCTTTGGGCCAGTTTAAGCTTGCAGCCCCAGCGAGTATACATACACACTTCGCGAAGAATGAATTGTAGTAAAAGGGGGGGGGGGGAGGTTCTTAACGCTGTTCCTGCGGGAAAGGGTGGGTGGGTGTTTGGGGGGTTTAACGTCCTTTTCCACCGCATATGGGTGATATCAAAGACGGGGCAACGATGAAAAAGCCAGCACAAGTATTTGGCTTCAGCCGGAATACGAACTCACGACCCGAGCATTGGAAGTCCAACGCTCTACCATTCGGCTCCCCTTCCTTCCATTATCTCATGCGGGAGTGATGGTGACATACAATACAATACAATACAATACAATACAATACAATGTTTATGGGCCTTAAAAAGGATATTTCTCTTACAACCCGCTGAGCATTCTAGAACAGAAAGACATAATTACAAAACTACGTTGTTCAATAAATTACATAAAACAATGTTTAAAATCATGAGCCTCGGGCCCTAAAAAAGAAGATCAAACATAAAAATCAAACATGCAATACTTAATACAACGCACAGGGTCATCATTAGAGAAAAATAAAAATTGGTAATTGTGTTATCTGGTCGTGCTCAGCATATATCTACATGCTGAAAGATTTTTGTACTTGTTGTTGTTGTTGTCGTTTAACATGGGTGGGTGGGTGTTTGGGGGTTTAACGTCCTTTTCCACCACATATGGTGATATCAAAGACGGGGCAACGATGAAAAAGCCAGCACAAATATTTGGCCCCAGCCGGGATCGAACTCACGACCCGAGCATTAGAAGTCCAACGCTCTACCATTCGACCACCCCGGCTCCCCCGTTTAACATGGAACTGCGGCTGAAATAACAACATTGCAATTTAAAGACTCATCGTTGATATATTCTGTGCTTACAAATCGTAGATCTAAGTTTTTCGGTAGTCTATAACATCCTCCCACTTCCACACCTGCACAGTGACAGCGTCTTACAGGCTGGCACCGAAACAGAATGGTACACGCGACGCGAATATCACAAGGAGTCAGCAGCTGTTGTGGCGGCCACAGATAACCGCCGAGTAGGCTTCTTCTACGCTTCCCTTGTTTCCCCCAGCAACAGGGAAAGGAGGGAAGATAAACAGAAAGAAACACACACACACAAAAAAAACTCACCACCTTATAAATCCGTCTCGAGTCAAAAGCTGGACATGTTCCGCCGTCCTCATCAAACTGCCCAACAGGGAAGACATCAAGAACAGAAGACCGAAAAAAAAGGACAGCGGGAGAGGGTGTCGTGACCTCATTAGAAAGATAGGAAATAGGAGGACGGCGCGCTGTCACGAATGAAATAAAGAAACATGCACTCGCTGAAAGCTCGGACGAGAGAGAGAGAGGGGGGGGGGGGAGGAGGGAAGAGAGATATGAAGACAAGAATGAATGGATACAGGGAAAGAGAGACCGAATGTGACCGGCGTTTTTGGCTGGGTCGTGGAAGGCGTTGATCAATTTACTGGCTCTCAAGTGCGCATTTTTAAAAGTTTTTCCCCCTCCCCGTCCTAGCCAGACATTTATTGCGGAGTATCAGACCTGTGCCCCAGACGCGGACAGAAGAAACCTTTGGGTTGCGGAAGCGAGAGGTCGTGTCACGGAAAGCGGAGATGGCGCTATACTTGATCAAGCTTTCCCATTTCTTTTCCATTTGCTGGAAAAGGGTTTGGCAGCAGCTTTAAATTATCTTGTCTTCTTGTGTCTGTCCCCCGTGCAGTTAGCCCCTTCCCCCCCCCTTTCCCCCTCCTTCCTTCGTTTTCCACGACAAAGTTTAAAGTCAAGTCAAGTCAAGTCAAGTCAAGTCAAAGTTTATTTCAAAACCCCGTTGGGGGTACATGAAACTAGAAATTAACATACATCAAGCTCACCACACCGACCAACATACATCATAGTCATTCGCACACACGTTTTGCAGGACTCACACATACATACATACATACATACATACATACATACATACATACATACATACTACGTACAAATATATAAATAGACATAATGGAATGGGATGGGATGGGGTGTGCCTAATACACATACCTACATGCATACCACATACATGCATAAAGACTTTTAAAAAAAGATTTTTAAGGTCGTAGGCCGTTCTTAACTGTTTAGGTTGTCTTCGACTTGATGCCCTTCATGCACCTACACAGTGACAGCATCTCAAAGGCTGGAACTGACCCAACAGACGCGACGCAAATATCAAGGGTTAAGGGGTCAGGCATTGGGCTTGTTGTACGAGCAGTCGCCGGGTAGGGAGGAATTTGAATTGTTGCCTCTTCACAGAGCCTGCAGACGGCGCTGTTTCGCATTCAGAGCTGTACTAATTATTAAGATAAACTGTTTCGACCGTACCTGTAGGAACACTCGCAAGCGACAGTATTCCAAACATAAACTCAGTCAGAATCACGTGCAGATTTGTTAACGGTGCCTGTCCCGCCCTCGTGTACACACGCACGCACAAATATCAATTGTGCACGCTAAATAAAAAAAATCCCACTTCCATCTCTCTAGAAGAGTTGGCTGTGGCCGGTGGCGTGGACAACAGAAATACTCTTACGCGCATCAGAGTGAATAGCAGGGTGAAGGTTTGCACATAAAGTAGCGCTTAGCGGCAGCAGGCTTTCACTGCTTCGTCGCCCAGCCCTGCGGCGCCGTGAGCAATTCGGAAGAGACGAATATGTGCGCCGAGAAGTCTGTCATAACCGACCATACCATACCCGACCCGACTCGACCCAACCCGACCCAACCCTACCCTACCCTACCCTACCATACCATACCATACCATACCATACCGTAAACTGGTTTCTATGAAGCGTTGGGAGCATAGAAAGAGCACGCTTACTAAAGTGCGGCCAAAGACAGTTCTTTGGTGCGACCGAGAAGACGCAGTAATCGAAATGAAAGCGAAGATGTCGAGACCGAGTGCCATTCGCAACAACGTCGCGATAAGCGGCCACCATGTTGTGTTGCGACAAAGATTCGAACGGATTTAATCTGAACGCCCTCGGGTGCGGACAAGTCAGACTTCAGTTTAACTTGCAGTACTTTTGCCAGACGAGAAGTGAATGCCAAATGAAGCAGTACGGACCGGCGGGGCGACACCTCAGTCTGCTAACAAGATCTCTTCAACAACTTTCCCGTCTCCGTGACTGAAATCTTACTGAAAAGCGCGCTAATCCAATAAAGCGGCAACTTCGACTGAGGACGCCAGTGCCGAGACTGGAGACGGTCAATTATTTTTACGGATATCGGGCGACAAAAAATCGACCTTTGTTTTGGCGATCCCCGTATACGCAAAAAGCGACACCTGTGAGAGACGATCTATATTACACTTCGATTCTGTCTGCGTGCCTAAGGCGGCAAGGGAACTCCCGCATTCCTGAGCCTTTACCCTTCTCCTATTCCATCAGCGACACCCAGGTTTTTCTTGTTGTTTAGTTTTTTCATTCGTGTACCTCCACCCCCCTACATGGTCCAACCCTTGTCGTGGGGTAGTGGCTTGTGTACCTCAATGACCCAGAGAACTATGCCAGCAGGAGCACATGCTCCTGGCAGGGTCACCCAGGCTGGACAGGTCGAAGGGTAGAGGTCAGACGAATGTGGACCACCTCTCCAAGAGGCTAAACGGGTTTGCGTAGGGTTAACAGCCCTACCTGTAAAAAACACTAAGTTACTGAAGCATCGACAGCAGCAAACCGAGACATTCACCTGGGCGAGGAAGGGTCTCCATCCCGGAGACCTATGACGCATTGCAGTGAAAGCCGAAAGGAAGCTGCAAGGCCGACCCCCCTTCTAACACCCAGGACAACAACGAGAGTAGCCACATGGAACATCAGGACAATGTATGAAGTAGGAAGGACCATACAAGTAGCAAGAGAGATGAAGAACTACAAGATAGGAGTACTGGGACTGAGTGAGACAAGGTGGCTACAGACAGGACAGCTGAGATTTTCATCGGGAGAGCAATTGCTGTACTCTGGACACACAGAGGATGGAGCCCCCCACACTGAGGGCGTGGCCCTGATGCTGGCACCGGAGGCACAGCGGGCACTCATCGGCTGGGAACCTGTCAACTCCCGCATCATCACAGCCAAATTCATCACCAAGAAAAAAGACATCAAGCTGAACATCATCCAGTGCTACGCTCCCACCAATGATGCGGAAGAGGAGAAAAAAGATGACTTCTACCAACAACTGCAGACAGTGATAGATAGAGGAGGAGCCAAGGACATGACCATACTGATGGGAGACTTCAACGCCAAGATTGGATCAGACAACACAGGCTATGAGGACACCATGGGAACACACGGACTGGGACAGATGAACGAAAATGGCGAGCGCTTTGCAGACTTTTGTGCCCTGAACCAGCTAGTGATAGGAGGCAGCATCTTCCCACACAAGCGCATCCACAAGGCCACATGGAGATCGCCGGACCATGTCACGGAGAACCAGATTGATCACATCTGCATCAGCCGGAAGTTCAGGAGATCGTGGCGGGATGTGCGCGTGATGAGGGGTGCCGATGTATCATCAGACCACCACCTTCTTGCAACAACATTGAGACTTCGGCTTAAGAGGCACACCAACGCCAACAGCACACGGACCAGGTACAACGTTGGACTTCTCAGGAACACAGACACACAAGCAGCATTCCGGATCAGCCTTTCCAACAGGTTCCAGCCACTGCAAGACCTGATAGAAGACAGTGAAATGGACATCGAGACACAGTGGGAACACAGCAAGAAACTCTGGCACGACACATGCGAAGAGGTCCTTGGCAAGAGAAAGACCCAACATAAGGAATGGATCTCTGCTGATACCATCCAGAAGCTGGAAGTTAGGAAAGAGAAGAAAACTGCACTGAACACGAGCCGAACAAGAAGAGCTAAGGCAAAGGCACAAGAGGAATACACAGCAGCTGACAGAGAAGTGAAGAGGAGCACCAGGAAGGACAAGAGGGACTACATCGACAACCTGGCCAGTCAAGCAGAGGAAGCAGCCCGACAAGGGAATCTAAAAGACCTGTACCAGGTGACCAAGAAGCTCGCGGGCAAATTTCAGCAGACAGACAAACCAGTGAAGGACAAGAACGGGCACCCACTGACAACAACTGAGGAACAGCTGAAGCGATGGGCAGAACACTTCAGGGAGCTGTTAAATCGCCCCATCCCTGAAACACCACCAGACATCCCACCAGCTGAGACAGAACTACCCATCAACTGCGACAAGCCCTCTAAGGCGGAGATCAGGAAAGCCATCATGACACTGAAAAATGGGAAAGCTGCAGGGCCGGACGAGATACCAGCAGAAGCCATTAAAGCAGACACAGAGACAGCCGTCAACATGCTGCACAGCCTGTTCAGCAAGATCTGGGAGAAGGAAGAGGTGCCAGCCCAGTGGAAAGAAGGGATCGTCATCAAGCTGCCAAAGAAAGGGGACCTCAGGGACTGCAGCAACTACCGAGGGATCATGCTCCTGTCAGTGCCAGGCAAGGTTCTCAACAGAATTCTACTGGAGAGGATGAGAGGGGCAGTCGACCCCATGCTCCGAGACCAGCAGGCAGGCTTTCGCAGGAACAGGTCCTGCGCTGACCAGATTGCCAGCCTACGCATCATTGTGGAGCAGTCACTGGAGTGGAACTCCCCCCTCTACATCAACTTCATAGACTATGAGAAGGCCTTCGACAGTGTAGACAGAGAGGCGCTGTGGAAGCAGCTAAGGCACTATGGAGTTCCCGGGAAGATCATCTCCCTGATCCAGTGCACCTACCAAGACATGAGCTGCAGGATTGCCCATGCCGGCCAGTTGTCAGAAAGCTTCGAGGTGAAGACCGGAGTCCGCCAGGGATGCCTGTTGTCCCCGTTTCTCTTCCTCCTGGTCATCGACTGGATCATGAAGACCACTACAGCAGGCAGGAAAAACGGGATACAGTGGACACTCTGGACGCAGCTGGATGACCTCGACTTCGCGGACGACCTGGCGCTCCTGTCTCACAGCCACAGCCAGATGCAGGACAAGACTACGTGCCTGGAAGCCACATCAGCCGGAACAGGGCTCAAGATCAACAGGAAGAAAACCGAGCTGATGAAGATCAACACCACTGCCAACACACCAGTCACAGTCGGTGGAGAGCCCATCAGGGAGGTGGAGTCTTTTGTCTACCTGGGGAGTGTGGTTGATGGACAGGGAGGCACAGACCGAGACGTCACAGCCAGAATCGGCAAGGCAAGGGCAGCAATGGTCATGCTGAAGAACGTCTGGGCATCCAAAGTTGTCAGCATAAGAACCAAACTTCGCATCTTCAACTCCAACGTGAAGTCAGTTCTGCTCTACGGATGCGAAACATGGAGGACAACGAAGACGATGCAGCAGAAGATCCAGACATTTCTCAACACCTGTCTGAGGCGCATCTTCAACATCCGATGGCCAGAGAAGATCCGGAATGAAGAGCTGTGGGAGCGAGCGGGGCAGGAACCAGTGGCCAAGCAGATCCTGCGGAGGAAGTGGGGCTGGATTGGACACACCCTCAGGAAGCCAGCATCCAGCACCACACGCCAAGCCCTGACATGGAACCCGCAGGGGAAAAGGAAGAGAGGCCGGCCTCGCAACAGCTGGAGGCGGGACACTGAGGCAGAGCTATGTAAGCAGGGTACCAACTGGACTGGAGTGGCAAGACTAGCCCAGAACAGAGTGCGATGGCGAAGGGTTGTCGATGGCCTATGCTCCACGTGGAGCCAAGGGCCTAAGTAAGTAAGTACCTCCACCCCCTGTCCCAGTGCTGCACCATTCTATTCCCATTCCTGCAGCGCCCTATTCCCGTTCCTACACCTCTGTGCTTCTGGCTTTTCCAATTCCTGAGCCTTTACCATTTGTCCCATTCCTGCATCAGCATCTCTTTTCCCGTTCCTGCACCTCCAAAAGTTTTCCCGTTGCCACACCTACACCAGTCTTTGCACTCCTGCACCTTCACCCCTTTCCCCACTTCTTGCAACTCGCCCATTTCCCATCACTTCACATCCACCCTTTTTCCCATTCCTGCACCTGTAGCGAGTTTCCCATTCCTGTGCCTCTACTCGTTTTCCCATTCCTCTCCCATTCCGGCGCAGGGATAGCCGAATGGTAGAGCGTTGGACTTTCAGTGCTTGGGTCGTGAGTTCGAATCCCAGGTGGGACCAAATATTTGTGCTGGCCTTTTTCTCGGTGCCCCCCATCTTTGATATCACCCATACGTGGTGGTAAAGGACGTTCAACTCCCAAGCACCCACCCACCCTCCTATTCCTGCGCCGTCTTCTCTGTTCCCAGCTGCTGTTCCCTCAGTCCTCCGTTGTTTTACCACCGAATGCAGGATCGTGTCCCGTGTGTTTTGCCGCACGTGCAGAGGCAATGTTTTCATTACTCCGGCCCCTAACCCATTTGCTGGCCTAATGGTAATGTAAGGGAAAAGGTCCTGACCGCTGTCTGATAGGCGAAGTCTGAGGAACCGCTCTCTCTCTCTCTCTCTCTCTCTCAGCTAAACGCGCTATTTATTTTTTGTTTTACCTAGTATATTTACATTGTATTTATGTTTGTTTTACCTAGTTGTAATTGTTATTTGTTTTCTTCGATTTTTTTATAATCGGGAGTTCGATAAATTAGCATGAAGGTGCAGCGACTCCTGCACGTCCTAGATTTATACTGCCCCGTAGACCAGTTTGCATCAACTTTACATTAAAAATTTTGGTTGTTGTTTTGTTTTTTTGTTTTTTTCACGTAGTGCAGGCACACTTAGCCGAGAATTAGTCTTTGGTGCTTGAACGGGTTAAAGCCCGAAAATATCACTCACTCACTCTCTGTCTTATCTGATGAAATGTTAGTCTCTTTTTTTTTTGTCTTTACGACTTAGGCTGGACATAACTTTTGCACTGAAATTCATAACTGTTTCCTTCTTCCTTGTCTTCATAAGCAGCGTGTTTAGTAACGCCTTGCTGATGCTGGAGTCTTGTACATCTTTTCTTTAATGTTTTGTTACTGTTGTTTGTTTTGTACAAATCTCCTTGATTTGCCTCATAGAATCGGGTTTAATGTAGTCTTAATACATAGTTGAATAGTCTATGGTAGCGTTAGCAGGACAGGGTGCAAGAGAGGCCTTCCAGTGCTTAACCACTCTGTCCTGAAATAAAGGTTTCATCATCATCATCATCATCAGTACGCTTCTGTTGGCTCAATGCCAGCAGTACAGACGCTGTCACTGTCCAGGTGTCTAGGTGATGTGATGATTGATAACTAACACAAAAGACAGCACAGAACGATTTGTGAGCATGAAAATGGTAGCGTTGTCCCCTTGAAGTGGATCTATGGACAACGCTTTCAGAAAAGATTCTGCTGTAGTTGTCAGCGCCATGTTGACGACGAACGCACGCAGAACAGTTCTAGCACTCTGGTGATTAATAGAACACAATTTGTATTCTATCGCCATATTTTATGGCCCACTCGTTCGGATTGTTCGGCGCATGGGAACGGCAGGTAGAGAAGTTATTGTTGCTGAGATACAGCGGTGATTACTCGGGGTGGGGGTGGGGGGGGGGGGTGATGGGGGGGGGGACTATCAGTGCATGCAGTTAAAGCAAAATTAGCACAGTTCTCTCGCTGAATGTTGAATCCAAGCGGGACATTTTTGATGGATCTGAATGTAATTGCAAAATGTGATAATGAGTGTTTATGTGCCTTCCAAGAAGATTGATTCTTTGCTTGCTGAGTATGATGATTAGTCGGGACGGCCTCATTTCTTGAACAGTTGTTCGCGAAGTTTGGTTTTTTAGACACTGGCAAAGAAATTCTCTCTCTCTCTCTCTCTCTCTCTCGGTTCCAATTAAAAGCATATAGATGATAAAAGTTTGGAAATGACCATTGTGCTCATAGCTTTTACCAGTGCTCCAATAATAGATCTGTCTTTGTAATTTTCTTTCTCTGCCACTACTACCGCCACCACCATCACCGCACACCGTAAACATTTAGTACACTGAATGCTTCCAACAGTACATACTCATTCTCATCCATATTCCGTACAAACTACCAGTTCTGGCGTGTCGTCATTTCGATATCACGCTCCCGCCTTATTGCCTTCTACTGATTCACGTAAGCGTGGTGCCTGCTGTTTTAGGATGTGTTCTACGCGCGTGTGAGTGATGTGTGAATGCAGTGAGTTGATGTATTTTCAGGAATTGTGCTCTGCAAATGTTCATGGTGATGATGACTGAAAAAGGGACTGATTGCACTGGTTTTGGTCTGTATTTCAGGGGGAAGAAAAAAAAAAGATGTAAAACAACTCGGCCTAATGAACGTCACACAGCAGTGTAGCTAGTTGGCATTGCACATGTTCTCAAATTGCTGGAGGACGCTATTGATGATGATGATGATGATGATGATGATGGGGTTCTTTTGAATCTCGCAAAGGTACATTACGACAAAAGACCTGGACACTGTCAATATCAGTTACATTTACAATAGAAATACACTAGAGAAACCCCTAATTCACATCCGCCATGTTGTCTGTGTGTTTGCAGGACCACACTCTGGTGGGGCGGCCCAATGCCCAACAGCAGCAGGACATCCAGCTGAGCGGGCTGGGCATCATGCCGGAACACGCCATCGTGGACGTGGAGAACAACGAGGTCTTCATCACCCCGCTAGAGGGCGCAAGGTCAGTCTTGTTGAACGTGACTGGTGGAAGCGTGTGTCTGTTTAACGGCGAAGAAAGGGGGGTGTTTGTATGAACGTCAACTGTCGAGTTCAGTAGTTCGGTTAAGGTGGGGTCGTGTATGAATGATGGTGCGGTCAGCTTTCTCTGTGCGTTTGTCGTACGTGTCTGGGGACAGATCCTGCAGTAACCGCTGTATGAACATGTTCAAACTGCTGAATGCTTTCAACACGTAACGACCTTGTTGTACTAGACATCGTCAGCTAACATGCCTCTCTCTCTCTCTCTTGCCCCGTCTATGATATCACCCTATGTGGTGGAAAAGGACGTTAAACCCCCAAACACCCACCCACCCTCTCTTTCTCTCTCTCTCTCACACACACACACACACACACACACACACACACACACACACACACACAGAAGCGCGCACACACACACACACAGAGGCGCGCGCGCACACACACACACACACACAGACACACACACACAGAGGCGCGCACACACACACACACACACACACACACACACACACACAGAGGCGCGCACACACACACACACACACACACAGAGGCGCGCTCACACACAGGCGCGCACGCACGCGAGTACGCATGCGCCAAGACGTACAGATTTAGTTTGGCCTCTGGTTTTCACATGGGGTTGGCCTGAGTAATGCACATGCTTTAGACCAGGATTCGGAAAAAATCACACCGTCTTTAAAGGTATTACTATGTTTTACTGAGCCACTCTTTGATTTCTCGAAGCAGTATTGGCATGAGCGCGAACAAGACGAAACGATATGCGAATGGAGGGGAGAAAAAATGACCCAGTTACTTGTCGCTGTGTCGTATCATCGTATGCGTGTGTGCACGAGATCTCACGAAAAGTTGCGCAGTTGACAGGAGAGAACTCGCCCCCCAGTGAATTCTAGGGGTAGCTAGGACTCATAAAAAAGAGAAGAGAAAAAAAATCGATAGTTTATTTTGTTGTTCATTTGCTTTGTCCTTGCCCCCCCCCCCCCCCCCCCCCCCCGGAGAAAATTACCAGAAGTGAGTGGAACCCGCATAATGCGGGGATGTTTTTCAGGACCTCGTTTCGTGGGGGGGGGGGGGGGGGGGGGTCTGTTATCTTTGGATCTAGAACAGACTTCATTTTTATGTCGTCCGCCACAAGGGTGGCTGTTATAACATACAATGAATATAATTATGGCGTATTTGCTTTTTGGACTGTTCGTTTTAGGTGTTTGCTTTGCATAATCCGTTTCTCTGCTGGAAGATGTTGTTCTGGGATGTTCCCCCTGTCAGCATTTTTAGCTTCTTGAAAGAGTCAGATCTGTTCTGTAAAATTTAGACACCTCAAGTAATACGGACTATCCTCGACCTCTCTATGTTCTATGTACAAAGAAGTGAAACGTGTTTATTATTTAAACCGGATAGAGATTTTTATATATTTATTTTATTGTCTGCCTTTTTATTTTAGTCTGGCGAAGAAGGGCCTTGGTTAGCCGCGAAATAGTCTTTGCTGCATGCGCGACGTTAAGCCCCAAACTAACTAACTAAGTAACTACTGTAGCAGGAAGCATATCAAAAGTGAATGTTATTTGGTCTGTTTTGTTTGTTTGTCTATATGGAATTATTGGATACTGAGAAATACAGCTCACAGGCACATACACAAAAACCCAAGCCACACAGTATGTCTTGTGAATGAACCCTTTGGCGTCATAGATGTGAAATGGGGGGGGGGGCGTAATTGATGTGAATGGTAGGGGAAAGACCGCATTGCCCGGACTCACCCGTCCATAACGTTAATAAATACGTGCTTCAGTGTATTCACTGGTCAGCCAGGCCAGGCCAAGCCTCGAGTCGAACTCACAACCCCAGTTATAGGCTTATCCCGAAAAATCGACCTCAGCCCTGAGGTTGCCTTGCGCACTGGCCTTAACTCGTGTTGTCATCGGGGAACGCCAGATTTCTCGGCTTCAGTCCTAGACTGAACCCCTCGAATCTGCTGGTGGCAAAAGCAAGACCGTTTTTCTTACTGAGCTATCCTGCCTGCCGAAAGGCAACGTGGGTCGTGGGGGGTGCCGGGATAGCCGAATGGTAGAGCGTTGGACTTTCAATGCTCGGGTCGTGAGTTCGAATCCCGGCTTGGGCCAGATATTTTGTGCTGGCCGTTTTCTCGTTGCCCCGTCTTTGATATCACCCCAACGTGGTGGAAAAGGGCGTTGAATTCCTAAACACCCACCCACCCTACGTAAGCCGTCTTTGGGCGTAAAAAGCGTAGCGCAGATAAAGGAAGCATGTGTATATGCCATCTGTTTCCGTCGAATGTCGTGATACTGCGCACGTGTATGACAAGACTAGTTCATCATGCACTTGTTATCGGCATGTGCGGTAAGAGTATAGCAAGTAAACTTCTTCTTTTTTTAAAATAAAGAAGCAAAATGAGAAGGGAAAAAAAAAGGAAAGCGTGTGTATTTGCAATCTGTTTTGGTGGGAATTTCGTGATCCAGCGCAAGTGCATGACAATACTGGTCCATCATGCAGGGCTGCGTTGTAATCTGATAGGCGCATCTCCCCTCACTGGAGCCGCTTTGGGGGCATGGATCTTACCAGTTCTTCTTTTCTTTTTCTTTTTTTTTTTCTCCGTCGTATTACAGGGAGTGACCAATTCCGCCTGGTTGGATCGGGTGGCCGTGCATGAGTTGCTTTGTTCGTTTTTGTGTGGATGAGGTCTGCTGGAACCAGACTTTACGCATAACGCACGCACGCACGCACACGCGCACCCGCACATATACAGAGACGCAGAGAGAGAGAGAGAGGGTGGGTGGGTGGGTAGGTGGGTGTTTGAGGATTTAACGTCCTTTTCCACCACATACGGGTGATATCAAAGACGGGGCAACGATGAAAAAGCCAGCACAAATATTTGCATTTTGCCGGGGCAGAGAGAGAGAGAGAGAGAATAGAATGTGTGTGTGTGTGTGTGTGTGTGTGTGTGTGTGTGTGTTAGAGAGAGAGAGAGTACAATCACCCATCTAGGCACTTCCATCTTCTCTAAGACGATCAACATACTTTAATCTTGACCAGAGAGAGAGAGAGAGAGAGAAAGAGAGAGAGAGAGAGTTTATCCATGAAAGTTTTATCCATGGATAACAGATTACGTTACAGACATGTCTCACAAAGAGAGAGAGAGGGGGGGGGGAGAGAGAGTTTATCCATGAAAGTTTTATCCATGGATAACAGATTACGTTACAGACATGTCTCACAGAGAGAGAGAGAGAGAGAGAGTTTTTATCCATGGAGAAAAGATAACGTCACAGATCTGTCTCACAGAGAGAGAGAGACAGAGGGGCGTGCACAATCTTCCAGCCTTCCACCTTCCTGTTTTATCTACGGCGCCCAGCATATTGGCCACAGGTTGAGATAAGCAAAATAGGAATTCCTTACGCAGACAATGTGAAGGCACGCGAAATTGCCATACACTCGCACAGCCTGCCTGTCTTTGTTGCGGAAGGTTACAGTGTCCGTTCGATTTTGTTGCTGTTGTTGTAACGCACCCTCGTAAACTTCCCTCTCCCTGGAGTAAACAACCCAACTGGAGTTCGATTTGGTGTCACCCGCAGACCTCCGAGGAAGCAGTACAAATCATCATCATCATCATCATCATCATCATCATCATCATCATCATCGTCGTCGTCGTCATATGTGTAAAATTTATAGGGTTGACAGTGCTCTTTCCACATGCCCTCTGTTTCAAACTCTGACTTGTGAGACAAAAATAATGTGAGAGGATCAAAACAGAGAGAGAGAGAGAGAGAGAGCCGAAGAAGATGGCTTCATTACCCTGACAAGCCGTTGCGTGCGCGAGACACAGCTGCTCGGCCGGAGCGTGTCAGTTGCGGGCCTTGCGTAGGACGCCAATGGGTAATTGCTTCCCTTGTTGTCTGTCCTTCCTGTCTTCGTGTTTGTAATTGCTCTGTTTGTTTCTGGCCCTGTCCGCGGTCTCAGTTGGTGACGTGTTCTCTCGAGCGTGTAAAATCACCTGCGGAAATGGGCGTGCGCATGCGCTTGCGCGTGCGCGCGCGAGAGAGAGAAAGAGAGAGGGCAAAGACGCACGCTCACGCACACGCACACAGTGTGACAAACATGACAAACACTGAAACACCAAACGATCCAGAATTCAGTTAGATGCACCCGGTAAATTATATTCCTCATTTCATCATTTTTGAGACATCGGAATGACCGATTTTCGACATTTCCATCGAAATGAACCTGTTGATTGGACAAACCAGCAGTCAGACATGTTTGCCACAGTAGCTGTCAAGTGTTCATTAGTAGTAGCGAACGGCGAGGTCAGGGCCTGCATGTAAAAGTCGGTGTTGGGTAGTTAAGTTTAGCCCCGGGTAGAGTCTAACCTCAAACTAAACTAGCTCTAGAGTTAAATTTTCTGGGGTTTTTTTTGTTTGTTTGAAATCAGGAAGCGGGTCCATTCCAGCAAGGTTCCTATGCCGTTGTTATAGAAGGATATTTGTCTTTATTTCTTCACTTCCTTTTTTAAATTTAATTTTGTTTTGGGGTTTCTTTTGTCCTAGTCTCGGTTAGGCCCGTAGCCGTGGGTTAAATTAACCTCGAGTTTTACATACGGACCCTGAGGCAGAAGAATCACAGTCAGGAAAGCGTCTCTGTTTAGCGATCACATAAATACACTTATCAAGTCAGAGCGTGGTTGCTCCAAATGAACAGATGTCCGTACTGTAAACAGCAGACTCGAAAGAGTGAATACTTGGAAGGTGCAGCAAAGTAAAAGGTGATACCTTACTTCTTGTGAAACGGTATTCTTACTCGTCCATGTCTCAGCAACAGTTTACTTAGAGCACACGGCGCAGGTGACGATCTTGTTGTTGACGTAAGGACCGCAGGGGAGACTGCCACACACAGTGATGGTGAACTGGAGAATCTTCCCGCGCTGCACCGCATCAGTGCCTGGCCTGCTCTCCAGCCGAGAATCAACGCAGATGAATTAACTGGCACCGTCTGTGCGCGCGTAATAGTCACTCATCAGGAACCCATGGTACTCCACGGTCCACCCTGGCTGACAGACGTTCGTCCCGGGGATCATGACGGTCGTTGGGCGTGAGGACCGGCACACGGCACACACAAGGTCCTTGTTTTGGCTGGCATCGTTGACCGTTTCGTACTCGACTCCATTCAGGTGAGCGAAGAGGTGGCCAGTGATGGGATGGTCACTCGGCACTGGAGACATGGACAGACAGAGGTAGTTGGCATTGAATTCAGTGTAGCGTGATCCGCCGCCAACACCCGAGTAGACGAGCTGTGTGGAGCTGGGACAGACAGAGCGACCCCAGCGGACGTAGACGGAGGTTGCCGCCTCCTGGATGGCGGCGTCCTGCTGTGTGTTGGTGTTCTTCAACGCCTGGATGCCGGCAGTGTTGGCCTGCACATCAGCACTCACCGCCGTCAGTCGCTGGGCCAACTCGGTCACGACTGGCTCTAGCGGACCCATGTCGTCAGATCGCACTGATACGTCATGTCCTGGAAATGAGCTCTCTTGCGTCTCCTCAACAGCCAAAGGAGTAAATTGTTTCTTCTTTGGGCCCCGATCGGCACGATGTGCAGCTCCATCACATTTCGCTGTCAGACGCCGAAACTCTGCTTCCCATTTCGCATTCAGGTCCGTGATTTCTGTGCCCACACGTCTGAGTTCTGCTTTCAAATCTTTGGTCTGCCGTCTCTCCTCTTCTAACTGTGACTGCTGCTGAAGCACCAACTTCTCCAAGCGAGCCACGCGGTCCCTCAGTTCTGAGGATGATGACTCTGCGCCAGCTTGCGACTGGGAGACGGCAAAGACCGCGCCGACAAGTGTCAGAACAAGCAGCAAGAAAGACATCGTTCCCTGTTTATCTGTCTGTGTGCGTTTAGTCCTGACCGTCTTCTGGCCTTTTTGCGTTGGACATAGTACTGTATGAGGTATCTTATCTTCCCTGCTGTCCGTGCCACAGAATCTGAAACTCATAGCTCGGACACAACCCGTCCCGCCAAAATGTAACTGTACCGATAAGAACCAGTCTGATTTCAGTGGAGACAGAAAACAGTCTCCAAGAAAAAAAGAAGTTAAAGAGGAACCTGTTGAAGTTTACTAATATGACCAACAACAACAAGAAATGTAAAACGGCACTGATTGTTGTTGTACTGTCCCTTAAAGACATTCGAGCGACACAGCGTTGGACTTTCAATGCTCGAGTTGTTGTGAGTTCGATTCCTACTCAGGGCCAGATATTTGTGCTGGACTTTTCCTCTTTGATATCACCCACACGTGGTGGAAAAGGCCGTTACGCAAAACAACCACCCACCCACCCTCCCTTAAAGACAGTAATTTAGCACAGTGAACAGCAACAAAAGAAGAAAATTCAATAAGCAGTGAAACATTCAGAGTTTCAGAAACATCCAAGTCCATTAATCCTAGCATGTAACTGAGCAAATGAAAACAGCTGAAGTAAGACAGAAAATAAAAAGACGGTCAGTATCAACAAAGGCCTGTTTCAGTTACATCATACTAAAACTGCATTTTTTTTTTACACCGTACACGATCTTTCGCACTTCTTGTATGACTGTGTTCTTTTGCGATCTGATCTGCTCTTTGGATCTGTACACGTAGATTGAATGCAAAGTCATCCTACGTTTAGTAGAGTTAAAACACGGAGTGGTACACTTTAAAAAAAAATGCCCTACTGACTTTGCCTTTATAAAGAGGGTCACAGGAGAGTCGACTCTTATACAAGCTAGTATAAGATAAGACCGGCACTTAGTCCTGATACAGACATATATTTTCTGTCAGACAAAACAGAACAGTCTAAACATACTAAGACACTGTTACGCTAACCAGCGCATAACCAACGCACAATGGCTCCTCTGTTGTTCGTTGTCTTGATTGTGGGCGCCGGTTTTGCTGTTCTTCAGTCTTCTGCTGACGTCACTCTCGACGAGCGTATGGATAAACTTGAGAAATTGATATTGCAACAACTTGAGGCTGAGAAGCGGCACAGGCAGGCTGTGGAAGCGGCGTTGGAAACAACAGAAACCCGTTTGAGAGCAGAGTGGGAGAAAGAGAGACATAACTTTCGAGATATCATCGCGCATCTGCGAAACAAACTTGGAGACAAAACGACTGAACACACAAAAGACGTTTCCAGCACAGTTCACGGCATTGGTACACGCTCTGACGACCAAGATCCGCTGGAGCCTGTCGTCACTCAATTGTCCCAGAAAATGACAGAGGTGAGTGCTGACGTCCAGGCGTTGAAGAACACCAACACACAGCAGGACGCCGCCATCCAGGAGGCGGCAACCTCCGTCTACGTCCGCTGGGGTCGCTCTGTCTGTCCAAGCTCCACACAGCTCGTCTACTCGGGCGTCGTGGGCGGGTCTCACTATGAAGAACTGAACGCCAACTACCTCTGCCTGTCCATGTCTCCTGTGTTGAGTGACCACTCTATTCCTGGTGAAAGCGTCGCTCACCTGTACGGAGCCGAATACAAAACGCACGACGATGCCACCCAAGACAAGGACCCTGTGTGTGCCGTGTGCCGGTCCCGTCGCCCAACGACCGTCATGGTGCCCGGGACGAACGCCTGTCCCCCGGGGTGGACCGTGGAGTACCATGGGTTCCTGATGTCCGACCGGCACGGCCGCACAAACAGTGCCAGTGAATTCATCTGCGTCGATTCTCAGCTTGAAAGCAGGCCAGGTACCAACGCAGACCTTAATGGAAAGTTGCTGTATTTCACCGTCACCGTGTGTGGCAGTCTGCCCTGTGATCCTTACGTCAACAACAAGGTGGTCACGTGTGCTGTGTGCTCCAAGTGATCTGTTTCGGACACGTGCGCATGGGGGAAATACCATCTCACGTGAAGTAAGGTGTCTCCTGTTGCTTCTTCATGTTCAGTCGGGCTGAGTACAGTACGCAGACCTTATCTTGTGATTCTTCTAATGTTGATCTCGGCGATATGAACAATTGACAGTTAATGTGGCTGATTTTTGTTTTGTTGTTTTATTTCTGGTACACCGAATCCAAAGACTAAGTTTGATTTCGATGGAAATGTCGAACGTACTGTAATTCCGATGTCTCAGAGTAATGAAAATAATCCAATCCATCGGGCGCTTTAAGACGTTTCTTCATGATATTTCAGTATTTGTCATGTTTTGACACTGTGTGTGTGTGTGTGTGTGTGTGTGTGTGTGTGTGTGTGTGTGCGCGTGTGTGTGTTCATGCTCTCTCTCTCTCTCTCTCTCTCTCTCTCGGGGAGCCGGGGTGGTCGAATGGTAGAGCATTGGACTTCTAATGCTCGGGTCGTGAGTTCGATCCCGGCTGGGGCCGAATATTTGTGCTGGCTTTTTCATCGTTGCCCCGTCTTTGATATCACCCTATGTGGTGGAAAAGGACGTTAAACCCCCAAACACCCACCCACCCTCTCTCTCTCTCTCTCTCTCTCTCTCTCTCTCTCTCTCTCTCTTACCGTTGATAAATAAAGGATCATTGTCTCATTGTCTCATCGTCTCTCTCTCTCTCTCAAACACTTTACCGATGTCCCCACCCGGAAACTGTTTTATAACGCACATATACAGCCCCACCTAGATTACGCCTCAACAGTGTGGGACGGTTGTAGTACTTACTTACTTAGGCCCTTGGCTCCACGTGGAGCATAGGCCATCGACAACCCTTCGCCATCGCACTCTGTTCTGGGCTAGTCTTGCCACTCCAGTCCAGTTGGTCCCCTGCTTACATAGCTCTGCCTCAGTGTCCCGCCTCCAGCTGTTGCGAGGCCGGCCTCTCTTCCTTTTCCCCTGCGGGTTCCATGTCAGGGCTTGGCGTGTGGTGCTGGATGCTGGCTTCCTGAGGGTGTGTCCAATCCAGCCCCACTTCCTCCGCAGGATCTGCTTGGCCACTGGTTCCTGCCCCGCTCGCTCCCACAGCTCTTCATTCCGGATCTTCTCTGGCCATCGGATGTTGAAGATGCGCCTCAGACAGGTGTTGAGAAATGTCTGGATCTTCTGCTGCATCGTCTTCGTTGTCCTCCATGTTTCGCATCCGTAGAGCAGAACTGACTTCACGTTGGAGTTGAAGATGCGAAGTTTGGTTCTTATGCTGACAACTTTGGATGCCCAAACGTTCTTCAGCATGACCATTGCTGCCCTTGCCTTGCCGATTCTGGCTGTGACGTCTCGGTCTGTGCCTCCCTGTCCATCAACCACACTCCCCAGGTAGACAAAAGACTCCACCTCCCTGATGGGCTCTCCACCGACTGTGACTGGTGTGTTGGCAGTGGTGTTGATCTTCATCAGCTCGGTTTTCTTCCTGTTGATCTTGAGCCCTGTTCCGGCTGATGTGGCTTCCAGGCACGTAGTCTTGTCCTGCATCTGGCTGTGGCTGTGAGACAGGAGTGCCAGGTCGTCCGCGAAGTCGAGGTCATCCAGCTGCGTCCAGAGTGTCCACTGTATCCCGTTTTTTCCTGCCTGCTGTAGTGGTCTTCATGATCCAGTCGATGACCAGGAGGAAGAGAAACGGGGACAACAGGCATCCCTGGCGGACTCCGGTCTTCACCTCGAAGCTTTCTGACAACTGGCCGGCATGGGCAATCCTGCAGCTCATGTCTTGGTAGGTGCACTGGATCAGGGAGATGATCTTCCCGGGAACTCCATAGTGCCTTAGCAGCTTCCACAGCGCCTCTCTGTCTACACTGTCGAAGGCCTTCTCATAGTCTATGAAGTTGATGTAGAGGGGGGAGTTCCACTCCAGTGACTGCTCCACAATGATGCGTAGGCTGGCAATCTGGTCAGCGCAGGACCTGTTCCTGCGAAAGCCTGCCTGCTGGTCTCGGAGCATGGGGTCGACTGCCTCTCTCATCCTCTCCAGTAGAATTCTGTTGAGAACCTTGCCTGGCACTGACAGGAGCATGATCCCTCGGTAGTTGCTGCAGTCCCTGAGGTCCCCTTTCTTTGGCAGCTTGATGACGATCCCTTCTTTCCACTGGGCTGGCACCTCTTCCTTCTCCCAGATCTTGCTGAATAGGCTGTGCAGCATGTTGACGGCTGTCTCTGTGTCTGCTTTAATGGCTTCTGCTGGTATCTCGTCCGGCCCTGCAGCTTTCCCATTTCTCAGTGTCATGATGGCTTTCCTGATCTCCGCCTTAGAGGGCTTGTAGCAGTTGATGGGTAGTTCTGTCTCAGCTGGTGGGATGTCTGGTGGTGTTTCAGGGATGGGGCGATTTAACAGCTCCCTGAAGTGTTCTGCCCATCGCTTCAGCTGTTCCTCAGTTGTTGTCAGTGGGTGCCCGTTCTTGTCCTTCACTGGTTTGTCTGTCTGCTGAAATTTGCCCGCGAGCTTCTTGGTCACCTGGTACAGGTCTTTTAGATTCCCTTGTCGGGCTGCTTCCTCTGCTTGACTGGCCAGGTTGTCGATGTAGTCCCTCTTGTCCTTCCTGGTGCTCCTCTTCACTTCTCTGTCAGCTGCTGTGTATTCCTCTTGTGCCTTTGCCTTAGCTCTTCTTGTTCGGCTCGTGTTCAGTGCAGTTTTCTTCTCTTTCCTAACTTCCAGTTTCTGGATGGTATCAGCAGAGATCCATTCCTTATGTTGGGTCTTTCTCTTGCCAAGGACCTCTTCGCATGTGTCGTGCCAGAGTTTCTTGCTGTGTTCCCACTGTGTCTCGATGTCCATTTCACTGTCTTCTATCAGGTCTTGCAGTGGCTGGAACCTGTTGGAAAGGCTGATCCGGAATGCTGCTTGTGTGTCTGTGTTCCTGAGAAGTCCAACGTTGTACCTGGTCCGTGTGCTGTTGGCGTTGGTGTGCCTCTTAAGCCGAAGTCTCAATGCTGTTGCAAGAAGGTGGTGGTCTGATGATACATCGGCACCCCTCATCACGCGCACATCCCGCCACGATCTCCTGAACTTCCGGCTGATGCAGATGTGATCAATCTGGTTCTCCGTGACATGGTCCGGCGATCTCCATGTGGCCTTGTGGATGCGCTTGTGTGGGAAGATGCTGCCTCCTATCACTAGCTGGTTCAGGGCACAAAAGTCTGCAAAGCGCTCGCCATTTTCGTTCATCTGTCCCAGTCCGTGTGTTCCCATGGTGTCCTCATAGCCTGTGTTGTCTGATCCAATCTTGGCGTTGAAGTCTCCCATCAGTATGGTCATGTCCTTGGCTCCTCCTCTATCTATCACTGTCTGCAGTTGCTGGTAGAAGTCATCTTTTTTTCTCCTCTTCCGCATCATTGGTGGGAGCGTAGCACTGGATGATGTTCAGCTTGATGTCTTTTTTCTTGGTGATGAATTTGGCTGTGATGATGCGGGAGTTGACAGGTTCCCAGCCGATGAGTGCCCGCTGTGCCTCCGGTGCCAGCATCAGGGCCACGCCCTCAGTGTGGGGGGCTCCATCCTCTGTGTGTCCAGAGTACAGCAATTGCTCTCCCGATGAAAATCTCAGCTGTCCTGTCTGTAGCCACCTTGTCTCACTCAGTCCCAGTACTCCTATCTTGTAGTTCTTCATCTCTCTTGCTACTTGTATGGTCCTTCCTACTTCATACATTGTCCTGATGTTCCATGTGGCTACTCTCGTTGTTGTCCTGGGTGTTAGAAGGGGGGTCGGCCTTGCAGCTTCCTTTCGGCTTTCACTGCAATGCGTCATAGGTCTCCGGGATGGAGACCCTTCCTCGCCCAGGTGAATGTCTCGGTTTGTCGCTGTCGATGCTTCAGTAACGTAGTGTTTTTTACAGGTAGGGCTGTTAACCCTACGCAAACCCGTTTAGCCTCTTGGAGAGGTGGTCCACATTCGTCTGACCTCTACCCTTCGACCTGTCCAGCTTGGTTGACCCTGCCAGGAGCATGTGCTCCTGCTGGCATAGTTCTCTGGGTCATTGAGGTACACAAGCCACTACCCCACGACAAGGGGTGGACCATGTAGGGACGGTTGTAGTGGAGCCGGCTTAAAGAGGCTTAACTCCCTGCATCGCCGGGCCGCCAAGCTCATCCTCGACAAGTGCTCTATCAACACTGACGAAAAGCTTCAGACCCTTGAAATGCTCCCCCTCCCTAAGTGCTTAGTGTTCAATAAATGTGTGCTCATGCGGAAAATTACAAAGTCGCTAACCCCATCTTATCTTACAAACCTATTCTACCCATCCCAAACGCCCTATCGGACTGCGAGGAACGATCTGCTCGTACCCAGGCCTCGCCTAGACCTATTCAAGACAAGTCTCTCCTACTCTGGCGCATTTCTTTGGAATTCACTTCCATCCGTAGTTAAAGCAGCTCCGTCCATGCCCACCTTCAAGGCCCGACTGCACAAATATTTGCAAACTCACTGATCATTTTTTTTTCTTTTTTTTTTTCTTTTTTTTTTTCTTTCTCTTTGTCTTGAATTTATGAACATGC
>JACVVK020000138.1:147500-160000 GCA_018292915.2 Batillaria attramentaria | reverse complement strand
GGCACTGAGCCAACAGAAGTGTACTCGATGACGCGGTGACCACACTGCGTGCTTCAGTAGCGTGAACAACAGTCGTAGAATTTGAAGGTGTGACAACTCTTGCAAAGCGTAAACAACATTGTATCGCATTAAGAGCTGTACTAATCATCAAGATAGAGTATTTCGAGCGTACAGGCGCACTCACGAGCGAAACTGTTCCAAAACATAAGCTGGCTTAGCAAAGATGGACTTAGCCCGTTTACGCACACAATACCCCCAGGACAAACAACCAACAGAATTAACGGTACAGCCTCCGTGCAAAATTGCTGACACTGGCGACGTCTCGAAGTACCCCAAATGTGTCGTTTCTGTACCCTTGAGCCAGCGGGGACGTGAAAATGACCGAGCATCAAAGGGAAAATTAGGCTAGTTGTCGGCGCTATTAATAGGCAGAGAGAGGAGACGAGAACCCCCTGTATCTCGTAATTCTCCTCGAGATTGATGGGGGGCAGTGATTCAATAGGATTAGCCGTATCTCCGCCCCGTCGCCAAGGTGTATGCACTGTGTGACAGGGCCTGCAGTGGGCAGAATTTGCTTCCAGGGGCGTACACAACAGTGGCAGGAATTGTGTTTGGTTTTCTTTCCCTGTAAAGTTCCTCTTTCGCAACGGGTTTGTGAATCCGAGACTGCATGGTTCAAGCAGGTCATTAAAGACTAGTCGGTGAGAATGGAGGTTGTTTGCTGTGAAAGGGTTGGATGGATGAAAACAAACACGCAAGCACATGCGAGTGCACGCGCGCGCGCACACACACACACACACACACACACACACACATCTAACAGCGACTAACAAGGAAGGTTTGATGTCCGCTCCTCAGCGTACACAGGCATAGAGCATACACACACGCTCTCAGATACAGGCCAGCCAAGAAAAGTCAGCGGTTAATTAGAGTGTCGTCTGCACGCTCACATCCCCAAGTCAACACCAGACACCCCGTATCAAATGACCGAGCGGACAGGCTAGAAACAAAAACCTCGCCTGATTATCAGGCATTAGATGGAGTGTCCGTGCCAAGTCAAACATCTCGCTGGAAATTCTTAACGCTGATGTTAATGGTAGTAAATCGATATGATAATGAATATACACACCACGGTACAGGACAGACATTAACTTGAACAAACGCTTGATCCGAAACTACCACTGATACAGACTGGTTGGGTAATTCATCCGCATGGGTACACAAATGTTTCGCGTGGCAGACAGTTCTTTTACAGGGGAGGAGGGATCCGGGGGGGGGGGGAGTTTATTATTATTATTATTATTATTTAAACTTTGAGAACTGATGTTGAGTCCAAGTGTGAGTCCTGGTGAAAGTAAAATGCCACACTGAGCCTAAGTGCGTATTTGGGAATATTTGTCTTTTTCAGCTTCATGGTGGGCCTATATATTGATTGCCTTTGTTGTTATGTTTTAGATTTCATGTAACTTCAGTCATTGGGGGTTTTGAATAGAGGTGCATTGAATCCTGAGCAGAAGGTCGAAATAATACGGGCATTCATCCTTTTGTCGTTTGCATGACGCAGTATCAATGAAGGGGGAACTTTAAAATGTCGATGACGAACTATACATCAACCATATTTCTTTTCCTTTTTTGTTTCAGGACATGCGTGAATGGTTCAGTGATCACCGAGCGACAACGGGTCCGCCATGGTGACCGCATCGTCTGGGGAAACAATCATTTCTTCCGCCTCAACTGTCCACGCCCCGCCAACAGTGAGTAGAGACGCCATCTGTCATTGGTCGAGTGGGTTGTGATATTAGTCTATATCGTACACTTTCTTATTCAATCACAACGCAGCTCTCTCCTCGCCCCGCCAACAGTGAATAGGGAGACCTTTCTGTCGTTGGTCGAGTCGGTGTAATGTTAGTCCATATTATCATACATTTTCTTATTCAATAACATCGCAGCTGTCCTCGCCCCGCCAACAGTGAGTAGAGACGCCATCTGTCATTGGTCGAGTCGGTGTGATGTTAGTCTATATCGTACACTTTCTTATTGAATAACAACGCAGCTGCCCTCTCCCCGCCAACAGTGAGTCGATACGCCATCTGTCATTGGTCGAGTCGGTGT
This sequence comes from Batillaria attramentaria, assembly GCA_018292915.2. Lineage (NCBI taxonomy): Eukaryota > Metazoa > Mollusca > Gastropoda > Batillariidae > Batillaria > Batillaria attramentaria. The sequence goes on along the minus strand of JACVVK020000138.1, from coordinate 157,888 downwards.
GGTGTTAGTCTATACGACACATTTCGTTACTCCGGTATAACGCCACCGTTCTGGTCTGTCGTCTCGGGTAAGTGTTGAGAGTACTGCATCTAATGCCATCTATCATCGTCTGTTGTGGGGTAATGGTGTTGCCTTCCTGTGGTGGATGGGGCTAGTGAGATGAGTGACTCTCTGCGGAGAATGCTCTCTCTCTCTCTCTCTCTCTCTCTCTCTCTCTCTGTCCTGATGCATTTTGAGTGCTTTATTAGTGTAGCAAGGACAGATAGTAAGAGAGACCTGTGCGTCTGTTATCCTTGGAAAATAAAGTTTCAGTCAGTCAGTCAGTCAGTCTCTCTCTCTCTCTCTCTCTCTCTCTCTCTCTCTCTCTCACACACACACACACACACACACACACACACACACATGAACAGCAACAGTCAACAATGGAATGAACACGACACGGTCCATAGCGCATGTGTGTCTGCAGGCTGAAATAAAACACTTCATTCGGTCAGACCCCAAAATTGACAGCCTGAATTTAGCAACATGGAATCTGTAGAGTGAATAAGCGCATACCCTCAAGGGCAGCAGGAAACTTCACGGTCCCAAGGACACACACCGTAGTTCGCTGCAGCGCAATTAACACCGAACGCTGTGTGTTTTCATTCCATCGAGAGCACCTTGAGGGCCTCTCTCTCTCTCTCTCTCTATTTTGGGTCGTCCAATTCAATCCATGCGAAAAAGACCAGCCTGATAATTTTTCACCCTGGAGTGCGTTCCAATCAATCCTGAGCGCTGGGAAACAACAGGTCGTTGGTGCTGCTGTTGCTGCAAAATGCCTTAGGTCTATCAGCAGTTCTCCTCCTCTCGTGTCCCATTCAAAAAAAAAAAAAAAAAAAAAGAAAAAAAAAAAGCTACAGGGCTTGTTAATTACGATGTCAACGTGTGATGAATACGCTTGATTAATTCGGGCGTGAGAACGGACAGGTTTTGGGGCGTCTGCGTTCGGCTGTAGGGGTGTGATATTGCTTGATGTTGACTGCTGGTTTAGTTCTTCGCTTGTTGCAATCAGTTATTTTAACTTCAGATTAGAACGGGGCGGGGGAGGGGGGATTTGGGGTGGGGGGGGGGGCATTCGGGGTGGGGGTGGGGATACTCAGTGTTGCTCAGGGAGCAAGGTGGAGAGGATTGAGGGACGACTGAAGGGGTGAGGGGGGGGGGTAGAATCTTGACCAAGAAGATTGTTTTTCGAAAGGGAAGGGGGACGTTGCTCAGATACCACAACGCAACGTGGATCCGAGTTGTGAAGGGGAGGGATGACGAAGGTGGGTGACATGGAATCTTGACCAAAAAGAAAGGATGTAAGCGAGGAGGGATGGATGGATGGGTGGAGTGTGTGTGAGGGGGGGGGGGGGTGGTCCTGCGGCCCTGATCGAGTCGCGAAGGAGACTATTCATGCCCACAGTACTCTAGCGTAATCACCAATGATGACGCCGCTCCCTGTACTCTAATGCATGCAATCAGCTGTTTTGACTTCAGATTTGAGGGGGGGGGGGGCACAGTCGTCATTGTTCAGAGATTACCACGAAAGGATTGGGGGCGGGAGGAGGGGGACATTGAGAGTGAAATTCTGAAGGAATCTTGACCAAAACAATTGAGGGGGGAGGGAGGGCGGGGGGGGGGGGGGGAGCGAGGTCCCCTGAGGCCCTGATGGAGTCGCCAAGAAGAATATTCATGCCCACGGTAATCTGGAGCAGAGAGATCACGCCGCCTCACCTATACTGTGATGCATGGGGCAATCTTCCACAGTGACGCGGACAGAGGACCGGGGTGGGTTCCCCCAGGACGCCCCGGAAAGGCAATTTCCCGACTCTAACGAAAACAAATACTGCTGGATCTTCCGCGGAAACGTACAGAAAAACGCGGCAGGGATAACGTGTTTTTGTTTTGTTTTGTTTTGTTTTTTTTGTTTTGTTTTTTTTTGGGGGGGGGGGGGGGGGGGGGGGGGTTGGGGGGGGGGGGTGGACTTTGTAAGGTTTTAGAGGCTAATGGACTTTGTAAGGTTTTAGAGGTTAGCCTTAGAGCGAGGTTGAAATGGCCTTAAGGGATTATAGGGGGATGGTTCAGGTATCCTTTTGGGGATTTTAATTGATATTGCGTTTTCTTGTCGTTTTCTAGAATATGCTTGTGTCGAGAACAGTGCAAACAAGTGCAGGAGTTTCTGTCTGTCTGCGTTGAAGTTCATGTGCACAGAATATACGGAAAGAGAAAGATTAAGCAGACGTCATGTAACCCTTTCTGACCACTACCCTCCATTCCCCCACTCCCGCCCCAGTTACGGCAAATACCGTGCACACTCCCCCCTTCCCTCCCCTCCCCTCCCCTCCCCCGAACTATCTCCCTCACCCCCATCGTTTTATGTTGGTATTATTTAATCATGTACATCAGTACAATGTTCTGATGACGACGACGACGATGACAGTAATGATGATAAAGACGATGACAGTAATGATGTTGATGACGATGACAGTAATAGTGTTGATGACGATGACAGTCGTGATGTTGACGGTAATGAGAATAATTATGACAACGATGACTGCAACAACGATGGTGGCGTCATGATGACTGTGATGATGACGATGCTGGTGAAGACGATGGCAGTAATGATGATGAAGACGACAAAAATGATGATGACGACGATGATGATGATGTGACGTCATTTTGCAGGTCCTCAGAGTCCGGACAGCGAGGAGCAGCAGCAGAGGCTGGGTTATGACTTTGCCCAGCAGGAGCTGATGGAGAAGGAACTGGGCAACGACCCCATCCAGGAGGCCATCGGCGCCATAGAGAAACAGCATGAGGAGGACAAGCAAGGTCAGGGTCATGCACGCGCGCGCGCGCACACACACACACACACACACACACACACACACACACACACACACACACACACACACACACACACACACACACACACATTTTCACGCTACCGAAGCTTGTAAAATGCCCGTAGCTTGTAGATATATACATGTAGTATGCTTCACAGGTTTCACAGAAGAGTGCGCATGAGTGCGTACTCGTATGTTGGAAAGAACCTGTGAGATCCTGTCACTGTCCAAGTATCTATCAATTAGTCAATCAATCAATCAATAATTCTTTATTGTCCTCAAGAGGAGGCAATTCGGTTGTGGCGTAAAAACAAACAACCACATACACAATATAACATGTCCCAATAGTTAAATATGTAATATCACAACAATAGCACGCGCACACACACGCACACCCACACGCACATACGCGCGCGTACACACACACACACACACACACACACACACACACACACACACACACACACACACACACACACACACACACACTGTCTAACTGGTACGAGGTTAAACACTACCAAAAACAACTAAACAGAACAATTTGTATGCTTAGACGTGTCGCGAAGACAGGCCTTTCACTCATCCGTGACGGGAGACTTCGATCAAAGTTCAGCCATGCGTCGCCGACATAAACTTTTGCTAGCCAAAATTCATTTTTTCATGAAGCATGAAGTGCACAAAATGTCAAGTGTGTGTGTGTGTGTGTGTGTGTGTGTGTGTGTGTGTGTGTGTGTGTGTGTGTGTGTGTGTGTGTGTGTGTGTGTGTGTGTTTTCGGCAAAGCTTCCTAGAGAGGTTCGTTTACATGCAGTCGGGGAACCGGGGTGGCCGAATGGTAGAGCGTTGGACTTCTAATGCTCGAGTCTTATGTAACATTTTTCTCCTTCTCTTGATACTCTTCTTTTGAGTTTTCTTCTTTTTTACGGTAGTGTAGCAACGGCAAGTTTGAAAATGGTCCTTGTATGCCTATAACTTCTTCCGTTGTAAAATAAAGGATCGTTATCGTTATCGTCGTGAGGTCGTATCCCAGCTGAGGCCAAAATATTTGTGCTGGCTTTTTTCAGCGTTGCCCCGTCTTTGCTATCACCCGTATGTGATGGAAAAGGACGTTAAACCGCCTAACACCCACCCACCCACCCCTTACATGTAGTCAGGTAACTGGAGTTTCATGACGGCTGTGCTTGCGCGGCGTTAAGCCCTAACTAACTAGCTAACTAACTAACTCATGACGGCTGGCCCAGGCATCGGTAGCCCCGGTCACAATAACGTTAACTCTGGTCCTACCAAGTAAGTTTGGGCACCAGTGGCCTCAATTTTTTTTTTAAATCATAATTAATATATGTCCACATGGATTTAAATTTGTCTTAGTGGTAGTGTTGCATTTTCATTATACTCGTGTTTGCTGCATGCAGCGAGAGCCGTCAAAGAACCGTTCATCTTTGGTACGCAGGGCCAAAACCGAAAAAGTCAAAACCGGTGGGATACGTATATACTCGTGTGCTGTACGGAATGTGTTAATATGCTCGGCTTGAGATGGAATGGTCGAGGGTAGCCGGGGTGGCCGAATGGTAGAGCGTTGGACTTCTAATGCTCGGGTCGTGAGTTCGAACTCCGGCTGGGGCCAAATATTTATGCTGGCTTTTTCATCGTTGCCCCGTCTTTGATATCACCCGCATGTGGTGGAAAAGGACGTTAAACCCCCAAACTCCCACCCCCACCCCCACCCTGGAATGGTCGGCGGGCGGAAGTGAACGTCGAAAAGCAGGGGTGACTTTCAGACTTGACAAATTGATAGGATGTGAAAAGCAACATGTCACGCACAGTGTCGTTTAAACAATAAGCGTCACAGTCTTACCCTGGCTGCGTCAGGTTTGGCAGCGGCAGGTGTCATATATTTTTGCACGCTGTAAATTTAGTGCCTCCTGGGGCAGACTTTTCAGCTGCCGACTGTGAGCATAAATTTGAAATGTGAGGTTGTTTCCTGCAGTGCTGCCGACTAGAACTTGATGGGATTTTTAAAAAAAAATGTTAATAGTTACATATTACATAACTGGTAAGCACACAGATAAAGTAATAAAGAAACATTCTACTGGAGGACCATTGCAGGGGAAAAAAAAAGGGCAAAACATAATAGGATTTTTGGTTAAGTATGGAGCATTGTTGCCCAGAGGGTATGTGTCGGCATTACTGTATTGTCTGGGAATTTTAGAGGCGTTAAGGGGGGAGATTTAGCGGAGTTGACAAAAACATGTACAAGGGATATTTCATACATTGAAACTACCAACATTTTCCTGCGGAGCTTAGGCAATAGTCTAAAGGGGGTCACCTTGCATCGACCAGTGATGCACTTGGCATACATTGTGTGTGTGTGTGTGTGTGTGTGTGTGTGTGTGTGTGTGTGTGTGTGTGTGTGTGTGTGTGTGTGTGTGTTAGAGAGAGAGAGAGAGAGAGAGAATGACAATGGCAAAGATTTTTTTCCGGTGAAAGTTTTTGGCCCATAAATGATGGGGGGGGGGGGGGGGGGGGCGAACATGTATGCGCACGCAGCTCATCACAGTTGTCTCTAGACAGAGGGAATTAAGACAATATTGAATATCAACATACGACATAGAATCCTGCCTCGCAGTGCTGAAAAAAATATTACACAGGAACAGTTTACCGTGCACAGAAACGCTTACCACTGCAGTGTTTAGCAGAGAAAGAAATTGAAATTGAAATAACTTCATTTGAAAACGGTGGAAGTTTTGGTCTTGCGGCTAATTTTCAAACTTGCCGTTTTGAAAAACAAGCAAACAAATAAACAAAAAACTCAAAATGATCGAACATACCTAAAACTGGAACATGAAACTTTGCACGCACGCACGCACGCACGCACACACACACACACACACACACACACACACACACACACACACACACACACACACACACTGAGAGAGAGAGGGGGGGGGGTCGTGTAGGGATGAGACAGAGAGAGGTAGACTGAGAATATCTGTCAAAACTGAAAAAGGCAAGGACGATGACACACCCCAGATAACGTCCCTCCTGACCAGACGTGTGATCCACAATTGGTTTTTTTCTAGCCGCACCCACGAGATATTCGAATTCATTACTTGACAAAATGCGGGACGCATGAGCTGTGGCTTTGGCGGTTTCTGCGCAGTTTGAGAGTTCCGGGTGACATCTGGGTAATGTTAAGCCCTCTCCCTAGACGCTTGGCGCAACCAGTGCTTGTGAGGACGAGCGGTTAAGGGCATGCAAATTTGATACATTTGCCACCGTGGGTCCATTTCAAACATGCAGTTTGAGATATTGTGAAGAGGGGAAAAAATTCAGCACGTCGCACTGAGCCGATTGGCATGTTGCGCAGTCACATTTCTGTCGCCCTCTCTCTCTCGCTCGGGTTTTGATTCAGTTTGCCGTGTCGCCGGGGTGCAAATTGCGATATTGAGAAAGTGATTGTACTGACATTTGAGAACGAATTTCTCACAGCCGGGTGTAAATTATAATAAAGCAACCATTTCAGGCGCGCTGTTGCTCGGATGCTGGATACGAGAACTGTTGATGCTGTGTAGAAATTCCGTGTATTATTGTAAATTTTTCGGTAGAGAGAACGCTAACAGGCCTGCACCTTTTCAACATTTGGGTAGAAGTTCTGTCGATTTGTACATGTCTCAACGTAGTAGGGAGTATGGCAATGAGCTGTAAGGAAGCCTATCCCCCCCCACACACACACACGCACCCACACATACCATTTCACTTAAGATCACGATACTGGCGTCAAAAATTGACGTTCAACTACCTGTGCACATCCAGGCACAGATGAGAGAGAGAACGAACGAACTTTATTTTTCAACGGAAAAGATTTGGCCATACAATAGTTGATTTTCAAACTGCCGTTGCTAAAAAAGAGAAAAAAGAAAAAAATGAGCAACCAAGACACAAAAAATGACAATAAAAAGAAAACAGAGCAAAGGAAAACCTTAAACAAGATGCAAAGCACACATATTGCAACCGTTACATAAACCGCACATGAGAGATGATGATGAAACTTTATTTATCAACAGTAAAAGTTTTGACAGAAATTCGCCAGTTTGCAAACTTTCCGTTGCTAATACTACAGAGACTATCTACTGAGAGAAAAAATGGAGCAAAATACAAAAGAAACAGATTCAATACAGAATATTATGCACTAAACGACAAGAAACAAAACCATAGAGAAAATCGTCCATCAGGTCCAAACGCATTCACACACACACGTGCGACCTTTGAGAGAGAGAGAGAGAGAGAGAATCTTGCTAGCAGTATTTTCACAGCTTCTATAAAACTTGCTACTGTCGCATGTCTTCCACCTGACAGAGGCCCTGGAGAAGCAGCGGCAGATGTACGAGCGGCAGATGCAGATGCTGAGGAACCAGCTGATGTCCCCGGGTACACCCAGCTTCCCCTTTCAGCTGTTTGACGCCCAGCGCCTCACGCCAACCGCCGCCACCACCAACAGCATCCAGCGGAAGTACCAGCAATGGGCACAGGACCGGTGAGTTCTGTTGTTGTCCTCTTACTTCTTCTGTTTTCCCCTCTGTTTTAGGCTTCCGCCTCTTCTGTTTTGTCGTCTTCTTTTTCTTCTGTGCTGGCTTTCCCCCGCCTCGTCCCATCTTTGACGTCACCCGTATGTGACGTCACCCGTTTGTGACGTCACCCGGAAAAAGCCGTTAAAACTCTTACGAGGCCGAGCCCGACCACCCTCTGCCCGTTATTTGATAAGACTGGTTGAATAGAACAAACCACTGCACACCAGTAGGAGCCACTTCAAGCCACTGTTACGCGAGGCGTTGGCCTTCCCGCTAGGCGCAAGACCGCTGCAGGTTGCATGATAGTGGCTTCTACTTCTAGTGATCTGAAGGCTTAAATAGCGATATTTTGGCTTTTATAAGAGTTAAACCGACAATTAACGAAACAGCCAGCCATCTTCTTCTTCTTCTTCTTCCTCTTCTTCTTCATGGGAGCCGGAATAGTTGGGCTAGTGGAGTGTTCGACTGTCAGGCAATGTTCTGGTCGCGTGTGTTAATCCCGGTGTCGAAGAATATTTCGGAACCAGGATAAATCGGAACCGGTTCCCAAAAATCCTAGGATATTTCGGAACCATTTCCATTTATCCAAGGATAACCCTAGGATATCCTAGGATAACCCTAACCGTAACCCTAACTCTCGCCCTATTCCTATTTATCGTAGAATATCCTAGGATAAACCGGAATGGTTCTGAAAAATCCTGCCACCAGGGCCAGGATAAATCGGAATGGTTCCCATTCGTCCGGTTCGGAAATATCCTGTGACACCGGCTCACCTTCAGTTGAGTACTAGATCCCGCCACTTTGAGCTTCGCATCAGGCTGCCTTCAGTTTGTCAGCTCAGCCTTCATTGCAGACGATCAGCCAATGGCCAGCGCTTGTTTGGCCCGCACAGGGCGCTGTCTGTAGCCAGTCTTTTTTTTTGTCACGCTTCGTTGCGCCTCAGTGATTATCTCTCTCGCCATCCCGGTGTCTGGGTCGGCGGGGCGTACACAAAAGATTGAGCTGTCGGGTGCCTCAGGTGGTAATTGGTTGTGTTCGGGACCCCGAGATGAGAAGGTCGATCGCGGGTTGGACTCTCTCTCTCTCTCTCGGGAAGCACTCGGGGAGCCGGGATAGCCGAATGGTAGAGCGTTGGACTTTGAATGCTCGGGTCGTGAGTTCGAATCCCGGCTGGGGCCTAATATTTGTGATGGCCTTTTTCTCGTTGCTCCGTCTTTGATATCACCAATACGTGGTGGAGAAGGACTTTAAACTCCCAAACACCACCCCCCCCTCCCCCTCTGGAACCACTCTCACGGTGTGCTAAAGACGGTACGCCTTTACATTCCAACCTCTCACCCCCAACTTTCAAGGGGTGTAACGTGGTGCCGGTTTGAAGGTGTTCGCTGAGACAGCGATTTACGGTGAGAAAGCATGTACGGTTGCCGAAATCAACAAAATAGCTCTTCCACCGAACAATAGACAAACTGTGATTTCATCCGAATTTTAAGATAAAAAATACACTTTATTTCCTCAACATGAGAACATTTAGCAGACGTCTGGTTTGGAATCCAGGTTGACGTTACGACTACCCGCACCAGAACCCAAACCAAAGTGGCATAGTTACGCAAAACATATATAGCAAATTATGAGATGAGTTTGTGCGACCGACCAGCCCACTTCACGTGACGCCAAGAGCGGTTGATGCTTTCAAGACATTTCTGTTGAGGCTGGCGTCTGCTAGCGGTGCCAGATTATGGGCCACGGGGAGGGGGGGGGGGGTGGCTCCATGGGGAGATCACAATTTCCACAGTGCACAGCCGCGCGTGACGCCACAACACACTCGTTATTATCAGGCCAAGCTATTGTAGCCAAACTCGTTCAGAAAAAAAAAACTCCCGACAGAAACGTAGCCTGGCTTGTTCAAATAGTCGGTGCTGGAATGGTCGAATTCGTGACCTGAAGAATATTGGCCATGTTGCAACAGTCGGCGACATAGTTCAGGTTTCCCCCCTCCCCCCCCCCCCCCCCCTGTACTTCTCAGAAGACCTCTCCCTCAGCACCGCGAGTACTCTTTTAGGGCATTTTTTCAAGTGTTCATCATCATCATCCTCGTCGTCATTATTTTCACCGTCGTCGTCACTGTCGTTGTCATCATCATCATCGTCGTCGTTGTCTTCATCGTCGTCGTCATCATTGTCGTCGTCGTCAACATCATCATCGTCTTCATTGTCGTCGTCATCAATGTCATTATCTTTATCATCATCATCGTCAGTTGATATGGCATATATGAGCTGGGAAAAAGTGTAATGCGTCATGCGTTGTCCTCAGACCCGCAGCCTTGGCAACGTTTTCTCATTGTGATGACGTCTTTCGTGCTTTTTTTTTTTTTCAACAATTTTCTCAAAAAATATTCAGACAGCCAATTTCCCCCGACAGAAGCCAATTCACACGGCAGAAACCAATTCACATGGCGGTGTACATTGGCTTACGTATACATGCTGCAAGGGACATCACTGTATTTTTTTTAACTCATTCTCGCAGCACTGCGACTATAGTCGGAACATGATGTCAGTTCCCTTTTGCCGCGCTTCTGCAGTCGTAACAGGCAGACAGAAAATTCATTGTCTAGTTGTAGGTTCGAAGTATGCGTCTGTGATAAAATAATTGTCATAGAAACGGTTACTGTACATACGTTGGTTACCATTGACTACCTTTTTTAATGTGGATTTTGTCAATGTAGAAAGAAAATGTAAATTTACGCTAACCAATGGCAGTGTCAGACTCAAAGTTCACAATAATGGTCTGTAACAGTATGTAGAGAACAAAATATAGATATTTGAATACATACTGGTATCTGAGAGAAGAAAAAAAATCTTTAGCCTAGCGGAACAGTTATACTGATGAATAACAAGATTCAAGATTTAAGATTTTATTTCCTGTCTCCCCTTTTGGGTTATGGAGGAATACAAT
>JACVVK020000138.1:82500-142500 GCA_018292915.2 Batillaria attramentaria | reverse complement strand
TCCCTCTTGTGTACAGACCTCCCCCCCCCCCCTCCTCCATCAACATCTGTAGATTGGGCCGCCACTGTCTAGTGACAGTGGAGTGATCAATTCTTTTACCAGCCGACAATCACGCTCAGTCTGCGTCCTTTTCTACTCCAGACGAAAAAGAATAGTAATAGCACTTCTCCACAGCTTCTCGTCTGCAGTATTGAGTTCCTGCTTCAAAGGCGTACGAACAATGTATGGACATAATTATTAATTATGTAAGCGTACACTAACTGTCAGCCACCGCGTCATGAATTGACGTCATCTGACCGTGCATGGAATGACTGCTAGTTTCGATTGCTGGTTTATGTTGGTAGGAACCTGCAGGGGCTTTTCGTATGGCTCTTACAAGGCACCTGAGTGCAAGTGCGTGATTCACGTGAGCGTGCAAGATAGGTTTACCGTGCTATATGAATCAAGCAATTGGGCTAAGCTCCTATACAAATTCGCAAAATTCTAAGTGTCACAGTACAGGACATTTGTCGTGAATACTGTTCACTACAGCGCAGAACTGGTACGACTCGTGGAAATGTTCAGCCCACAAAATTCGAAAATAAATGCAATTCTAATATTTTAAAACTAACATTACTGTGCTGGCCCTTTGCAACACGTGATTGTTCTCTGGCCGTGTCCAGTGTCCGAAAGAATGCGTGTGATTCACGTGAGCGTGCGTGTTGGGTTTAGCTTGCGGCGCTTCGAGCCAAATATTTGGGATAAAACACCTATATTACTGCGACAATTCTTCTTCTTCCTCTTCTTCTTCTTAGTAGTAGTTGTACACAGTAGTAGTAGTAGTATACAGTAGTAGTAGTAGTAGTACGTAGTATGTAGCATATGGTAGTAGTAGTAGTAGAAGGAGTAGTAGTAGTAAAAGTAGTAGTAAATTTCTCTGGGAAAATCTCAGACATTACTTCGAGCAGTGACTATGGTGCAATAGTCTTTGATTCTAGTGTATGCCCTCCTGGGTAGAAACCGAACATTTGTGCTGGCTTGTCCTTGGCGTCAGTATTATAGCCCGTGTATACATCTTTGATATCACTTCTATAGTTGCGGTGAACAAGGACGTGAAAACTGCAACCATCCAGTCTTGCATAGTGTTTCACCCCCTCCACAGTCTCAAAACCTGCATCTTCTGCACACCGACATGCACGCCAGTTACTGTCTTTATTTGTGGCACGTCATGTTATTATCTCGACTAAAAGGTTTTCCGTGGACACAATTGTATTTCTCTCCAGATTAATAACAGCGGCCCGCTTTTAGCTCCGACCTCCGATCGAACTTCCCAGTTCTTAATTTTCACCTGATGAAGACCACTTCCTTTCTGCCAGCCCACGACATTTACCGTGATTAATGCGATCCGATCAAACGAGAGACAGAATGGATAAAAAGAAAAGGGGGAAAAAGATCTCACACACACACACACACACACACACACACACACACACACACACACACACACACACACACACACACACACACACACACACACAAATCCGTTTCGTCAAACACGCGCGTTCAAACAGGCAGCCTATTGTAAACCTCCCATTTTTTTCCCATCCCACCCCCCCTCCCAACTCCCATCCCCGCACCCCCCACCCCCTCCCCCCACCTACCCACTCACCCACCTTTCCATTTTCCAGCTCGGCATGCGTGCTGAGCAAATACGCCGTCTGTTGCAGAACAGCTGCCATCAATCCATGAGTCGTTGAGTGAAAATTAAAAAAAATGAATTCTACGATAATGGATGGAGTTAGCGAGCAATGCATTCGTGCATGTATTGAACCCAACAGGGAGGATTTGTGAACCGTTGAGCGGGGGGGAAAAAATTGCATCGTGCTTGCATATTGAAGCCAATTGGGAGTTGTTGGGGTTTTTTTGGTTTTTTTTTTTGGGGGGGGGGAGGGGGGGGTTAACAGTTAGTGAAAATATAAAATAAATAATTGATGATGCATAAAAAAAACAAGAAAATGATTTGTACGTAATAAATAGGCCATGAATGAAGTTAGTGAGTATTCCGCATCGTGCGCCCGCATTGAACCCAGTCCGGAAGATTTTTGAATGATTGAGTGAATTTTTTTATTTTTTTTTAAGTAACAAATAATGGATGAAGTGGGCGAGGATGCATCTTGCACGCACTGCACTCAGCAAGGAGGGCCTTTCAAGAGGAGTGAAAGAGGACAGTGCCATTACCGTTTGCTGTTCTTAAAGGGGGACAATTAAAGGGGAGGTGACCAGGGTACCCCACAGAGCTCGACTTCCTTGGACAACCGGTAATTTTACTCCGTGTGCAGTGCAGCGAAGAGAATCGGGGAAGTAGCGGGGTGGAAAAAAATCAGTCTTTAATTGGAAGTCTGGTGCTTTGAGGTGAATTTCAGCTGCTTGGGACATCTTAGTGTTAACCTGTTTCTTAAGGTGGGTCGCGGTGACCTGGACAGGTTGAGGACCTCGAGATTAAGCCAGATGTGACATTTTGGGCGTGTGTGGCCGGAAGGCTCTGTCTCTCTCTCTCTCTCTCTCTCTCTCTCTGGGAGCCGGGAAGCCGATTGGTAGAGCGTTGGGACTCTCAATGCTCGGGTCGTGAGTTCGAATCCTGGCTGGGGCCACATATTTGTGCTGGCCTTTTTTTCTTGTTGCCCCGTCTTTGATATCACCCGTACGTGGTAGAAAAGGACGTAAAACTCCCCCTCCCCCCCCTCTCTCTCTCTCTCTGAGAGAAACGGTTAAACAACAAGACTAAACCAAGGAATGTTTGTCCAGTTAGTTTTGATTTTGTTTCTTTCGGGGTGGGAGGGGGGAGGAGGGGGGGGGCTTGAATCCAGAATGTGTGTGGTGGAGATAAAGGGAATCTCGAGATAAAAAAACAAAAACAAAACTGACATGTTTGTTAGTTAGTTATTTAGGGCTTAACGCCGCGCAAGCAACAAAGACTAATTCGCGGCTAAGTAAAAGTTTGCCTCTGCCAGGTCGTTAAAAGGATAAAAAGCTATTTCGTAAAACAAGATGTAAATATATATATTAAAAAAAAAAAAAACTGTCAGGCCCAAAAGAGATAAACATGTTCATCAAAAATCTCGAAGCTAGGTAGGTCAAGAAAGTCCATAAAACTGACATGAGTCAGGCCTGCAGACAACAACAAAACAACAAAGTGCTGCTTCCTTTACTGTGTTGTTACACTTAAGTGTCAAAGTCCAACATATAAAACAGCACTAGAAAAAAAAATCCGGAAGACGCTGCCAATGGTGATGAGTTAGGGGACAAACAAACACGCAACCTCCAAGATATCCGGGCATCATAAAACAGTAATTGACATTTGGTGTCGGGGGTTTTACTTTCAGCTTGCTGTGATGATTGTAGGGATGCAGCCTATTGCCACATTCTTTTCTTTTTTTTTTTCCCTCGAAGAACATAAAATCACTCGCTTGTTAAAAACGCCTCCAGCAGCTAATAAGTGCCAAGCTGTTCTAATACCGGCAATCAAATTGTTCGTTATTGCAGCCAAAAAGTTTGGAGCGGGTTTTGCCTTAGGGGCAGGCAGATTGGCGGGTTTGTTTTTTTTTTGGTGTGTTTTTGTTTCTTTTTTTATGAGACGACAGCAATTGTTAAGAACAGTTTAAGAAGGACTGGCCATAACACGATCGATATGAGGTGTTCGCAGCGGAATTAACACGTTGCGCTTGAAGAAAATCATAGTTATTAAGGCGAGTGAGTGGATCTAGTTTGCTGGATCTATAGTGCTACTGGTATCGTTTTCTGGGGAGCCGGGGTGGCCGAATGGTAGAGCGTTTGGACTTCTAATGCTCGGGTCGTGAGTTCGTATCCCGGCTGGAGCCAAATATGTGTGCTGGCTTTCTCATCGTTGCCCCGCCTACGAAGATAAGACTTTGTCATCAGTGCGAGATGTCAGGTTTGCGTCCCACTCGGACCGAAGAATGTTTCTTTCTCGTACGTGGTACCGTTCATTCGGGCCGACCGTCAGGGGTTCTCTCCGAGTACTCCGGCTTCCTCTCCCTCTGCTTTGGAAATGTTCAGCCCGCAAAATTCGAAAATCAATGCAAGTGCTAAAATTTCGAAACTTAAATTGCTGAGCTGGCCCTTCGCAACACGTAATTGTTATGTGTTCAGATCCATTGTCTGAGAGAATGCGTGTGATTCACGTGAGCGTGCGTGTTGGGTATAGCTCGCGGCGCTTGAAGTCAAATATTTGGGTTAAAGCGCCTGTATCAATGCGATTATTACTGTAAATGTTGAAGCTGTTGTTCCTTCATGTGCGAGGGAGACGGGACAGTCAAACTGTAGAGCATCGGACTTTCGATGTTCGGGTCGTGAGTTCGATTCCCGGCTGGGGTGAGATACTTGTGTTTGCCTTTCTCTCTATCTCTCTCTCTCTCTTTTTTTTTCTTCTTTTTTTTGCCCCTTCTTTGATATCAGTATTGTCTGGTGGAAAAGGACGTTAAACCCCCTTCAGCACCCACCCACCCACTCGCTCCTCCATATGCTCATGCTGTCTCCTCCCTCCCCCCCCCCCCACCCCACTCCCCACACCTACCCCCACCCCTTTCTTTTCATTCCAAAACATCCATATTCATGATGTGGAGTATATCAGATAAATATTCTCAAAGTTAGACGCAATACACAGAAAGTTAAAAACACAAAACAAAAATCCGTGTTCAGAGGACACTTTGGATGGATGATGAAGAGGCCCAGAACTGGGAAGATGAAGATGAATGTTGAAGGTAGGCTGGTCTGTATGCACGGAGTCTGTGTTCACAACTTCGGGGGGCGGGGTCACCGAAGCCTGTACAGACGTGATTTATCATTTTTATTGGAGACTGACCGAGTTGTGTGAGAGGCGAATTTCAAGTTGCAACTTTCTCGCCAGACTCGGGTTTGATAGATATATAGATAATGGTATCAGTTGGCGAAGGAGCTGGTGGGTGGAGGGGACGGGGGGGCGCACACACACACACACACACACACACACACACACACACACACACACACACACACACACAGGCACATGTCAGGGTGCCATTTTGTGGCAGCCCGGTCAGGAGAATTTAATCCAGTTCAGTTCAGTGACATTCCTGTAGCCGAATGGTTATAGGCGTTGGACTTTCAATGCTCGGGTCGTGAGTTCGAATCCCGGCTGGGGTGAAAATGTTTGTGATTTTTAGACTTTTGTTGTTGTTGTTGTTTGTTTGTTTTTTTGTGTTTTTGTTGTTGTTGTTGTTGTTGTTTGAACGTACAGGTGCGCTCACTAACACAAATGCCCCAGAAAACAAAAAGCTGCCCTTTTGTAAATTCAGAAAATGTCGGATGGGACAGCATGAAGGGAATGGGAGGTTGATGAGTACAGACAATAGAGTCTCGTTCACCGAGTATTATGGTCTATGAATATCAGAGACCGACCCGACAGACCGAAGACTGTATTGACAGAAGCCGTAGTAAGAAGGGAGATGGCGACGCTTATTTCGCCGACGCCAAGTGACCAGAAGGAAATGGGCGGCGAGAGAACTGTCAATTAGAGACTGGTGAACGTGCTGCCCGTGTGGACATAGGGGACAGCGGGAGAGCGGTTAGTGCCGGAAGTTGGGTATCGACTGTGGAGGGAGTTTGTCGGTAGCGAACGGTTGATGATAGGAGAAGTGATTGGAGGGGGGGGGGGGGGTCATTCTCTTTCTGATGTGTGTGTGTGTGTGTCTGTGCCAGTGATCATACATTGATAGAGTTTATATTAATACTGTGGCAGTGATAGAGTTTTGTGACAGTACCTTTAATTATCTATTGATTTAGGGGGAGTAAGTGCAGCTGAGAGCGCTGCCTAGATCTCGGAGATGTGTCCTTTGGACTCTAGTACTAGTACATCAGTTTTGTTGTTGTTTTGGGTGTGTGTGTGTGTGTGTTTTGGGTTTTTGTTGTTGTTGTCTGTTCGGTTTTTTGTTTTTGTTGTTTGTTGGTTGGTTTTTGTTGGTTTTTTTGTTGTTGTTTTTTTTGTGGGGGGGGGGGTGGTTTCTTTGTTTTTTGGTGTGTGTGTTTGTTGTTGTTGTTTTTTTTGGGGGGGGGGGGCGGGGAGGGAGGGTAGTTCTCTTACAGGCTCCTGAAGTCGCTGTCAGCCTTCTACCAAAGTAAACTAACTCATAAACACGACACTTTCATTCCGAGCTCTCCTCCCAATTTTCGCCAGTTTCCCTTTCTCGGCTGAGTGTCTTCCATTTGCATGCACAGCAGCCTGCCGCTGTCACCGTGACAGTGCTGTCAGCCCAACGTTCAGACAGCCTGAATAAGCTCAGTATTATTTTCACCACTTTTACCGTCACTTGCCGCACAACACGTTCATGTGCTAAGCATCAGGCGCGGTGTCTGTAGGGTAGGTAGACTTTATGCACATGCAGAAATGAGACTAAACCGCCACGATGTTAGGCCTATCACCGTGTCACTTGAGATCGGTTGCGTTACTGTCTTCAAACGGATTACACTGTTTCGGCTGTCGTACGTACTTCCCCTACTCTGTAAAACTCCCGTGGTTATCCATCTAGCCTTGGTCGAGGTCTGGTGACGTGTCTGGGCCAGGCAAAGTGGGCATGGGACATGGTCGA
The DNA here is from genome assembly GCA_018292915.2 of Batillaria attramentaria. Classification (NCBI taxonomy): domain Eukaryota; kingdom Metazoa; phylum Mollusca; class Gastropoda; family Batillariidae; genus Batillaria; species Batillaria attramentaria. The sequence goes on along the minus strand of JACVVK020000138.1, from coordinate 135,877 downwards.
CGTGGCGGAGACAGTAAAATTGGACAGAGTGAAAGCTGGAATGGCGGGCGTCTCAGACCCGCACTTTAGCTTACATGGTTCTCGGCTTTTTAGGATCGAAGAGGGGGGTACGCAATACGCATAGTCACCCCGACGCCGAGTTTGATGCTGTCTAGTGTTTCAGTCACACACACACACACACACACACACAGAGTTTGCAAGTTCTTGAAAAGAAACAGGTGATTCAAGGGGAATTACTCAGTTGGAAATTTTAGCGCTCCACGCGCGGAACAAAATGGCGTCTTTCGAAGGGGAGGGTTAGTCTTACTTTTTCGTCTTGCTGTTTTTCTTTTTTTCTCGATTTTTTTTCTTTAAGAAAAACCAGGCGCATTTTCTGCCAGACACCAAAACAACTTTGCGTTGTAACTGCAACATGGCTGGATTGCTGTACATGATGGGTACATAGATCTAAATTGGAGAGTTTTTGAAGGGCAATAATTTTGGCCAGGATCTCAGAGAGTAACCACTATCTGTCATGGCATCTAGAAAAAGACTGTCACTGTGCGCTGCTGAGATTATACATTACTGTCTCCTAACTTGATTGTCAGACCTCAGAACCAGTAATGATTTTGTCCTGGCACCCTGTTGTGCCACATCAGACTTGAACACTTGCCAGTAAGAATACTATGATTCCCCCCCCCCCCCCCCCCCGAAAGGCGGACATTATAGTCTGAAAGGAACCCTTGCTGAGATGTTACATTACTGTCTGAAGACTCAGAAAACCGTCCACGAGGCCGCATACTTTCTCTGCAGTACCCTGTACTGTCACAAATGGATGCACCACTGGGCACCAATGGGCACCACCGTCCATCAGTACACTGGTGATTCTGTGCCATCAAGGGAAACCCAATGATCACACCACTAAGACGTGATGTAGGATTCAACCTGTCGGCCGACGTGTTTGATGAGGGGACCCGACTTAAGTGATGTTGACCGTTAAGATGACCACGGTTTATCTCGATCGAGTGCCGCCGAATTGTGGATAGCGGCATCAAGGGCGTTGGAGGAGGGCATGAAGATGGGTATTGATCAGCAAAGTTGGTGGTCAGCCCGCTGGACTGTTTGTTTGCCGGTCTGGTGCTCGCTGGAAAATGTGATTTGTGGTTTAGCTGGGAAAAGTTTGGCGCTTCTTGTTTGGGAAGAGGTGACTGAGACTAGTGAAATGGTTGTTCAGTAAGTGTGTGGGGAGGGGTGGATGTGGAATGTATACATACTTTTCATTTTACAAGTTTACTCGTTACGTCTCATGTATAGATTATAAAGTCATATATTATCATATAATTATCATATGTTATGAATCTTTGCAGCAAACATTTTTTCTGTATGTGTGCTGAGAATTTTTCATAAGTTTACTTGTGTATAAATTGTACATGTCATAGATATTACCATATAATTATTAATATTATGTAATTATTATAGGTTATGACTCTTCGCAGCTTTTTTGTGCTGAGAATTTGTTCTGCTGATTTTGGTATTTCATGGATTTATTTGCCTTGTGTGTGTGTGGCGAGTGGGGAGGCGGTGGGGGATTGTTTCTTGTGCACATCTGTCCAATCAACTATCATCAAGAAAAACCTCTATAGGTAATTACCTGATCACATTCTATTGTCCTCAGTCTCATTCCAATTTTCTTTTTTATGTTGCAGAGAGAAAAACTTCAAACAGAGCCTGGCCAAGCTACGAGAAGAGGTGGTCAAGGCGAATGCGCTGGTGCGTGAAGCCAACTTCCTGTCACAGGAGATGGGCAAGCAGACAGAATTCCACGTCACGCTGCAGATCCCAGCCGCCAACCTCAGCCCAAACAGACGGGTAATTGTTTTTAGTTTTTCTGTTCTTTCTCTCTAATTTCCGGATCCAGGAAATTGGACGTGAACCGAGAGAGGGGAATGCAATCTTGGTCAGTATGTGCACATATCACTACCATCACAGTATGCAGGTGAGGTGCGTGTACTCAGATTTTAAAAAAAGAAAAAGAAAAAAAAAGAAGCTTGCTTGGTATCAGTTTTTCCAACCAACCTTATTATTTTGCATCTCTAAAACACTGATGATAGTAGCCAGCTCTGTTGAATCACCACTTGTGCCAAGAAAACAAAGAGCAGGCAACTCACACCCTGGTGAATGAGGAGAACTCATTTATTTTGACAATGTGTGTACTTACCAGAATTATTCTCTGTGTGTGTGTGTGTGTGTGTGTGTGTGTGTGTGTGTGTGTGTGTGTGTGTGTGTGTGTGTGTGTGTGTGTGCGCGTGCGTGCGTGTGTGCGTGTGTATGTGTGTGTGTGTGTGGTGTGTGTGTGTGTGTGTGTGTGTGTGTGTGTGTGTGTTAGCTTTTGCTGGATGCAGTTAAAGTATTCTTTTCTCTGTTTTACTAGCGCGGGGCCTTTGTGAGCGAGCCAGCCATCCTGGTGAAACGCAAGAAGAGAGGTGGGCAGATCTGGACGATGGAAAAACTGGAGAACAAGATCATCGACATGCGCGACATGTACGAGGAACGCAAGGCCAGCGGGCAGCCCATGATGGTAGACGACTCTATTGACGACCTTGATGGCTCAAACTGGGTTTGTGTTGCAGTGCATGGCTTGCCACCGCTTTTGTTTGCTAGTTTGGAGCTGCAGTCTTTCATGTTCTAGGTTAATTTCTTGAGGAAGTCGTAGTTTGGTACTGTAGGAGGAGGTAAAGTCAGAATTATTGTTGACAAGTAAACTTGCCAGATTACTTGCCTCTTTTTTTTTTTTAATAATAATGCTAATAGGCTTATAAAGGTAGTGTTTTGGGCTGAAAAAAAAAAAACCCCAAACAAACTAACAAACATAACACTGGATGATAAGTGTACTACCACAGCTGTAGTTCTATATGTCATGGCATGTGGAAGAGACACTGTGTATTGCTGAGATAGTGCATTACTGTCTCCTAACGCGATTGTCAGACCTCAGCGCCAGTAATGATTTTGTCCTGGCACCCTATTGTGCCGCACCAAACTTGAACATTTGCCAGTAAGAATACTATGATTTTTTTATGATGATGATATCTTAAAATGCGCTGAAAAAAAAACTCCATGCGCAGCGTGCTCTTAGCATGGAGGGAGTGGGAGGGAATAAGTTTTAATTAAAACAGGAGGTGGCTCCTGAAAGACTCGGGTTTTTCCCTGAAAGATTTTCCTTCGATGTGTTACGGTGCTAAAAATCTGACTGATTTGAATGGACTGGATCTAAAATGGGGAGGGGGGGGGGGGGGGGTGTCTGCATTAGAACTTTGAGAAAAGATAGGTCTTCAGGTGGCTCCTGAAAGACTCCGTTTTTCCCTGAAGGATTTTCCCTTAGATGTGTTTTGGTGCTAAAAAAATCTGATTGATTTGAACGGACTGGAACTAAAATGAAGTGCAGTTTTAGTTCAGTAACATTCCCTTATGCTGGACGAGGTATGTTTCAAATTTAGGTATGTTTACTGTAACAGTAGCAGTTTCAAACCATTTAATTTCCTTTTTTGACTAGTCTGTCTTTTCCTTTCCCATTTTTGTGTCAATTTTTCTCCCAGTGTTGAAATCAATTTATTTTAGCATTTCTGTGATCTAAGATGCATTCATGTACTTAATTCCTTTTGTTGCTGTTCTAAGTAAATTGATGACGGCACTTTTGGTTTTTATTGCAGTATTTGTTGTATTTGTATTCACATCACGGGTATATATAATTTGTATGCAGTGTGCGCCATTCTGAACACATTCTGAATACAAGTATATAAAAAAAAAAATTTAGCACATGTATTTTGGATTTCAACCATTTTCATTTTTTTTTTTTTCCAGATTATTTTTTCCTGTCACGTTGTGTGTAAATTCCCCCTTAACTTTTGTTTTAAAAAAAAAGAAAACAGAATCATTATTTTCTTGCTTTGTGCAAGTTTCTCTTTGCATCTTTACAGAGCTTTTTAGGCTGCAAAAAATTCATTTGCCTGCTTTTCTGGGTACATGGTACAGTGTAGCATCCCTCTGCACACCTGCTAACCTAGAACAGAAGTCGTCGAGGCAGAAAATAAAACATTGGACAGAAGCTTTCTTATTCGCATAGAGGAAAAGGGATTTTGGCTCGTTCATCAGTGAATTTTTCCGCTGTATAATACATGTACAAGGCAGCTTGTAGGCACATGTACACTGAAACACTCGGTTCAAACAGACATGCTTTTTTCAGTGGAATTGGCAATTCACACCATCAAGTTCTGCTTTCAAAAGAGCAAAAAATCCATCGTAACTGGATGCTTGTAGTTTAAATATTTACATAGTCCGCTTTTGTGTTGTCAAAGTGTCACTGTGAAAGCAGCTTTTTTTTTTCTTTTTCTCTCTCTTTATTCTATTCACTGATCTTTTTTTTTCCTGTTTTTGTTAATATTATTCAGGTTTTTTTAATGGTCACTCTTACATGCTTTTGGGACTAAATGCAAAAGGACAAACTGTATGCCTATGCCTCTTACTACGAGATGTTGAATACTTTCGGGATGAAGATTTCTATGAAGAGTATTTTTGAACAGCCTAAGGTTTTGTACTTGGACAAGTTTGACAAGCACAGAATTTCTTCTGGGGAAATCTTGCTGTCAGCATGAGGCATAGTGTTCTTAAATACCAGTGGTGTTATTTATTACGTGTATTAGTTCAACTTCTTCAGCTGTAATTGTGAATTGGTTGTAATGGTTTGTCCAGTGAAGCAAAAGAGACAGGCAGATACTTTTTTTTTAAAATTAAATAAATTTTAAGTCTTGATGAAAGACCAGCAGATACATTATATAATTTAAATCATATTTGTACACTGTATTCTGGTGTTTTTGTATACGTCTAGGCAAACACATTTTTAGCCTAATAACTTTTACTTGGGTGACGCTCTTCTGTTTGGGTGACTGAAATCCATTCTTTTCAAACCTGCCCTGACTGAAATTCCATTTGTTGAGCAAAACATGGTAACGGTAATACTGTTAGTATCAAGCCAGAGATAAGCGTTACATTCCTGTTTCACTCTGTGCTAGGAGAGACCACCAAACGCTTCCCTCATTGCAAAAATTCATGTTTGGCTGGGAGTTTCGCCGTTATGGAGCCCAATACCTCTGTATGTTAGCTTGGGTTTCAGTCTTTTCAAAACTGAAGAGTGTCACCCATGCTTTAACTGACTGTATAGAATGAACCTTGTCGATGCATCAGACAAACTGAAGTGTTCTCTCATTACAGGATGGTGGTCCTCCCACAGTGGGAGATCCTTTCTACGAGTCGCAGGAGAACCACAACCTGATCGGAGTGGCCAACATCTTCCTCGAGTGTCTCTTCCGTGACGTCAAACTTGATTATCATGTACCCATCATCAGTCAACAAGGCGAGGTAAGTTTGTGGCAGAAGCCAGGAGTACGCGCTGCTGCAAATGCCAGTCGTCCGTTTTCACTCCGCTGAAAGGCCTGAAATGTTGCCTGCAATAAGTTAGTAGGATAAAGTATGAGTTTATGATTAGTGAATGCCGTGAATATATCATTTTCCGCTGGAACAGTTCATTGCTTAGCTTACGGAAAATTTGTTTGTTTCGGATTCATTGCCTTTGATGTGCATGTTTAAGTAAATGTTCGTGATGATTTCCACCCCCCCCCCCCTCCCCCGAATACGTACACGTGTATTAGAGTCATGGCAAGTGGACATTATGGTCAGGTGTTGATCAGATTTTGCAGGGTATATGCAGTCGCATGGAGGGTGCTTTTCTTTCAACACAGCATCCCAGTGAATGAATTAAGTGTGAAATGTATTATCCATGTACTACATGTATGTGAGAGATCAGCACAAAATTGGGCTGGTGGGCGTTTTACCAAACCTGCATTTTTGCGTTATTAATTTACGTTGGATGCTGTGGTACATGAAACTAGACTGGATTTCAGGGAGAGATTTTGTTGTTTTCCAGGTTGCTGGCAAGCTCCATATAGAGATTTCCAAAATCGGCGGAGCGATCCTCGACCGTTATGTGGACATGGCTGCTGAGAATAATGAGGAGGAGACCAGCGTGCCCATGGGCGCTCCACTCCTGATAAGGGTCAGTGGAACATTGCCTTGCCATTACTTTCCCCTTAATTGTGTGGGGGAAAAAAATCTGTTTTGTCTTTATGATTTGTCTCCGGAATGGAGATATTGGCAACTGCAGGGGAGAAAACTGTGTTTTTATGATCTTAGATCTGCATATGCCAGCACGGACACGGTAAAACGGATGGTAAAACTGTGGAACCCACAAAAGAAGGGGTGCATTTCACAGCGTTCTGCTCACAGCTCTGTGATGCAACGAAAGTGTGATTTTGATCCACTGTTGTTTTGCTATTTGTGTGTGTGTGTGTGGGGGGGGGGGGGGGGGGGGGGGTAGGTGGGTGTTGTCTTCGATACCAATTCAGTCATTGGGTGGGTGTTTAGAGGGGTGATCCTACTGCAGCTTTTATTACTAAATCAAACTATGGTCCATCTTTACAGTTAAAGTGATATTCTTTTGCCTTTCTAAAAACATTATTGTGCCTTGTTTGCCAGGTATGTATTCGTGATGCACGGGGCCTGCCGCCAGCCCTCTCCCACTTTGTGTTCTGTCAGTACAACTTCTGGGGCCAGTCCGAGCTCGTCATGGTGCCGCCAGAGATCAACCCGGAGCACATCGACAAACAGGATGACGACACTGTGTCCTTTGTCTTCAACCATGAAAAGGTACATTGTGATTTTTTTTCTCCTGCTGATTTTCACTCTGTTGACAAGTCTTACAAGAAAATCTCAGCATCATTTTTACTCATCATAATGATTTTTAAGTGAAATGTTCAGATTGATGACACATAGTATGTTTTGGTCTGTAGCTGCATTTTTGTACAAAGCCGTTGAAAGGAGATTTGTTTTTTTTTTACCCTTCAGTAAAAGCCGCGTCTACCTTAATGTTAGTGGCATGCTGTACATGCTGTGAGTACATTTAGTATTGTAAGTTCCGTCAGTGAAGTCAGAACACAGACTGTCATACCCCACTTCTGAGGATTTACAAGACAGTGACACCCTGGCGTTGATCTGTAGGTTTGGAACCAAACTGCAGTAGTCGATTTCTCCTCAGCAACACTTTTTTTTGTCTGTGCTGCCTTTACATCGTAAAGGAATTATTACTTTTGTTATTATTTTGTTCAGAGCATTCCTTTTTACAAGTCTGTGTCTTTGTTTTCCGCAGGTTTTCCGAGTGCCTATAACAGAGGAATTCATAGAGTTCTGTTCAGATGGTGCTTTATCAATTGAGGTGTGGGGACACCGCAGCCAGGGTTTTGGTCAGCCGCTCAACCTTGCTGACACGGCTCTTGCCAAAACCCGCTCTGTTGCCGACAGGTAAGTGAGTGAGTGTGTGTGTGTGTGTGTGTGTGCACGCGCGCGCATGCGGGGCATACATTAGCAGGTAAAAATGAAAAGACATTTTCATTCACAAAATTAATTATTTTTTCACTTATAATATAGGAAGAGAAAAAACAGACAAACAACAACAACGAAACAGGTTCAAGAGTCTTCAAGACCAAATGTCTAGATACTGACTCCAGTCAGCGCTCATTCATACAAGGAAATGTGTATCTAATTAGTTCTGTGCATGTTTTTGCGGCAGGTGGAATGAAGTAATGCGCAAAATCGAGATGCTGGTGGAGTTCCACGAGCTGAACGACCAAGGGGAGTACATTCCAGTGGAGGTCATCCCCAAACCCGAGGTGCCATGTGCCGGCGCCTTTCAGCTCAGACAGGTGGGATTTGATTGGTCATCGTGTATGTTTGTCTTTGCTTATTTACTTGTTGTGGACAGACCAGTGCAAAAGCTGTTTTTCAAAATTGTGTGCTCTAAATGTGATGTATTGCTTGCTCCCGTCTTGACCCGTCTCCAGAAAAAGGGCTTACATTCTTCACAATTCCGTGGTGCTTATGCCTTTCTTTTTTTTTCTGACAACAGTAGATATTTTTAATCTTGGACGGCACAGATAACAAATCACAATAAGCTTCAGCTAAATGTCAAGAGTTGTCCACCCATTTTTCTCCTCTTGTCTTCTGCTGCACTGCTCATGTAATCAGTTAACAAGCAGATGTTTTGGTGTTGGACAGAGAAAACACTTGTTTATCAACAGTAATCACCCCCTTCCTTTCCCTTCATTACCTCTCTTCTTATCTGCAAACACTGTAGTTTGGATATCGCGACGTTCTAACATACAATACTCTGGATTACAGGGTCACTCACGGCGGATCCAAGTGCGAGTGAAACCTGTGGCCAACTCGGGCACGTTGCCGCTGATCTGTGAGTGCATCACGTCGCTGTCCATCGGCTGCCTGGTCGTGCGCTCCAAGCTGCAGAAGGGGCTTGACAGTTACCAGGAGGAGGACCTGACAGTGTTGCGTGACCGTTGGTCCAAGGCCCTTGCTCGCCGCAAGCAGTACCTGGACGAGCAGATTCAGAAGCTCATCAATAAGCCAGGTGAGTGAGAGATCTGCAGATGTTGCTGTCTGTAGTTGCTGGCAAAGTTCAGAATAAATCGGTGCTCTAGGAAGTTTGAGACCCCAAGGGAAATATTTTACAGTTAAGTTCGGTTCATGGTAACATCTTCACACTTGGAAAACGATGTTGGTGTGGTAGTTTGGGTTAATTTCATTTTGAGAATAGTGCAGGATGAAATTGTACACTTTCCCTGCACCATTGATAAAATGGGAATTGTGCCAAAATTCCACAATGTCAAAAAGCTTCCTGCATATATTTGTGTGCTGTCTCATCTCTCTGCCTTTGGGTGTTTGTTTGTTTGTAAAATGTTTCAGAAAGGCTTTGTAGTAATTGAATTAGAACTAGAAGCCACAGGTGGGTTTGTCAGGTGCAGAAAGAACGTAATATTCTGATACGTCTTCAACTTTCAGTACTATTCAGTACTACATATATTCTCCACGTATTACAGACAAAACTGAGGCTGACTCCGAGCGAGAGCGGGCTCTCATCGAGCAGTGGGTTTGTTTGACGGAAGAGCGGAATGCTGTTCTGGTACCTGCCCCTGGTAGCAACATCCCCGGTGCACCGGCAGATTGGTGATTGTTTACTTTTCTTTGTTTTGACATTTAAAAAAAATTGACAGAATAAAGAAATATCCTAACTGCTACTACCAAGAAACTGAAATTTAACCTTGCTAGACTCCCCATTCTACACATGTGAATTTATTCTAACTTGCAAAACATTGGCATGCTTGTGGTTCCTTTTGATTTTTTTTTTTTTTTAAATGTTGGTTGACCTCAACTAAACACAGGGTTTTATTGTTTTCCTTAAAATTGATCGGGTTTATTTGTTGAGGACACATGCACGTTTGGTGCGCTGCACTTTGTCCAGGAGAAATGCATGCTGCACTTGAACTCAGATGAACAGACTAGTAAACGGTATTGATCTTCGTGGGTAATATTGTGTTTGGTGGGGTCATAGTGTAAACCTAACAATTCATTGATGTTTTTGTGTCCTGTAGGAACCCACCTCCAAATGTTGAAGAGCACTCGCCTGTCTTGTTCCTTGACCTGAACGGTAAGCGAGACTGTGTTCAAGACTTGATAAATGAAACACCAGGAAACACTCTGTTCATGTCTCCGTTGATGGATACAACTTAACCTTTGTCTTGCTGAATTCATTTGTCTTATGCTAAAGAAAAGTCATAGAGGTAGCCCGGAATATTCCAGGCTCGGCTTTTACCAGGGTTGAGGAATAATGAATTTTCTTATTTGTTGATTTGTTTTGTGCGTTGTGCAGCTGATGACATGAGCACTCCGAATGCCAAAGAGGGACTACAGGCAGTGGGAATGAATTCCATTCTCCCTAAAGAACATGGTGCTCACTTCGTCAACTTGCCGCTCATCAAATCCTTCACAGAGATGGAAAATGTAAGTTTTCAACTGTATTGAAGGCTGTATATGTGCAACCTAACCATAGTCCTGTTACCCCCCCCCCCCCCCACCTCACACACACACACACACACACACTCGCGCGCACGCACACACACACACACACACACACACATGCACCAAAAGAAAAAAGAAAAAAAAAACGGCAACAATTAGTAGATGACTTTTACCAGGTGAAAATCTGCAATGCGCTAAAACGGTACCTTTTCTGCATTTAGGCTCAGCATGATTTCAAGGGGGTGGGTGGCTGTTTGGGGGTTTAACGTCCTTTTCCACCACATACGGATGATATCAAAGACGGGGCAACAATGAAAAAGCCAGCACAAATATTTGGGCCCAGCCGGGATATGAACTCACAACCCGAGCATTAGAAGTCCAACGCTCTACCATTCGGCCACCCCGGCTCCCGACATGATTTCAAGGAATATTTTGATGGGGCAGACAGAACGTGGCTGATTACCAGGGTGATAGAAATATATGAGGTGCTGTTACAAATGCCCACTAAAGTTGCTCACCACCAGGTCTGACAACACTGACTGTGGTTGTGGTTACAGGTGTGCGCGATTGGGTCCTGGGATTCCTCTCTGCACGACTCGCCCAGCCTGAACCGAGTCACCCCGGCCAATGAGCGCATCTACATGGTGGTGAAGGCGGTTGTCCGGCTGAGTCATCCGGCCTCCATGGAGCTGGTGCTACGCAAGCGTGTGGCCATCAACATCTACAAGAAGCAGAGCCTGACGTCGCTCACTAAAATGCTGAAAAATAGCCTCATCGGCTCGGTACGAGGCACAGTTAGATGAGAGGTTTAAAATGGATACACTTACAGCTGTACGATTTGGAAAAGTCATCACAAGAAATGTAAACGAATTATTTCCCTTTTGTTACCAGCAGTCATTATCACATGACTGCTACGTGTCACCCCGTTCTTGTAAATAGTAATCATGAGAAATGTTAAAGAGTTATTTCCCTTTCATTTTTTGGTTGTTTTGTTTTTGTTAAAATTTTATCGGAAGTCGGTGTGCTTTATTTAGAAGAGAAGAAGAATCGTGTAAACAGGAGTTGTGGGGTTTGAAAGGGAGAGCGATGTCACTGTTACGCATCATTTAACAATATATTGTGTATATTGCTGCAATATATTGTCTGTCATATTTTCTTTCATTTCTTTTATTTTTCTTTTTTTTTTCTTTTCTTTTTTTCTTGCAGGACTACTTGTCAGACAGTGGCATTATGTATGAGGTGGTGTCCAACCTTCCCAAGGTACAGTGCAGATCTGCTGCTTTCCTGTCTGTCTATAATATTTCAGTAGAAGAACACAACTCAAGGGTTCAGGGTATGGAGATTGTCTCCCTTGATGCACAGCTTGCAGTGGAAATATTTAATGCTTCAGCGTTTATAGAACCAACAGCACATTAGGTAGGTGTGTGAGAGAGAGGGGGGGAGATCTGGTTAACAATCCTAAGGTGTCAGGGGGGGGGGGGGGGGGTGCGGGTGGATGTAATATCCCACCTTATCCCCTTGAGGTGAAAATTATAGTGTTTACTGCTAAATTTGAGGAATTCCTTATTTCTAAAGAATTGTTTCACCATACTTGACTTTCCTCAGTGATGCCTTGTTATGAGGAAGGAAACGTGTGCTGCTGGAAACCTAAAGACGGTTGACCATTTTAAAAACGGTTGCACACTTAGACATTTGAGTAGGGCAACCTCCCACCCCAACCCCCACACAGTCCAAGACATTCACTTGTATTACATGTATGTCTGCAACGCTTTTGTCACTGCAGGGATCGGAAGAGCTTGAAGACCTGGAAACGCTGGCGCAGATGGCGGCCTCTCACAATGAGGACTGCTGCCGTTGACGGGGAGACGTACATCGAGAAGTACATCAAGGGCATCTCAGCCGTTGAGAGCATTCTGACCCTGGACAGGTTGAGACAGGTGAAGATGCTCTTGAAAGATTGGTGTGAGAAAGTCAGGATGCAATAATGTCAGCATTTCTGTGTCGGCATTTCATACCCATTTGTTCGCAGAAGGATAATCATACAGTCATATTTAAAGTGTTGTTGTTCTTGATATTTTTTGGTTTTGTTGTTGTTGTTTTTTTTGTTGTTGTTTTTTTTTTAAAGAAAATGGGGTGCATGCAGCAGGACTTAAAATCTTGCACCTGTGGCGGATAGCCACCTTTGGTTAAATAATTTCCTGCACTCAAAAAAGTATGTTTCTTCCTCTGAAGCACTTAAAATCAGCCTAAAATCACCAAATTGCACAGATCTTGCTCTAATTATAAAAAAAATTGTCCTCTCATAAAGTCCTCCTCTGAAGCCAGTAAAATAGTGCCAAATTGAAGCAAACTGCACAGATTTTAGTCTTAAGTTTTAAAGAAATTCCAGGGGAACATGCCCCGAACAACCCTAGCATAACGCATCTGCAAGGCAGGTGCACACTTGCGGCTTCGCCATTTCAATGCTAGATGCGACACACTTCCCCTCCTCATGGATCGTAGACCATTTTTAGCCCCGGCGTAGCGGTCACCCTGAAGCGGCTTTGAATGATTTGAATCTTCTTGAAATACACTGTACTGTATTACTGTAGTGGTGATGCCCCACCCCTCCCCGCTCTCCATCTCTGCATGCCACCTGCAAAAAAATCAGTGTGTGTGTGTGTGTGTGTGTGTGTGTGTGTGTTGTACTTTATATGCGTTTATGGGTTGTTGTTTTTTGGTTTGTTATGTGTAGTTTATGTATGCGCCCTGAGCTCTTGTGAGATGGGGCCTTTATTATTATTATTATTACCAAAGTTGATGGGTTTTTTTTGTAATTTTTTTTATTATTAATGTTTACAGGAGGTGGCAGTGAAGGAGCTGCTGGCTGTCTCTGGTCGACCATCCAGCCTCCGTAAAACAACCAGCGTACCCAACATCAATCAGGTAACTGTCACAAATACGGCTTTGTGGGTTTGTGAAGTGTAAGGACTATATTTTACCCCCTGCTGTAAACATTACCATGTCACTACATGTACTGTATTCCGCATTTTTATAGTTTATCACCTGTCTGCGAATAATTCATACTTACTACATATTTATATATAAACAAGAGGATTTGAAGTTTAATCATTCAAAGTACATGCTTTATAAGAAATGTAAGAGGATTTAGATTCACTCATGCTTACAAGATATTCACTGAACTGTGCTATACAAGAGTCATTTATTATTATTATTATTTTTATTAACTGGCATATTTGTGTATGGTGTGCTAAAAGTTTGACAGGAGTAACCCAGCCACTGGAATTATACAAGCTTCTATATAAATCCAGATTTTTTGCATATGGAATTGATAAACCATTTCATTTAATCATTGTTAGGTCTGTTTGTTTCTGTTCTGTAGAAACAAACAGGCTTAAACAAAAGTCAAGTTTAATAACTTTACACAAAGTTCAGAGATGTAGTACAGCTTCACACTACTGTGAACTCTTGTTTCCAGGAAAGTCCAAATAAGGTAACTGGTAGACTTGGCATCGCTTGTGTGCAATTTCTGAAGTGGCAAAAACTTTAGACCTTCGCATGCGTCGGGGAAATTCCTTTAGCTCAGATAAACAAACGACTAACACATCTATAGAGCTGTGGGATGCTTGAATTTACACGGCCTGGCGCAGTATGTAATCTTTTTTGCAAATTGTTGTGCGATGAACCATGACTTGTGCGTGTGGTTCTAGCAGGTGGAGGTATTAACATTATTTACAACTGCTTGTAACCGCTACACACCTACAAAAGACCGGTACGCTAGCTTTTTACTTGCTGTTCTTTGCACACTAACCCAGTTTAACCCTTGTCTTGCTGAGAAAGGACTAACTCTATGGCTTTTTGACAAATGAATTCGGCAAGGCCAGGGTTAATCCACCTCTTGGGTAAATTATATGGTCTCTTGACCACCCGCTTCTCCAAATAGACGTGGAGATAAACATTGCTTTTCTGTAGACATAGGTAGATACAGTACATGGGAAATGCTGTGAAATTCATTGAAGTCTCATTTATGCTAACTAACCCCTTCAGTGCTGTTGCTACGTCTGTAGTTCAAGTAGAACGCCATTATGATCTGTGTTGAGAGTGTTTCTGCATCATACTCGTAATTACGTTTTTGACGAGTGTCTAGCAGCAGCACTCAGGGGGTTAAACTTGAATCAAATGTGTGTGCCCGGGGGTTTTCCCATCAGCGTAGATCTGGTATAACAAGGTTTAAACTATGTGCAGTCTTTTGTGGCTGCTGTATGCAGTGTCACCATTCTGTCTTGTGTAGTCATCACTAGCGAAATCAACTTTTGTAGGTGCATGTATATATGAGGAACAAAGTGTGCTGTCAACATCATTACCCGCAATGTTCTGTCATTTGATTTTTTTTTTTTTAAAGCATAGTAATACGCTGGCATATTTGATAGATATATGCAGCATAACACTTCCCTTGATCATACAGCGTGGCAGTCTGATACAGCTATGGCTTCAGAATCAAAATAATTTTCATCTCATGTTTACATTACATGGAAGCAGGGCTTTTGTATCCATGAGAACTGTAACAGGGCACGTGTCCTGACTGACTGTATAAGTGTGGGACGTTTGTCCTGAATATCATCCACTGTGGCACAGAAAGGATAATGATGATAATGATGCCCACGCTGCCTGGGTCAAAATGAATCAGTTTGTGACCGCTGTCGGATGCGGCAACTGAAGCCCAGTTGAAGGTTATGCAAATTTTTTTAAAAACCCAAAATGCTGTACTGGAAACCAGACTTACTGCCTTGCTGCTTCCAGACGTAAAAGGCATTCAGCAGGCACGCGCTGTATGGGTGTTGTTCAGTATTTTAGCTTTAAAATGTAGCCTCGCTCAGTTCTTAACTCACTCTGTACTGACGGCAGTGTCGTGAAGTTTGCCCCCATCAAAGTTTTGTTGGGAAATAATGTGCAAAGAGATATAACTTATTTTTAGCTGCTAGAAGTTACTGTAACATAAGAGTCATTTTTGTTTTGATCAAAAGATAACTAAAGATTGGATTTAGGCTGATTGGAAATGTTTTCTGCTTAGGTCTGTTTTAAAATTCTATATTCTGCCCGTGAGCTAGTGCGTGAAAATGTGATGCGAACAGTTACAGAGTGAGTTAAAACTGCATGCGTTCTGTTTGAGTTTGTTGACTTTTGATACTAACCCCAGTTTCTGTGCCTGCTCTCCTCCAGATCGTTACCTCTCCCACAGGCCTGCTGCAACATCAGGTACTCAGTTGGATCTGTTTCTTTTCCTCAAGGCCACCAATATTCTGCTTTTTAGCAGGGTTTTTTTTTTTTTTTTAAAGAAATCATGTTTTTTCCTTAGTTTGTTTGTTCCCCCCCCCCCCCCCCAACATAAATTTCATCATCATGTTGGTGCACTGTAACTCATTCCATAGAACAGCTTAGATTAACTGTAAAATGTTTGTCTTCTGAAGCTAGCAGTACTGTCTCACAATTAAGTATTCCTCCACTATAATAATTTGCTTCAGTAAAATTTATTTTCCCCCCCCCAAAAAAAATTGAAAATTTTCTGTATTGACTGTGAGTGGTATCCATATCTTGAGTCTCAAGCAACAATTCCCGAAATGTCTTGTAGAAGTGCAGTTATACGTTGGCGAAGCTTCTGATTTTCTGCACCCCCCCCCCCCCCCACCACCACCCCCTTTCCCCTCTCCTTTCCTTAGTTTCGGGGCCCCTATTTCTGTAGTGTATGTGCTGCTAGTATATAAAATGGTGTAGTGGGTGTGGTTTTCTGTTTTCTTTTTTATGATTATTATAATTTAAAGTTACAGTAGTTTCAGTTGTATGGGAACATTGTATTGGTCAAGTTTCAAGCATGATTACGTAAACATCGTTTACTTTGCCAACAAAACCAAACCTTCCACTGTAGTAGATATTTGATGTATTCCAGGAAAGGAAGAAAAGGATACATTACTAACATGCAAGCAGTCGGTCAGTCCTTTTACAAAGTGTCATTGCACTATGCAGCATGGTGTAATTAAACATCGAGTAATTAAACATCTTTGATTCTTTAGTGGTGATACAGGTTTCTTAAGTGGTGATACAGGTACTTCTATCTTTGAAATATGTGCTTGCCCCAAGCTCATGAAAAGTTTTCTGGGAGTAGATATTTCAGCTGATGCAGCCAGGTTGTGCGTTCATATGTTCTAATTTTGTGGTTTTGTTTCAGCTTCGTGCTGATAGCGTACAGGATCTGTCCATCGCGGATCAGTTCTCCTCAAAATCGCGCAACTTCCCTGGTGAGTTGTTTCGGCTGCGATCTTTGTCAGAAGTCAGTGAAACCATGGCAACGATAGCTAAGACAGCATGTCATCGCAAACGCCACTCGTTCTCTCTAGGTGGGTTTCACAGAAAAAAAAAACAAGAAAAAAATAATTGTTCCATGGATGCTCGTCTCTGTGTCGCAAGTGGCTGGGCCCAGTTTTTGCGCCAGTTTCCCTTTTTATTTTGTTGGTTAATTTTTTTGGCCAAGCTTGCAAATTTTTTTTTATTTCATCTTATTTGATGCTTTTTTGGCATGAGTCACTGTTAATTTTTTTGAAGCTTTGGTAAATTGTTCTATTGTTTGAGACAATCGTTAGAGTCGAGAAGCTGTCTTGTGGGATGTGCAAGGTGCGATAACGTCTCGTTTGAGTGAAGGCAACAGTTAGTCTGTACTGTTATCCTTTTTGTTAATTGCCAAAGTACAAACTTTGTTGAAAACAATGGGAATTGAACGATGAGTCAGTTTGCAAAATCATACCCGGTGGCTTGAACTTTTTCGTTTTTTGGTGTGGCTGAGCACAGATCTGTGTTGCTGCTATCGTTGTCATAGTTTTGCTTTTATTGTGTATACACACACTTCGCACTGCAAATGCAATGATCGTTTGTTTGATTTCAGCTGGGGAATGAAAACTAAAAGTCCACAGTACTTTGGTGTATGCTACATGATATGTTGTCTGCATTTTCTGAATTTCAAATTGTCCACAGTTTTGACTGTTTTTTCCCATTACGTAATTTTTACTTTGGATATTCTACGAATTATATTGCATTGTGATGTGTCCGTGTATCCAAACTTTCATCATATAGGTTAAGGTATACATGTATGTGATGGCATTATCACAAATGGCTTTTTAAATCGGGACAGGAATAACTCATTTCTCTAGTGTAGTAAAAAAGGGATACTTGGATGACATACACAATATAGAAGAGTTTTGGGGTTTTACTTGTTTTTGATGTTGGAATACGCATTTGCTGACACCACTCGGACATCACTCAAAATTTGTACACTAAGTTATAGAACAGTTTGCGTTTGCATTGCATCCAAAGGCAACATTTATGTGTAAAATATGTACAAAACCTCAAACCAAACTAACCAGAACTAAATAACGGAACCTTCCTCTCGGAATCTTCTGTTGCTGATTTCATCTGTGTCTGCCAGTGCGGTTATGTTTTCGGTTGCCGTCTTCAGACACAGGATACTAACTATAATCTTCCCCATTTCCCCAACCTCTGCCCTGCGTAGTTGTACAATTTTAGTTGCTTCACCTGTGCAAATACATAATCACGGACCAAGAGTAGCTGTGACTGGAATTAACAATGATGTTTATAGGTACTTCAACAAGTAGATCTACCCAGTGTGTGTATGTGTGTGCTATGTAATTATAATCACATGAAATCTTTGTTTAGCTTACATGCTTGCTTTGAAATTCTGTTTATTGATCTGGCTTGACTTTTTATACCGTGTCCTTAGGGTTGATGTCAGTTCTTTTTCTGATTTAAAAACGACGACAAAAAAAAAAGCAACTAAAACAAAACATACAGCAAAGAACTGGCTTTTCTTAATGACCGGCTGGCGGGTTGGTTAAGGGTTTGATAATGTCTTGTCACCACAAATGGGTGATACAATGTACCAAAGATGGGGTGACAAGGGAAAAGCCAGCACAGCTGTTTGGCCCCAGCCGGGAACTTGAGTTCGCAACCCGAGCATTGAAAGTCCAGTGCTGTACCTGCTGGGCTAGGATTCAAACTCACAACCCAAACGTTGAAAGTTCAGCACTGTGCCACAGTGGCCGGCTTCCCCTGTCTTCTCTTCTGGAAATTCATCCAATTCACATAGGGAAAATCTTGCAGGTCCCAAAAGAACGATTAATATTGAATCGATCAGGTTCATAAAGTAACCTTTGGCCGGTGTTGAGATTGCAAGGCATAGAAATAATAAGAAGGAAGTATTAAAGAGAACCAGTTAACACAACGGTCATCTCAGAATATCGAGATTGTAGATAAAAGGACAAATAAGTACACGATCCAGTAGATCTGATTTTGAGCTCAATTACTTCCAAGACTCTCATTTTGCAAGCTAAATTGCCGTTTATCCATTTTTGTTTGGCTACGTTTCCTCATGGCATCTCTTCCGTTTTTTGCCGTTGCAGCTCGGCCGAGTTATCTGAGTCTGCGCAGTAGCACACACTCGGGCTCAAAGTGTACGTTCACAGACCCACGATTTTGTTTGGCTGTTTTCCACCTCATGTGGAATGTTCGCTGTCAATGAGTTATCGTGAACCTCCTCTTCTTTTCTTCTTGAAAGTAGTCGGCTTTTTTGTTGGATGCAGTTTCATTTACTGAATGTGCATGGTTTGTGTAGTTCATTTGCAGCTTCCTTGCACAGGTTTGCCGTGAGTGGGTGTCGTATTCAGTTGATTTTTCTTGCATGGCAGTAATCAGGGGAAAAAAAATTAGTTGTAAGGTCACGGTTTAATTATTATCATTATTTTGTCCAGTGAAGCAGAGTTCTAGCAGCTCATTACACTGTTTTGTCAGTATTATACGTGTGTGATACGTGTCTAATTTTTCTCTCATGCAAGTGTGAACTTCCTTCATTGTCACAATCATTTTACAACTTCTTTTTTATTTTTTATTTTTTTTTACGAAACTCTTTGCTTTGTCTCTTCTGTTGTTTTTGGCTTTGCCTGTGCATTGAATATATATTACTACTGATTGTGGTAGGACATTAGACTGTACTTAATCTAACATACTGAATGCAAGCATTTAGCATGAAACAACAGCATGCGTAACAAGCAGCCAAGAAGTCTACATCAGTACATACCTAAAACCAAAACACAATGAAAAGTAAAACAAAACAACAACCAAAAAAAGTACATCGGCTGCTAACGCCTGCACATGCTGTGTGCTACTCTTCTTGGAAAATGCTTTGTACGGTAAAGCCGAGAAGTAACACAGTTTACACTTTTCTCAAAACTCACGCATGAGACTTCTAAACGCAGATCTCCTGTGATCACACATTTGCTGTATTGCCAGCAGAGACCATCACTTTTCACAGTCTTTGTTGCCAGCGTCGGACACTACTTGTCGCTAGTTTTTATTGTCATTGACATTGTACTGTGATAAGTTTTGTGAGGTATACATTTGTTTTAGTTGTCTAGAATAGCCCTGTTAGTGACTAGAATGAAGAAGCAGTGTCATTGTACAGTTTATTATAGTCTGATTTTTGTCATGTAGCTCTGCTCAACAGTTCCTACTCTTGTAGAAGAAAGGACTGAGTTATTGTGTACAAAGCAGAAGACCGCATCATGTGTATATATTAATCGGTTTCGCATTGGGCCGTTGATTTTTTTTTTATTGGTAATGTGTAACAGGGTTTGATATATAATAAAGTTATGGGTCCTAACTAAGATTAAGGTTCAGTAGCCACAGCGTAAGATGAAAGTACTTTTAAATAATTTTCTTATATTTCCTTTAACTTAACGAATTTCTCCACAGAACGGATTCTGGCTTCTGTGCTTTTCCCTCTAGATGAAAAAGTTTCACACTGTAAATATCATTTTAGTGAATACCATCACTACATGTGTTCAAAGATCAGTTGAGCCATGTCCTCGGGGTGTCGACTCACGATACTGGGCTTTTGCTGCGGTAAGAAACTAGTCAGTAGATTGAATTGTTTGTAGAGTTACACTCCTCTCCTGCAAGTCGTTTGTATTCGGTGGACTTATTTTTGATGTGTAGTACTGTGTTACTTGATGCAGCCACGCCCAAGCTGGTCAGCCCATTGTCGAGCGGAGGCAAGCTGGGGAAGCCGCTGACGACGCTTGTCGAGGAGCAGCATCAACGAGAGAGCAAACCTCTTTTGCATCAGGACACTGAAGAGGTGGGTGATGCCTGTGATGGACTGTGACGTCACAGGAATCGCTTTTACACATTTGGTATTACAGCTTGGGGTTGGGACGGGGGGAATGTCCGGTGAACTACCGGTGAACGCGGGTTGAGCTACCTCGCCATGACAATCTGGAACTCGCTGCCTTCTGCCCTCCGTGTGATGTCCCCACACTGTCAGCCTTTAAATCACAACTCAAAACATACCTGTTCCGTCAGGCTTTCCATTGATAACTGGCACTCTCTCTGTCCATGTTCATGTGTGGGTGTGTGCGCTCTGAGTCTGTCCTTCAGAGACGGGCGCCTTATAAGTATGATGTATTAGTATTATTAATGTGAGGTGCTGCGTGTTGGAAAGTGAAACATGCAGCACACAAAAACTCTGTGTGCACATCAGGGTTTGTGCTTGGATTAGTTTTAGCCATCCATGATAAGCACAGATGCCTGCTTTTCTGCCGAAGCGGTTGATCTTAACTTTGCAGCCTGCACAACTCATTTACTTCTGACTTTCTTGAACGTTTATAGAAGTTTACAGTACTTGTGGTATTATTCATTTTCACACCAGACATTTGAGGAGGTCGTTTCTGTTAATTGGTGAGCATAAACATTTAAAAAAAAAAACAAAACACTTTAAAGACTTTCTCACTGTCCACAGGACTTGGACGAAGATGATGAGTTGCCCGCACAACACAAGCCCCACGTGGCTCGTCGCCTCATGGACCCTGACACGCGCAGCATTGACTCGGACGATTACCAGGAGTTCGAATCCTACCAGTCGCAGCAGGTCAAGGGTGCGGCCAGCAAGGAACACGCTGCACCGGTCTCTGCTGCTGTTGCGTGTGAGTCACATCTGTTTTGTTCAGCTTCTCTTCTTGTTTTTCGCCAATAAAAAAAAAAACACTGTTTCCCACTAGCACCAGAATAACTGAAGGACGTAGGCGCTAGCGATTGCATTTAATGATTGCTGCATTAAACCCATTTGTTCCCAGCACCCCAAAGGACATCTGTATACAAATCCCTTTGAAAACTGCGTATTACCGGGCCACCGCAGTGTAAAGGCTAGCACTTGGGACCATAGACTGGGAGACCCGGGTTCGAATCCTGGCTGAGGCAAGCAGGATCATTCCTACCTAGGTCGGCTCCAACCCAGAGCGGATGTGTCGTGGGCCCATGACGTGCACGATTACATGGCTGGCACCACAGGTGCCATACATACCAGGCCTGGTTCACACTGGGATATTTATGACAGGGAGTGTGGAAAGCATCACAGTCTCAAACCACATGGACCTCCGTAGCATTATCATAAAAGTCATCATCATCCTCCTCATGCTTCATGAAAAATTGCCCCAACTTCCCAGCCCTCTGTGGATTTCACCCCTGGCTTGGGAGGAACACCACTGGAGCTGGCGAAGAGCTGGGGCAGCAAAAAAAACAAAAAAAAAAACTACTTTGCTGATTTGAGTCATGAAGTGATACTCTGTTCGAGGAAAGTTTTCTGTTTACTGGTCTTGGTAGAGCTGAGATGTTAGCACAGTATCCCCCACCACCACCACCAACCCCCCCCCCCCCCCCCCCCAAAAAAAAAAAAAAACATTCCGGGCCAGAGTGGCCAGAGATGTCTGTCCTTCGGTTTTATCCAATCAAACAATAGGGTTTTAACCAAGCAAAGAAGCTGTGCTTGACGGTATTTCCTCCTCGTTGTTTCAGCAACAGCCATCACCCCCTCCTCCACCACTGACAGTCTGGCCGAGGCGCCCGTCAAGAGCTACACGCCAAGCATGACCTCCAGCGGGTATGGGTCGCAGGCTGTGTCCACCCTCACCCTCTCCTCGGATGATTCCATGAGCGTGAAGAGTATGGAGGACCATTCAGAAGGCGTCAAGTCGGGACACACTTCTGCCATCAAGGGTGAAAGCACGGAGACAAACACGGATTCTGATGGCGAGGAGCAGAATGTCGGTGATGAGAAGATACTGGAGGAGAACGTGGAAGACGTGTCTGGAACGTCGCAAGGGCAAGGCGCTGAAGCTGCGAGCGCTGATTTGAACACCACCGCTACTTCTGTAGAGGAGGAGGCCGAGACGGTGGACGATGGCAGCGATGACCAGGTTGTGACTGGACGGAACCGGTCCGATTCTTTGCTGGACGAACAGGTGCCGGACATCAGTGACTCGCCCATGAAACCTCTTCCTTCACCATCGGTGAAAACCGCTCAGTTCTTTTCTCAACATTCGGAAGATGCAGATACCAGTGCTGCTGATCCAAACGCGAGTGGTGTCTCAGCCGCGACAGCGTCTGGGTTGGACGACAGCGATCCCTACAGTGTCACAGCAATGGAGGAGCTTGAGCGGCTAGGTGACGAAGAGGAAGGAGACGGTGACTCTTTGCATATTGAGGAATCCGCGGACAATGGGCGCGCGAACTCCAAACCATCGGCCAGTCATACTCAAACGGGAAATCTAACCAGTGTGATATCAGCAGAAAACAATGAGAGCGGCGGCAAGGACACAAGTCCTTCCATCTTGCACAGTAAGCCAGCGATTGAAACTTCCACTCCCAAAAGCTCGACCCTGGACAAGAAGGACAAGGGGTCGGGTTCGGATGGAGGAAAGAAAAGTGCAGGCAAGCGTCGAGGCTCCGGCATGCGCCCCCGGCCCATGTCCATGGTTGTGTCGCCTCAGGCGGAGACGGTGACCCGAGCGTGGCAGGATGACATGAATAGGCGGAGCAGTCTGCACTTATCAGAGGACACATTAGCATGTAAGTTGGACACACGCACAGACTCTAGATCACAGCCAGTTTTCTTTTTTCTCAGGAAATTCTCATGCCAGGTAATTCTGAAACTTACGCCCTAGTTCCATGCACAAGTCGAATGGGTATATGATCTGTGAGGTACAATCTGCCTAAGTGTGGATGAAATAACCCTTCATGATAATTATTTTGAAGAAAATCGATGTTGTTTTTTAAAAATTAATCTTGGTATTTTCATACTCTTGTTTTAGCCATGGATGATAACATGAGCGAGTGCTCATTCGGAAGCCGCGCTGACCTTGACCGGCTGTTGGATGGACCAGTGCCATCATGGATCCAGGACGGGGAAGCCGTCACAGTGACCTCTACAAGCGGCCCCAGCAAAACGGGAATCGTGCGATTCGTGGGTCCTGTATTGTTTGCCCCGGGCAACTGGGTTGGCGTGGAGCTTGATCAGCCTGAAGGTACGAACCTGAAATTTGGATGACTTTGGTGTATTTTTTGTTGTTGTTGTTGTTTTTTGCTTTTTTGTTGTTGGGTTTGTTTTGTGTTTGTTGTTTTGGGGGTTTTTTTGGTTTCATTTTGAAGGAACAGTATTTTGAATTAGAACCTGTTATCAATAGATGACTCAACTTGGCAAGCCCCCCCCCCCCCCCCTTTCCGAGTCCAAAACCGCACCCCCTTTATTTTGCCATGGTACGTCCATGCCGTCATTTTATGGACAAAGGGATGATTTCAAGATGAAAGAGACTGATCAGTGATGTAATGGTCTTTTTGCTCAAATGATGTCAGTGGACTTACCAGTACTTTCCTTCCACGTTTCAGTCATACTGAAAGACATTCACTTCCCTCCTCGTAGTGTCTGACAAGAAAGTTTGCCAGACCTTGCCATGCATTGAGCTCATTATGCCACAGCACCGGCTGATTTCTGGGGGCTTGCCCCTGATGAAATTTTGAGACAGTTCTTAGAAACTGCCCATTTGGCTGAGGAGTTGTGGCAGAATTATTACGATTTCTTCACACAGTCATTATTATAGACCAGGTTCCTCTCACTTTCACTTGGTGTCACCCAACAATTGATCATCTATGTACAGGTAAGAATGACGGGAGCGTGAAGGGGGTCCACTACTTCAAATGCCGAAACCGTCACGGCATCTTCGTCAGGCCAGACAAGCTCATCTGGGACAAGAAGAGGAAAGGATCGCGCAAGGGCAGCAACCCTGCCAGCCGCCGAAGCTCGGGTCTGAGCGACTCGCTTTCCAACTTGTCTCGCTCACCCGTCAGCACCTCACCGTCTGCCCAGGGAGCGTCATATATGAAGTCCACGTCGTCGAGTCACGCGAAGAAGAAGTGAGATGGTAGTTTTCTTGCTGAGTTCGCTGTTTGAAATCAGAGCTGTGCTGGACGGTTAGAGTCTCAATTGACAGCAATGTTTTAGAAAAATTTTGAGTGAGAGTTTGCTGTGGATTGATGCTGGCTGCTTAGATTTTTAGTTGTGGTCAAGAAAAAACTTGCGAAAGACTGCAAGTAAATGTTTGACAGAAAGCTTGATGGTGCGCGTTTCAAAATGAGGACGAAGAGATTTGCTGTGCACTGTCAGTGTGGAATTTCATTCTCACCTCGCCCACAGTGAATTTTTTTCGCGGTTTGAATTTGGGTCGTCCATATTGCTGTGCATGTTCATCCCTAACAGTGGTAGTAGTTTAGCAGTCAGATCCAGGGGTCATCGCTGGTTATTGTTTCTGCACGTTCTGTATTAGTGATGCAGAGAGGTACGTTAGCCTGCGTTTGAGGTTTATCTCAGCTCGGCCCATCCATTCCTGTCCAGTAGTGGACTAGAATGATGTTAGTACAAAACAGTGGAAGGGTATGGTGGAGTGAGGTGGCTGTAAAAATATAGATCAAAGTATGAGTCTATTTTGGTTTCACATGCTCATCCACAATGGTTTTTTCTTCCACCCGCGCTCTTTTCTGTTAGTTCTACAACTATTCTTGGCACAGTTTGCTCTTTTATGATAATTATCATCGCCCGCATTCTTTTCATCATGTTTGAATTTATCTGCATTATATAAAGAAGATAAAGTTTGTTTTTTTTCTGTTTCTGTGGTTGATGTAGATTGACTTCATCAGATCCTGGGCATTTATTTAGCGGTCACAGGATAATTTGGTTTGATTGTGGTTTGATCGTAAGTGTTGGAGACTTACCGTAAGAGGGTAACAGGTATTTCTATTGAAATACCAATTAAAGTCTGCGACTGGTTTCACGTCTCATGCATATTCTGTTACATGTACTTGTGTATTTCAGCAAAGTGTGCTTTTGACCTGAATGTCTCAATCAAGTTATCACCGTACAAAATTCACGTTCATGGTTCTATTGCCAAGTTATATAATTATAGAGACGATACTGTTCAGCAAGTTGTGCTTTAAGGGATTAATGGGTTGTAATTATAATTGTAGTAACTGCATGGTGTACACATTACTTTGTGCGCTGTGACCATGCGTGGTATTTGAACATGTGACCCCCCAGAATATACGTACATATGTTCATGTGATACAGTACTACCTTGGTCTGCAAGGTAGTATTTTTATGTGATTTTTGTGAACACTGTTGCACTGTCTTACTGTAGACGTGTCATTTGCGTGTGGTTTGTCATTACTCTATTGGTTTTACTGTGAAGTCGCCATCAAAGTCCTCGTGTTTTGAGATGCTACGTACAAAATTGTAAAGGTAGCCTTCCTTATGTTAACCTTATGTCGATCTTTTGTGTGTTCTTCAAGATAAATGCAGTTGTACATAATTGATGTTTCGTGGATTGGAAGTGTTTGTGGTATTTGCAATGACTTTTCACGTTAAGCGTAATTAATTGTGTATCGTACTGTTCTTATGACTCTTCCAAAAAAAAGACACTAGTTTATCATGCAGTGTAAAGAGTTCTGAACAAACTTAGCACCCTCCTCCCTCCCTCCGACAAGCACAAGTCCACTTTCAGAATCTCCTATTTTTTGTCCGAGAAATGCAGTTTGTTTTCTGTCTTTTCCAGTCAGATTCTTGAAACCACCACCAGGCAGTGTGTAGGTCTACTATGAAAGAAAACATTTAACACTGAATAACAGTTTAAATCTCATTAAAATGAACAGGCCGTACTTGGTCAGATCCAGGTCACATGAGCACCAAAGCTATATTTTCTTTTCACATTTTAAAATCAATCTGTTCGAAATTCCTTTTAAAGTAATTAGATGCAAAGCTGACAGTGATGAAAAAAAAAAAAGAGCACAATTGCAAAGCTCGAACTCTGTAAACAAAGGAAGCTGTGCTCCGTTTAGTCATTGAGATTTTTTTTAAATAACTGTGTGGCCTCCAATATCAAAGAAATCAGGCGTTAGGGAAACCTGCTCTGTTTTTCTTGCCCTACTATTGCCACTACTCATTCAGAATTGAAGCAAGCCTCCCTGGCCTCACGCTACCAGCCCTAACCCAAAGATGAACCTGTTGGGATATGATTGCAGATTGAAACATTTCTGAGGGCACAGATTTTCTGCACTCGGCAATTAAGTTCTTCAACATTGTATAGTAGATGCGCACACTGTTGTTTTAAACTGTGAAAGGGTTCTTCAGCTTGTGTCTGAGGCAAACACTTACTCCCCTGAAGCGTTTTCTCATCTAATTTGCCTCTGTATGTGTGTGTGTGTGTGTGTGGGGGGGGGGGGGGGGGGGGGGCATGTGTGTGTGAGGAGCATATTCACACAACTGTTTCAAAAACAGCTGTGCAAAGTATAACAGAAGTGTGTTTCCACTACACTGTATGATAATGTCCGCATCCTTGTGATGGGTGTTCTGTCCTTAATTATAAGAAAACAACAGCCCATCGATGACTGTATCAATCTCAGTGATTTCTTGCAACTTTTGTATTAATTGTCTTTATGTGTGTATTTGATCAAGCATATCATCAGTGGTTAAAGAACATGCGTCTGTACAGCTGTATATATAGACACACTAGCAGAAAAATAAATGGATCGTACATATTGCTTTCATTGAAAACATTTGTACAACTATGACAGGCATATACATGCAATTTCAGATGTTTTTTGTGTACACGTTAGTGAATACAATGATAGCTACAAACCAAGACGCTTTTAAAAAAAAAAAAAAATGGAATTACAGGTAGCTGCATTTTTCAGCCAGAGCCCCACATCAAAACTCTACTGAACATATAGCTGACAGAAACGGTTCTCCGAGTTGTTTGAACATATTAAGGAAGTATAGTTTAACTTGAGGAAACATCAGAACAACCTGGAAAACCTTCTCCATGATACTTGGCAGTTCATTCTGTAAAAAGACAAAAAAAAAGATTAGCAGACATAAGCATCCTGTAGCAGCACATCAGAAGGGATGCATTATCCTGAAGGCCATGAATAAATACATCAATATACATCATAGAGGGGATGCATTATCCTGAAGGCCATGAATAAATACATCAATATACATCATAGAGGGGATGCATTATCCTGAAGGCCATGAATAAATACATCAATATACATCATAGAGGGCATTTTCATCCATAATAGATATATGACCTAAAGGAGTGTATCGGTTTACAGGTACTCCATCTGAATTGCGGTGTGTCATACAAAACAAGAGATTCACAGTCCGAAAATAATCAAAGGGGTCTGCTCGACTTACAGTGCAAGACGTCTGTACATTTTATGATGGCTACAAAACTCCATTTTTTTGCAATGTGTTCTGTATAATTCACGTAACTAAACATCGTGTCTCTCACACCATCAGAAATTTAGATCCGTATACGTACGTACTTACACTGCCAGTCCTTGGGAGCAATTATTACAACTTCAGTCCACGCCAGTTTGATCACATTGTCTGAATGTGCAATGAACAGCTGAGATTTGGGATCCTTCTGATACAAATAATCACAATAATTTTACCCCAGACGTACATTGTACTCTTTTTTATGTCGTCTACTCGTGTGTAAGCTTTGTTGCCATCACCAGTGCGTTCACAGTGATCAGGGCTCACAAACAAATATGTTGCTGTTATCCTTACCTGCATGCCTTCACAAGAAATATTTGTATAGAATTTATACATGTATGCCAGCAACGTGAAACACTTCTGATGCAGAAAGAATAAACGTGAGAAGCTGATAAGTCAGGATTGCTAAGGAATTCACCGTTCCTTCCGCCAAGAGACCTGATTGTTAAAAAAATATTTTCATGGTAATCAAAACGGAAAATCAAGACCAACGTCAGAAATCAGAATGAATGAAAATTGAAGTGGGGGGAAAAATTTTCAAAGCAAGGCGCGTTTCGTAGCTGTGTTTCACCAAATGAAACTGTCAGTACAAGGAGATGATGCCAGGGGGAGTATCCACCCATGTTCTCTCCTTGTTAATGTGTCTTGCCAAGTTTTCTCTCCCCATCCAGAATATACCATCAGCAGACAGGCGAAACAGACAGTACTGAAAAGAGGTGAATAGTGTTTATGGTTATTGTGGTAAGCACCTAGCTCTCTCATTACACAGGACTCAAGACTGAGTTCGTCCATTGTTCCATCAGACTTGACCGTCATTATGCGGACCTCCGGTTGAACACCTGTTTGTTAAAGCCTTCTATCTTGTACATCGTATGCATCATCAGACCATCATGTCATATTTCCCCTTATGCATTGCTTTTTTTTTCTTTTCTTTTTTAAATCTCATTATTGGCGTCCTGTCAGTGCGTGGATGTTTTCAGTGGTTGTCTACTGTGTTTTTTGTGAAATGTGAATATTCAAAACGCCTGGTCATCTGCCAACCTTAATTTGTTCCTCAGACTTTTGGATTGATGAAAACGTACATAATGTTTAAACTGGTGAATGTATATTTAAAGTGTAATTCATCCCTCTACATTTGATTGTCTGCACACGACAGACGAAAATAACCTTGACTTTCAGATGATTGCTGCACGTTTCTGTGCATAATTACTCTGAAGATGACTTGCTGCTATTTGCAATGAAATACACGTGACCTTGCACCCCCCTATGTAGCGAAATTGCTTCATAGAACAACATACTGATCGCTTTGTATCACATCACCCCAAGCCATAGGCTAAGTGCAATACAGGAGATAAGGGTTGTAATCGTGTATTTTTTAAGACCTATATATTCCACTATCGTTATATTGAGAATGTATTCATCATCATGTACATTCTAGGGCATTTTTTTCTGGTGTATCATCATGCGCTGTGTCTGCTGTATACACATTGTTTTCAGGTTTCTGTGTGTTTGTTTGTGAACAGTTTTCGATACACACTGCATCAGAAAAAAAAAATCTTGCTCATTTGTTTTGTCTTCTAGTGCAAACAAAAGTATTTCGGAGTTACGTTGCTCTGCTGCTTTCTGTAAAAAAAAATTTGTTGGTGTTTGCTCTCCTTCACTGTCATGGTTGTTGTAGATCGAGAGGAGTATTTCAGGGTTATGTGTTTTGTTTGTGAAATTATTTAAAGACACGATTGATGTCACTGTGAATGTGCACAGTCAAACTCCAGTGTGCCAGTGTGAATAAGTTACCGAAATTGTCTGCTCAGACAAAAAACAAAACAAAAAAAGCTTGTGTCAGTGATTGGAGTACTCAGTGTCGTAGCCAGAACAGGCACTCAGCATATTAGTGTGTGTAGTTTTATGTATGTTTTGGGTTTTGGAACAAAGAGCTGGACAAAATAAAGAAAATACTTTGAGTGTTGACCAAAACAACAGAAGTTGTATTTACATGTACATGTATTTGTGACTACTGTGTAATATACTGAAAGATTACAAAGAAATATGTATATTGCACAGACATGATAGTTAAAGTTGAAATGGTTTCATTGTCTTCAAATATTTCTGTGCCAGGAAACCAGCAGAATATTAGAAAATATGTCAACTGAAATTTGAATAATGTAATTTGTCCTTGGGGTAAATACCAAAGTTATTGGCACACTGAGGTCTGTGGTAACATCCATCACAGTCGAATCTATCCCAGTCTGCTGAACATTTGCCGTTCACTGTGTGGTATATGGTGCTGCTAGGAGACATATTGCACTTGCTTACAGCTGATTGGCTGCTCTATGAGCTGACCACGCACATTAGCACAACAGTGACGCACTGAAAATATACAGGAAGTTTCAGTTTTAATTTCCCATCTCTACGAAAAATCTTTCTTTCTTTCTTTTTTTCAACCTAAAGGAGACGTGCTGCTCTTTTCGTGAAGAGCTCCTTTTTTTTTTCAGAGAGAAAATCGTGTTGAAGAACATGTCTGTATATCTGTTGATTGATTTTAAGAATGCAAAATAGTGTGGGGTTTGTTTATGATTAGTTTATTTGTTAATTTCTTATATTTTGACAAACGAGAAATGCCTGTCATGTGCTTTGGCATTATTTTGTTTCAGAGCGTACAAAGAAACTTCATAGTATCCTCTTCTTTTTTTTACCGTTATTCTTAACATTGAACTGATTGAACTGTTCGAACTGAAACAGTCTTGTCTTTGTATAATCTGAGAATTCAATTCTCCATCAGCTGTGGAGAAGCTTTAGGTTGTGATGATGATGATGATGATGATGATGATATTCTGAAGGCAAACAAATCGTTTCTGACCACTGATGCTACAGCTATGATACTGCTGAGAATCTTCGTCTGGTGTGTCATAAACGGAAGGGAAAAAATGAGTAGAAATATTCTTGAGTTTGTTACCTTTCCTTCTTTTCACATTCCATTTTTCTCTGTTTATATTTTGCTTTTATGTCTTGGGCTTTTTGGAAGGACGTTTTCAGGAGAAAATACATCACATATGAAAGATAGATGTTTCTTGCATTCGTGTCAGCAGCAGCGTGAATGTCAAAGACACAGCTGTGATTAGGTTCAACTCCCTAGATGTTTAGATTGAGCCTTGTGACCGATTCCATTTTTGTAATGTGTTATTGTCGGTTTTTTGTTTTTTTAAACCTGTCCACGAGATTTATAGGCAGCAGAGAGGATAGTTCTAATTGAAACTGACAAAGTTCTTGACAAACATCATCCATCCATCAAAAAAAAAAAAAAAATGAAATCTACCTTTTACTGCTGTCAGAGAAAGAAAATGAAAAGGTTTTTGCAAGATAATTTTTCTGAAAATGATTTTTCTGAAAATGATTTTTTTCCCCGGTAATTAGGACACCAGCTTTGGCTTTTTTC
Source organism: Batillaria attramentaria (assembly GCA_018292915.2). NCBI lineage: Eukaryota > Metazoa > Mollusca > Gastropoda > Batillariidae > Batillaria > Batillaria attramentaria. The sequence goes on along the minus strand of JACVVK020000138.1, from coordinate 104,771 downwards.
AGTCACAGTAAAATTTCTGACACCAAATCTTGCCAAACATATCTTTATAAGGCGAATTGTCTTGTGACAAGTTTTGTAAGTAAGAAAGACTTAAAACATATAACTGCCACAGGGCTTGTGGCTTTGAAATAACTCTTGTTTGAACTTTGACGTGTTTTTCTTATTCAGTGTCTCTCTTCTAAAGTACACAGTAGCGAAGATTTCAACCATTACTAAATCTTAGCAGTTACTAGGAACCAGCTTGGGTCGTGTACAAACCGCTACACTTGTATTATATGGACAGATAGAATCGATATGTAAGCTTTAGCACCTCAGCGTTAAGCTGCAGACGTGGAGAATCCTCTCTGTTGTGTAAGATACAGATTTCAGTGCACTGTTTATGTATGCTTGTGAGCTTCCTATGCCGGATTTATCTATGTTCCCGCCCCCCCCCCCTCACCCCGCCCCCCCCCCCCCCCCTCACGCCTCACGAGTATGTCACCTTTTTCTGTTCGATGGTGTTCTGTGCTTGTCCTGTCAAAACTGTGGACTGCTTTTGATCGTCACATTTTTGGGCCGTCACTGGTCGTGCTGTTTTTGGTCTGTCTTAGCTTTGTCGCTAAACAATAAAGAACATGAATCGTTGAATGTGTGTGTGTGTGTGTGTGTGTGTGTGTGTGTGTGTGTGTGTGTGTGTGTGTGTGTGTGTGTGCGTGCGTGAGAACGTGCAGAACAAAAAGAGGCACCTGTATTTGTTCAAAAGAATAATAATAAATCAGATTTATGCTGTTCATTTTGTTACCATCAACTCGTTGCACATTCACACATCACTCACAACGCACATGGGATACATCCTTACGCAACAGATAGTACGGTACTACGGTAATCATTAAAATGGCAGTTGGAACAGGTGGGTTTTAAGATACATCCTTACGCAACAGATCGTACGGATCGAACAGGTGGGTTTTAAGATCTGATCTGAAAGAAGCCAAAGTAGGTTGCTGTCTCGCGCTAGCAGGCAGCGAATTCCACACTAAAGGAGTGGCAAAACGGAAACAGTTACTCAACTTTTACCTTGAATGAGCTCTACCGTGAACAAACCATCTAGTTAAAGAGCGGTAGAAAATGTCCTACCACCCTGATCAAATTCAACAATCAACAACAACCAACATAATTAATTACATGTAATAGCATTTCTCGCAAAGCTTGCGTTCGACGGCCTGGTCAGACTAGGAATTCCCCAGTTTCACAGGACAAAGGGCGTCGATAGAGCGTAGCTGAGACTACACGTACAAGCTTATGTCCCGGTTTGATGCGCCTATGAGTGAACCGTCAACTTGAGCGACTGCCGGGAAAAGTTGAAAGGAACGCCGACCTTGCCGGTGGAGACAAGCCGGCGGAGATGCAAAATATGCAAATGACCCTTCCACAGGATTTTGCCCACATCTCGCAGTGGAGTTTTCTCGAAGAGTTAGATGGGAAATGTGGCAAAACTCTGTGGACCTGGTCAGTGTTAAGCATGTATGGGGGAATGTAGTTCGGGTAACCCATGAGTGATCACATCCTGGATTAGAAGGACGCCCTGCCTAGGGGGAACGGGGCAGGCTGACAACGGGACTTGTTTGTTGAGTGCTTCTTTCGTGAAAGTCATTACACTGCATATTAGCCGGTTTTGTGTTTACGCTTCGCCGTGTTAAACGCACGCACGCACACACACACACACACACACACACACACACACACACACACACACTCTCTCTCTCTCTCTCTCTCTCGCTCTCTCTCTCTCTCTCTCTCTCTCTCTCTCTGTAAAAGAAAGACAGAACGAAAGAAAAGCTGAAATCACCACACACAGACACGCACACACGAAAAGAAAGGCAGACAAGAACAGACAGAGCGAAGGACAAGCTAAAAATCACCTTAACTACACGTTGTCACGAGCAGAACAAAATTGAGACCACGATGTACACGACTTCGTGAGTTACACGCGGACGGGGCCGGATTTTACAAGAAATGGTCTGACGCAACGATTCGTTCCGATACTGACAATCCACCAATCAGCGTGCAGGGACCGGACGGCGGATTTCCGTTCAGTAACAAGGATCAAGTAACAAAGAAGACCCGAAAGTATGTCAAATACTTTTGCTGGCCTTTTTTTTGTAATTCCTCGTTGCGCAGTCTAATTAATTTTTTTTATTCTGTTTTTGTCGTGTTTTATTTATTTATTTTTATTTTTTTACAAGACTGGACAATATACTTATATAACATATATACATATATAGGTAAGGTATACATAAAGGTAAAGTAATACTAAGATCAAAGACCGTAGATTATCTACGGTCTTTGCTAAGATAAACGAAAGTGAACAAAACTAGGAATAGTTAACATAGAAAACACACACACACACACACACACACACACACACACACACACACACACACACACACACACACACACACACACACACACACACACACACACACAACAACAACAACAAAACAAAACAACACAGCAAGAGCAACCTAACACACACACAGAAACACTGAAACTACAAAACACTACACTTTGATCTTAGCCAAAAGGCCGAGAAGCGATATAGAACAGTATACACACAGTACTACTACTACTACTACCATTAATATTTGTTCATTACTGTGTTGGAAGTCGTGTGGTCATAACAAAAAACAACAACAACAAAAACGCCGCACTACCTGAATGCCCACGACCTCAGAAATAGAAACACAGCTTAACGCCAGCACTGAAAGACATGTGAACATTATTGTAAATAATTAATTCTGACCGGCCCCCATAGTGTAGTGGTTAGCACTTCGGACTATGGGCCGGGAGACCCGGGTTCGAGTTCCAGCCGAGGCAAGCGGGATTTTTCCTACCTAGGTCGGCTCTTACCCAGAGCGGGTGTGCTATGGGCCCAATAGGGAGGCTGTTGCCACACAGCCGAGCTTCACCCACTTCACGGGTGCGACTTTGGGAGTGCTTCCCTTGGTATGACACGTCTTATGATGTGGGTGATTACACGGCCGGCACCAGAGGTGCCGTAGTTCCCGGGCCTGGTTAATGCCGAGATATTTATGACAGGAAGCGTGGAATGCGGCCCTGTCCCGCAGCCCCAAACCACACGGACCTCCATAGCATCATCTTACCATCCTCCTCATCTCCATCATCACGCATAATTAAAAATGTCCCAGCTTCCGAGCCCTCCGTGGATTCCACCCATGACCTGAGAGGAACACCACTGGTACTGACAAAAGAGTTGGGACAGCCCCCCCCCCCCCCCCCCCAAAATTCCATGTTATACCCGTTATTCAATTTAATAAAACTTCTCGGGATGACCAAGCCATTTTGACGGGAGGACCAGGCCGATATTACTTGTTTCTAACAGGGCTGTGACTTTGTAATAGTCTGCACTTACGTTACAAGAAAGACCCCAAAACATATTTCAACCTATCACACGTACCTTCTAGTAGCAAACTGCAAATCACTGGTTTGATCTTAATCTTCACCAGGATATCCTCGCTTGGTGTATTCAGCTGAATCTGCCCTGACGTACTTCTATTTCCATTGAAGTGCGTCACAAACATGAAATTATTTCGAAATTTAGATCGGGTGTGTATTACTATATATGTACCCGTTTACGCGACCGTGAACACGTAGACCTCTGTCTGACTTGGCGTTTTTCAAGGCGTGAAAGCGGCAGATATCGGGTGATAGCAACCTTCCGCCCAAAAGGAGTCACACGCACCATTAACCGCCTGCTTTCAGTCTCTGTTATTTCTAAGCCCTTTTTTATGTTTAGTCATCCGAGTAAGGGGTTGTATCACGGGGCTGTAACGCGGTGGGTTGAAGGTGTCCGACGGGACAGCGATTTACGATGAGAAAGGGTAGGTGTTTGGGGGTTTAACGTCCTTTCCCACCACATACGGGTGATATCAAAGACGGGGCAACGACGAAAAAGCCAGCACAATATTTGGCCCCAGCCGGGATTCGAACTCACGACCCGAGCATTGGAAGTTCAACGATCTACCATTCGGCCACCCCGGCTCCCTTTACGATGAGAAAGCATACATAGTTGGCGAAATCTCACAAAATAACATTTTTTTTCTGCTGAATCGACAATCCTGTTTTACTGCAGGGGGAAAAAAGTTTCTCTTCAGAGGGTGGGCGTTTGGGGGTTTAACGTCCTTTTCCACCACATACGGGTGATATCAAAGACGGGGCAACGATGAAAAAGCCAGCACAAATATTTGGCCCCAGCCGGGATTCGAACTCACGACCCAAGCATTAGAAGTCCAACGCTCTACCATTTGGCCACCTCGGTTCCCCGGTTTCTCTTCAGAAACAAAATGATACTTTTCAGCAGCAAAATGGTTTTCTGTAGAAAAATTGACAAGCCTATTTTTCTGCCTGGAAACAGTTTTTTTCCGCAGAAAAATGGCAAAGGAAAACTGTTTATCTGCAGGAAAAGTGGCGCGATCCTGTTTTTCTGCAGAAAATGGAAATAGTAGGGCTTATATCCTGACCCCAAAACCGACCTCTGCAAAAATGCCCCCGACTTTTTCTGAGGAAAAAAACCTGTTTTGTCATCCCTCGCCAGTCAATCCTGCAGAAAAAAAAAAGGATTTTCTACAGAACAGTAAGGTTTCTGCAGATTTTTTTTTTTTTTGGTCATTTCCGTTTTTTTCGTTGATTTTTCTACAGAAGAGCATGTTTGTGTTGATTTTTCTACAGAAAACCATTTTCCCCTACACGAAAATGTTTTTTCTTAATTTTACTTATTTTACAGTTTCTTTGTTGTTGTTGTTTTTTCTTCTCCTGCAGAAAACTACTATTTTGCCATATTGTGCCAACCATACATAGTTTCTCATCGTAAATCGCTGTCTCATCGGACATCTTCAAACCACCACGTTATACCCCGTGTGTCTGCCCGTATTTTTGACAGAACGCTTCTGGACGGGTGAGCACCACCAACACAGACACTGTATCGTGATAACCACCGGCTGAAGATGCGTATCACTAACCAGAAACCGCCCACGGCCATTGGCGGTTTTTAGAATGACGTCAGAGTACTTGAAAAAAAAAATTATAGTGCCGAAGTGAGTCAAGCAAAGGTTTGGACTCAGTAAGTGAAAGTTTGTGGTCGCGCGTTCTAGGGTATTGAAGAAAACGCTCCTTTGTGTGCTCGATGTCACCGCGTCTGTTTAGGGGGAGCCGACTGGTAGAGCGTTGGATTTCTAATGCTCGGGTCGTGATTTCGTATCCCGGTTGGGGCCAAATATTCGTGCTGGCTTTGATATCACCCGCATGTGGTGGAAAAGGACGTTCAACCCTCAAACACCCACCAGGCGTCTGTTTAGGTCGAACGAAATTCATTTCCTGCTGAAACTCATCGGCTGGACACACACACACGCACACACACACACACACACACACACACACACACGCACGCACACACACACACACACACACACACACACACACACACACACACGCACGCACGCACGCACGCACGCACGCACGCACACACACACACACACACACACACGCACACATACTCACACACACACACACACACACTTTCTCTCTCACAATCATACAGTATGCACTCAAACCACGAGCTGTGTAGACAAAAAAAGTGGCGTCGCTGTGACTGAGGTTGTAAACAGATTGATTGCTCCTTCTACGTCAATAGTATTATCATTTTCCAGGATCTAGGATATTGTCAAAGGAGCCCTGAGATTTCAGCCGAGAAAGGCCCGGGTATGACGTGCGCGCGCGCGCGTGCCTCTGTGTGTGTGTGTGTGTGTGTGTGTGTGTGTGTGTGTGTGTGTGTGTGTGTGTGTGTGTGTGAAAGATAAACGAAAACTTGACCCTTAGAATGGAGAACTACGTCCTAACGGTTTCCCCTCTCTGTTAAATGTAAGAATGTCTTTGTCGAAGAACCCGTGTCCAGGGGGGCAATAATTACCGTCACGGATGACAGAACAAAGAAACTTCTGTGTCGGGACTCCCTCAGCAGGTTGTCCTTGAGACGGAAACGGACACGCACTAGTACACACAGCACAGTCTGTCTATCAGCAAAGTTAAGTGCATTTAAGCTCAGTTGATTTCATCGACCTCTCAACAGACCAGAAGCAAAACGACAACAGCCTTTACGACTCACGTGTGACCTTGACCTTCAGGAAAGGTCACTCGAAAAGGCCTTGTTATCAGTCATCGCTGTGGATAAGGCGGTAAACATTCTGCAAAACAAGTTATTTCGAATTGTTCCCAATCCCTGTGACCTTGAAATCTGGGCAAGGTAATCCAAAACAAATATGAACGAAGAATGAACAAATTTATGTTTCATACTAACTCTAAACGTGCCAGATTTGGGTTTCTGAGAGAGAGAGAGAGGGGGGGGGGGACCCAAACAAATACTTTGTCACTGACAGACTGACGAAAGACGACGGAGGACTATATACATAGACTCATTTTGTTTCACACGTGAGACCGGGGTTGCGGGGGGGGGGGTGTTCGGGAGTTTTAAGTCCTTTTCCACCACGTATGGGTAATACCAAAGACGGGGCAACGAGAAAGAGGCCAGCACAAATATGTGGCCCCGGCCGGGATTCGAACTCACGACCCAAGCATTGGGTGTCCAACGCTCTACCATTCGGCAGTCCCGGCTCCCCTTCACACGTGAGGCAAACAAAGTAGGTCTTACAAAGGTAGATAGCCGCTTCGCACAGTTTCTCGTTAACGACTACAAGGAAGTGGAAAGCAAGCGGAGAGTTTTGTTGATGGTTGTTGACAGATACAAGCTGGAATGTTCTTACTTGACAACACAACTACGGAACTCTATATTCACCGTGCAGATTCAATTACGCCCAAACCGCTGGTAAACAACCTTGTATTTTGTTTCAGTATAAACAGTCTCTGCTACGGGGAGAATTTGTTAGCCAAGCTCGATTTCACGCCCTACATTTTATGGGTACGTGTACATGTTTTGCGACTGTCACTGAGTGCTTTGTGTTCGCGCCAAGGACGGGGTGACATACGCCGTTGCCGTTTGAAATACTCAACGGCGTGCAGGCAACGGCGGAGAGAATGGGGATGGTAGAGGCCGGTGGGAGGTAGGGGGTCGAGGGGCGGAGAGCGTCGTTATACAGACTTCTCCAACTTTTATCGTTTCTTTATTGTCAGTTTGTTTCATCGCCTCCTTGCTCCCTGGGGTGTCAGTCTGTGCCGTGTTACGTGCCCGGGCAGACGGATACAAGGATACAGAGGTAACACGATTTGTAACCAGTGTAACAGGAAGCGATGCAACTCACCTACAGCACCAGTCCTTTATAAGAGTATAATCTGATCAGCTGGACATAGACCACCTGGTTGTGAGATCATAGGGAACTGCATCACTGTTCGGATCTGTGCGATAAACACGGCACTATGTTACCAAAGGTGTGAGCGATAAACACGGCACTATGTCACCAAAGGTCTGTGCGATAAACACGGCACTATGTTACCAAAGGTCTGTGCGATAAACACGGCACTATGTTACCAAAGGTCTGTGCGATAAACACGGCACTATGTTACCAAAGGTCTGTGCGATAAACACGGCACTATGTTACCAAAGGTCTGTGCGATAAACACGGCACTATGTCACCAAAGGTCTGTGCGATAAACACGGCACTATGTCACCAAAGGTCTGTGCGATAAACACGGCACTATGTTACCAAAGGTCTGTGCGATAAACACGGTACTATGTTACGAAAAGATCTGTGCTATAAATACGGTACTATGTTACGAAAAGATCTGTGCTATAAATACGGTAAATCTTACCAAAGGTCTGCGCGATAAACATGGTACAATGTTACAAAGGACCTTGGTAAAAGAATGAAAAGAAAACGGACCCCAAAGGCTCTTGTCTGTAATTTTGGTACATGTATACTCACGGAATAAAGTATCTACCATCATTTAATTCAAAATATCTCAAGATCTGTAATCTTTTGGAAGACACTTTTTGAAGAAAGAATGAAAATGCATTGAGATCAACAGTCACAATTCTAGCCACACGCGCACCCACCCACCCTAAATGAAAAGAAGACAGGGACCTGGGACAGAATCGTCAGCAGCTTCAGCAGGCCCTGGTCAGCATCTGAAATGTCATCCCACAGGCATTTCATGCCAACTTGGTTCCTGGAATGCGCAGAAGGACCACAAAACAACAACAACAAAACCAACAACAACAACAGAGCACCCCTTTTCACACACCAGAGAGAGAGATGATGATGATGATGAAACTTTATTTATCAACGGTAAAAGTTTTGACAGAAATTCGCCAGTTTGCAAACTTGCCGTTGCTAATACTACAGAGACTATCTACTAAGGGAAAAAAGGGAGCAAAATATAAAAGGTATTATGCACTAAACTACAAGAAACAAAACCATAGAGAAAATCGTCCATCAGGTCAAAACGCATTCACACACACGTACGACCTTCGTAAACACAAATCACTGATATAATACTAAATTGATGTAAAATAGAAAATCAAAATAACAAGTTGCCGCGTAACGTACGTTACTTGCGATCCATCAGGTACTGTTTGAGTGCACGCTTAAACGTAGAAGTAGATATATTTAGTTTCAGGTGTGAAGGGAGAGAATTCCATTGTAATGCTCCAGCGAAGGAAAGGCTTGTTTTGAATAAGTCAATACGGGGTAATGGTAAGCGCAGGATGCCATTCCTCGAGGTCCTCTCATGCTGCTGATTTAAATTAAAAAGAGTTTCCAGATATGGTGGCATTGTCTCGTTGAAGATTTTATGTATGAATACACACTTATTGTAAGTCAGCTGGTGTTCAAGGCTCAGAAGATTAAGTTTTTTAAATTTTTCGCTAGTTGGGAGAGGTTCTGGAAGAACCATTTTAACAGCTCTCTTGTAAAGCGAATTGGGTCTGGCCATGTGGACATCGCTGCACCCGTCCCAAACAGTGGAGGCATAAGTAACATGTGAGGTTATATGTGCGTTAAAAAACAGCTTTCGGCTATGGATATCAGTTATGTGCCTTAGCTGAGAAAGTACATATACATTTTTCGATAGAGAGAGAGAGAGAGAGAGAGAGATTACGAGCTTTCGTCTCCTACCTCGAACGCCCTTGTGACACGAAAGGAATCACTGTAACGTTGCACGATAGTTATGGTGATCAATTCTCCTCGGGTAAACCTTCCGTGGAACTTTCAGAACGAATAGTTACGGATTCTTGTCGGTTGAATCGTGATCACAGGGCGCAGCCATGTTGAACGAAGTGATCACATGAAAAAGTTGCATCGACTGCGAAAAAAAAAAAAATGCGAATCTACGCTTGTTTAAGTCTCACAAATGAACGTTGAGCTGTCTCCTACGAGATTAGGTTTGTAAATCAATCTGACAGCTTCGGCACATCGGAGAGCGAGGATTGTTCACGTTATTTAACGGCGCAAGCTTTCTAAAAACATATTTTGGGTTTAAATATAAGTTCCAGTTTCTATCTTTCGTAGCCGTCTCCGTAGCGCAGTGGTTAGCGTTCTCGACAGGAGATCCGAAGGTCAGGGGTTCGATCCTCGGCACCGCCGAAGATGGATAATCACCAGGGGAATTTTCCCTGCCAGAAAGCAGGTGGTGAGTACCAAAGTAATCCCCCACCCCCTCCAAACTAAGCAAATCCCCTCCCCTCCCCCCCCCCCCACCCACCCCAGGTAAAACTAGGAAGGATTTATTCCGGCTAAAGGAAAACTAGGACTGTTTGCCGGGGGTTGAGTAACAGTAGAGGGGTTCGCCCGGGGATAGAGTAACAGTAGAGGGGTTTGACGGGGGGGAGGTGTCTGTCAAAAGGTATCACAGCTTATAAAAGTAGATTACTGTATACAAATAACAGCAGACTGTCTTTTAACCAGGTCCCGAAGCCCTCAAAGTTTTTGTAGGTACATCAATTTTGAACGGGTTAATTCCACGTTCGCTCGGCCACCTTATGAGTTGGAAGTTTTGCTTGTGAGTGCGCCTGTACGCTCGAAATACTCTATCTTGATCAGTGATTAATACAGCTCTTAATGCGACACAATCTTTTTTTTACAATTTGCGCGAGCGGTCGAACATTCAAATTCTACCACTGTTGTTACACTACTGGAGCGCACGGTGCGGTCGCCGCGTTATTGAGTACGCTTCTGTTGGCTCAGTGCCAGCAAGTCAAGTCAAGTTTATTTATTTCCAACCCTCTGGGGGCATAGGAAAACAAAAGAAAATATATGAAAATCAACGAAAGTATCAACAACAAAAAAACAAAAACAAAAACAAAAAACCAACAACAAACAACCAGAAAAAAAAAAGACCCCCCCCCCCCCAAAAAAAAAAAAAAACCTGAACAAAACAAAATAAAAAACAAAGCTTATACATACACACACACGGCTGAGTGTGCCTGCACTACATGAAAAAAACAAAAATTTAACGTTGGACAAAGGATGCAAACTGGTCTACGGGGCAATATAAACCTAGGACATGCAGGAGACGCTGCACCTTCATGCTAATTTCTCGAACTCCCGGTTACAAAAAAAGCGTAGAAAACAAATGACAATTACAACTAGGTAAAACAAAAGAAAAATACTAAACGCATATACAGCAAATATTGCAACTTATCATCTCCTAGGCGCAATAAACCAATTCGCAGCATATGCCCAACATCACTTATTCCTAACCACTGGTAGTGCAGACGTAAGTGAGGGGTTAAAAAGAAGAAATATAGATGAAAGGGCCGAACTCAGAAATCAGCGGAGAGAAGAGAGGAAGGACAGAGCGGCTAAATTCGGGAGGTTTTAAAGAGAAAGATACAGGTGAATGGGCTGGTGAGGAATAGACAGAGAGGTAGGAAGGAAAATTCCTTAGTTGCCAATAAAGACAACATGCCTGGGAGGCAGTTGGAGAACAGACCGCTCCAACACGGAACCTCCCCGCCGTGAGGCGGTTTGGGAAAACAACGCACCAGAGAGGGGTGCGTTGTGAAGGTCTTCAACATGACGGGTGTTCAGCAGCACCAGCAGGGCGCTGCGAACAAAGCCCGCCAGGGCCCCCGTAGTGTAGTGGTTAGCACTTCGGATCATGGACCGGGAGACCCGGGTTCGAATCCCAGCCGAGGCAAGCGGGATTTTTCCTACCTAGGTCGGCTCCTACCCAGAGCGGGTGTGCTATGGGCCCGATGGGGAGGCTGTTGCCACACAGCCAAGATTCACCCACTTCACGGGTGCGACTTTGGGGGTGCTTCCCTTAGTATGACACGTCTTATGACGTGGATGATTACACGGCCGGCACCGCAGGTGCCGTGGTTCCCGGGCCTGGTTACTGCCGGGATATTTATGACAGGAAGCGTGGAATGCGGCCCTGTCCCGCAGTCCCAAACCACATGGACCTCCATAGCATCATCTTACTATCATCCTCATCTCCATCATCATGCATAATAAAAATTGTCCCAGCTTCCGAGTCCTCCGTGGGTTCCACTCATTACCTGGGAGGAACACCACTGGAGTTGGCAAAGAGTTGGGGCAGCAAAAAAAAAAAAAAAAAAAAAGCCCGCCAGGGTGAAGACCAGGTGAGGGGAATCCAGTGAAGTCGGCCTTCAGAAATGACCCTCAGATGTCTCACTAGACCAAGGGTCAGCAGACACCCGCTTACTGACCTCCCCCCGGAGGAGACTTTAAGAGAGCAACAGACAGATGAATGGCAGAAATAAGAGTAAAGAAAGAGCAAAAGGGGTGGGCAAGCTTGGCGAAATCAGCCCCGCCGCGTGAAGGCGAGCCCATGGTGCCCGCATCATCTTTAGACGCGCGCGTATTCAACAAGCATACTAGTACATACGTTCATACGTGCGCGTTCACGCATTGCAGACGCTGTCACTGTCCAGGCGTCTAAGTGGTGTGATCATCATAGATACCGCGAAAACAGCTCAGAATGATCTGTAAAATGGTAGCAACAGCCCCTTTAATTAATTTCATCAGCACTGCTTTTACCTGCGACACAGAGTGTGTGACGTACCGATCTCCATAATAAGTAACCAGGGGGGGGGGGGGGGGGGGAATCAACAACCCTTTAATGGCCGGAGTGGATCCTATTTCAGCCTACACCCCGTTCAAATGTGGTCAGCGCTAATCAGTGGTGTGCGTTCAGCAGAGGGAACATTCTCCCTCATTAATTTTCCCGTCGTTTTTCACACTGTACGGTCGGAGGGTGGGTGGGTGTTTAGGAGTATTAACGTCCTTTTCCACCACGCATGGGTGATATCAAAGACGGGAGCAAAGAGAAAAAGGCCAGCACAAATATATATTTGGCCCCAGCGGGGATTCGAACTCATGACCCGAGCATTGAAAGTCCAGCGCTGTACCATTCAGCCACCCTGACTCCCCAGTCAAAGAGGAACAAGATCATATTCCATAAATAAAGGTTGCGCAACACGGACTGTCTATCCGACTATCAGCAATTACGCTATGACACGCAAAGTTGTGTGTGTGTGTGTGTGTGTGTGTGTGTGTGTGTGTGTGTGTGTGTGTGTGTGTGTGTGTGTGTGTGTGTGTGTGTGTGTGTGTGTGTGTGTGTGTTTCAGTCGATGACGAGTCAGAACCATTGTTAGTGAATATGAAACGCTTCTTTTCATTGCATGTTTAAACGCTCTCGCACAAAGACCTCTAGCTGGGTGAGGGAGTGTAGGTTTACCATCAGCTGTTAGCACACAGCAAAACCTGTCGAGAATGCGCATATTATCGATACATGGACATGATTGTAAAAAACATGTTTTGTTGATGTGTTCTGTCTGGTCTGGTCTGGTCTGGTCTGGTCTGGTCTGGTCTGTCTGTCTGTCTGTCTGTCTGGCTCTCTCTCTCTCTCTCTCTCTCTCTCTCTCTCTCTCTCTCTCTTGTGTGCTTACTAAGTTTCTGTAGTTTAGCAACGGCAAGGTTGTAATCAGGCCTATGGCCAAAATCTTCTACCGTTGAAAAAGAAAGGTTTGTCATTTGTCATTCCTCTCTCTCTCTCTCTCTCTCTCTCTTTGTCTATGTGGTGGAAAAGGACGTTAAAACCCCCAAACACCCACCCCACCATCTCCTTGTCTCTTTTCTTTTTCTCCAAATAACGATGAAGGACTTGACCTTTCATGAAGAACAAGTGCCATATAACGGAAGTCGTCAAACGGACGAACACGGCACATTTGCATGGACACACGCTCTGCAAATCACCGTCACGCTTCGCTGACCACAATTTCGGCTCCCGAGAGATTCACAATGTATACTAGCCCGCAAACACCGGCCGACCCACACAGCTCGACAGATAAGTAATTATAGTTAAATATATTCCTCCGAGCGCGCAGTGACATGCTGTTTAGAGCCAGGTCCCATTTCCCTTGAAGACCGAGTCCAGCGCTAACACAAACTGGCAACTGATCTGAGACATGCACCGCTGTATGCAGAAACGGCTGGTTTTGGAAAGTGTCGCACTGACTGAGGGGGTGACAGCGAACACTAAGCCAGTTGAGGTAAGGGGGTTTCCTCCTTTGCTGTGTTAACAAGCGTAGGATGTGTCTCTTGTGTGTCTGTGTGTGCGTGAGTGTTGACAACAGCTTAGACTGAGCCTTTTGGCAAAAACCAACGGTGGTTGTGTGACTTCAGCGTTTGAGCACGTCTTTAGAGAAAGTTTTCTAAAACCGACGAGGATGTTGAAGCGACTGTGAAACTTACTGCGTATTTGGTGTTTGGACATTGTTGTACTAGGACTGCGGCTGTGACAGATGAGAGGTGAGTAATACATATGTACGATTGTCAGTCAGCTAACTACCTTCCCATCTGAAATACCTCTGTACTAACTTTTCACACGACAACAACAACCTTAGCAGCCTCTTAATACCGCTAGCCCTTACACCAACCGGAATCTGTTACATTTTATTTGATGGGCCTACTTGCTAACCACGAAAACAACCACCACCTTAACGGCCCCTTGGGGCGGTCGGTGGTCTAGTGGTTAAAGAGACTTGTCACCAGTGCGAGAGGTCAGGGGTTCGAGTCCCACTTGGGGCAAAGAATTTTTCCTTCTCGTATGTGGCATCGTTCATTCGGGCCGATCGTCGGGGGTTCTCTCCGGGTACTCCGGCTTCCTCCCCCTCTGCTTTGGAAATATTCAGCCCACCAAGCTTGAAAAATAAATGCAGTTCTAAATTCCGAAATTTAAAATAGCTGAGCTGTCCCTTTGCACCACGTGATTATGTTCAGTGTGTGAGAGATTGCGTGTGATTCACGTGAGCATGCATGTTGGGTTGAGCTCGCGGCGCTTTGAGCCAATTCATGAAATTGGGTAAACACCAACCGGAATCTGTGATGTTACTAACTTTTCATACAACTGAACGACTACGACAACAACAACCTTAACAGCCTCTTAATACTTAAGACTTTACTAAATACTTAAGACTGTACACCAACCGGAATCTGTTACATTTTATTTGATGGGCCTACTTGTTAACCATGAATTCACAACAACAGCCCCTTAATACCGTCAGATCAAACACCAACCGGAATCTGTGATGTTTTATTTGATGGGTCTTCTTGCTAACCTCGAAAACAACAACAACAACAACAACATCAGCCCCTTAATGCCGTCAGATCAAACACCAACCGGAATCTGTGATGTTTTATTTGATGGGTCTACTTGCTAACCTCGAAAACAACAACAACAACAACAACATCAGCCCCTTAATACCGTCAGACCTAACACCAACCAGAATCTGTGATGTTTTATTTGATGGGTCTACTTGCTAACCTCGAAAACAACAACAACAACAACAACAACAACATCAGCCCCTTAATACCGTCAGACCTAACACCACCAGAATCTGTGATGTTTTATTTGATGGGCCTACTTGCTAACCTCGATAACAACAACAACAACAACAACGACAACAACAACAACACTAACAGCCCCTGAATACCGTCAGACCTAACACCAACCGGAATCTGTGATGTTACTTACTTTTCATACAGTTGAACGACGACGACAACAACCACCTTAACAGCCCCTTAATACCGCCAGACCTAACACCAACCAGAATCTGTGATGTTTTATTTGATGGGCCTACTTGCTAACCTCGAAAACAACAACAACAACAACGACAACAACGACAACAACAACACTAACAACCCCTGAATACCGTCAGACCTAACACCAACCGGAATCTGTGATGTTATCTTACTTTTCATACAGTTGAACGACGACGACAACAACCACCTTAACAGCCCCTTAATACCGCCAGACTTAACACCAACCAGAATCTGTGATGTTTTATTTGATGGGCCTCTTTGCTAACCACAAATAATAATAATAATAATAATGAGTATTGTATAGGCGCTTTACCCAATTTCACGAATCGGCTCAAAGCGCCGCGAACTGAACCCCAACACGCACGCTCACGTGGATCACACGCATTCTCCCACACACTGGACATAAACATATTACAATCACGTGGTGCGAAGGGTCAGCTCAGCTATTTAAATTTCTGAATTTAGAATTGCATTTATTTTTCAAATTTGGTGGGCTGAACATTTCCAAAGCAGAGGGGGAGGAAGCCGGAGTACCCGGAGAGAACCCCCGACGATCGGCCCGAATGAACGGTGCCACATACGAGAAGGAAATATTCTTTGTCCCGAGTGGGACTCGAACCCCCCACCTCTCGCATTGGTGACAAGTCTCTTAACCACTAGACCACCGACCGCCCCAAAAAACAACAACAACAACAACAACAACAGCCCCTCAATACCGTCAGACCAAACACCATCCGGAATCTGTTACGTTTTATTTGATGGGCCCACGGAAACAACAACAACAACAACAACCGTATATACATGTATTACGTTTCAAACCAAGGTAGATAATTTAGCGCGAACATACAGACATCACAACCAATGACACCCCCCTCCCCCCTCCTCCCCCCCCCCCCCCCGCCTCCTGTGGCACCGAATCATCAGCACACGTGAAATACATGGTACACACCTCGCCATCCTCTTGAAATCTTATGTCAGCGCATGGCCTTTTGTCTGGTTTGCTTGATTCTTGTATGTCTTACGACATCAACAACAACAACAACAACGGATAGAACAATCGTCACCAGCAGAAAGACCACCAGCCGCTACAAAAACGAATCACCAGCATAACCTTCAATACTACAAACACGCTCACATGAATCACGAGCATTCTCTCACACACTGGTCGTAAACACATTACAATCACGTGGTGCGAATGGCCAGCTCAGAACATGTAAGTTTCGGAATTTTACAATCGCTTTTATTTTTGAATATTGTGGGCTGAACATTTCCAAACCAGTAGGGGGGTGGGGGTTGGAGGTGGAAGGTGGAGGAAGCCGGAGTACCCGGAGAAAACCCCCGACGATCGGCCCGAATGTACGGTGCCACATACGAGAAGAAAAATCCTTCGCCCTGAGTGGGACTCGAACCTGACCTCATCGCAATGGTGACAAAGTCTGTAACCACTAGACCACCGACAATCATGAGGTCGGGGGAAGGACGTGCGGGGAGGGGGGGGGGGCTGGCTTTGCTTTTTACTTTCTTTAAAAACAAAATCACGGCACGATTTGCATACGTCCCCCTCAGAGGGAGGGGAGGGGTGGGTGTCTGGGGGTTTAACGTCCTTTTCCATCACATAGGGTTGATAACCAAAGACGGGGCAACTATGAAAAAGCCAGCACAAATATTTGTCCTCAGCCGGGATACGAACTCACGACCCGAGCATTAGAAGTCCAACGCTTTATCATTCGCCATCCCGGCTCCCCTCCCCCTTCTTTCCCTCCCCCCCCCCACTCCGTCCCCCTGAGAGGGATAATCAGATCAACAAAAGTGCATACCACCTGACCCCGACTGACATGGCGTGTATATTTGGAGCATCGTTCATTCACACCCACTATCGTCGAGCTCGTTCAGTTGGGATAAATATAAACTGCTAATCATGTTTGCGTCAGTCGTTTGCCTCGGGGCGTCCTGTCGACTCACACCTCAGTATCTGACATGGGCCTTATCAAAAGCTTATATGCATGAACAGGGCTTAATTCTTTTCAAAATTGCGTTTAACTAAAACGGGCGCTAAAGTGAATGTGTTGCTATGTTAGTGTCTGTCTGCCATGAAGGGTGATCGCAAAACGCAGGGTGTGGGAGAGGGGATGGTGGGTTGGGTTGTAACAGCGGTTGGGTCTGTACAAATTTCGACCCACAACATTATGGTACATGTCGTACAGCGCCTAGTGACCTGAGCTATTACGGACCGCCTCCTCCTCCCCCCCCCCCCCCCCCCGCACACACACACTGCTGTTACTCTTATATATAAATATGATATAATATAATATAATAATAATAATAATTGTATAGGCGCTTTACCCAATTTCACGAAGCGCCGCGAACTGAACCCAACGGGCACGCTTACGTGAATCACACGCGTTTCTCTCACACACTGGACATAAACACATTACAATCACGTGGTGCAAAGGGTCAGCTCAGCTATTTATATTTCGGAATTCAGAATTGTATTTATTTTTCAAATTTGGTGGGCTGAACATTTCCAAAGCAGAGGGGGAGGAAGCCGGAGTACCCGACGATCGGCCCGAATGAACGGTGCCACATACGAGGGGAAAACTCTTTGCCCCGAGTACACGAGTGGGACTCGAACACCCCTCTCGCATTGGTGACCTCTCGCATTGGTGACAAGTCTCTTAACCGCTAGACCACCGACCGCCCCGCCCGACTCTTGTTGTTGTTGTTTAGTGTGTGTGTGTGTGTGTGTGTGTGTGTGTGTGTGTGTGTGTGTGTGTGTGTGTGTGTGAGCGGCAGTATGTGTGTGTGTGTGTGAGCGGGCAGTATGTGTGTGTGTGTGTGGGGAGGGCCTAGGGGGTGGGTGGGGGGTGAGCGGCAGTACAGATATGGTATTTGGCTGTACATTGTACATGTATACTGTTCTGTTTAATGCCTGCAGATTAGGAATGTTATTTCACGCTAATCTGCCTCGCTCCCGACGGATACATACCCCCTTCCTTGTCAAATACATCATTGCATAAGGCAAGAAACAACTTGAACTTGAGTAGCAGCAACATATACCACGTCGTAAGCCATTACACACAAGTAACGCAGAACATACCAGCCGACGCGTAGCATATTGTAACCGCGCTTTGGATAACTATAATTATACTCTCAAGCGTTCATTTTTTTTTTTTTTTTACCTAGCTAGTCATTACTACACGCGATAGAAGGAAGTGAGAGAATCATTCAATCATCATAGTGCCGATGGCAGAGAGGGCGAAATACGGGGGAGTGTGGGGGTGGGGGGGGGGGTGGAAGGGGGAGCGGGGGAGCGGGGGTGTGCAACGGGTCTCATAGGCTTACATCGCATACATTACACATTTCGTACCGCGCATGTGCATTCCACGTTTTTGACTCTTTCTCGGTTTTTGGCCCTGTGTGCGAAAATCCGGCGAGATTTAACGATTCCTCGATGGCTCTTATTGCAGCAAACACGAATATAATCAAAGTGCAACACTCCCACCCAGCCACAACTTTAAATCCATGCAGATATAAATTAATTGTGATTATTTTAGTGATGCCACTGGTGCATAACCCTAAATTTACTTGGTGGGAACTGAGTTAAACCACGTTCTCCGTTTAGAACACAGGCCTACATAGCAAACAACGTTAATTTGATTGCGCACACACACATGAACGGAAGTAACTGAGGCGTGGATTTTGTGGTGGTTTCGTGCAGTGTGCGCGACACACACCCTCCTCCCCCCCCCCCCCCAAAAAAAAAAAAAAAAATGGCCTGCCAAACCTGAAATCCTATTACCAGGCAAGACAATGCTGGATCCGCCCTTGAGAATGTGACATCAGTATGCTAGGATTACCGGTTTCGCAGCGGTCATTGTTTTTGTTTTTGTTTTTTCTCACGTGGGGTTGGCAAGCCAGAGCGCTCCTGTCTGCATATCCGATTACATCTAAATGTATCTGGCAAGGCAGCAATTTTTCAGCTGTACACACACACGCACGCACGCACGCACGCACGCACGCACGCACGCACGCACGCACGCACGCACACACACGCACGCACACAGCAGTAATCATTCACTGGTTACAACTGATGGAACTATATATACGTAAATATACTGTACACGTGTAGGTCAAAGCATCGTGACAGTGTTTTGTCATGCTGAATTTTGAAACATCATGAGAGAGAGAGAGAGAGAGAGAGAGAGAGAGAGAGAGAGAGAGAGAGCTCACAAGTCGAAGCTTTTCAAGATCACAAAGCTGGTTTTTTTGGGGGGGTTTCTTGTTGTTTTTTGTAATTCTTATTTATGAATAATTATGTTGCTTACGTGGGACAGAGAGGCAATTTCCCTCTTGGGATTAATAAAATATTCTGTGTTCTGTGTAGCACCTGTATAATAATAATAATAATAATAATGTTGGCCCATTTTTCTGTCTTTTTGTTACAGCGGATGCTGAACCTATTCCGCTTCCCGCATCATTCAGTGTCCCTGCGTCGCGTGACCTTGTTAGTCTGGGTCTGTCAACACAATACTTGTCTGCCTTCCCTGACAAGCTCTTTTGTCGCACAAGTCCTAAAGCCACACCGTAACCTTCAGTAATAAAAGGTCAGTCAAGCGTGACCACGGACTGTTTCTGGGGCGGCCGCCGAAGTTATCATAAGTCAACAAGAGAAAACAAACTACCTACAGTGAAGACTGTACGTTTCCGACGGATACTTCGGGTTGGTGACCTAAAGAACTGAATGAGCAAAGGCATGAGCTGAATGAAGGACAGTGTGCTCAAGGTTTTGCTGAGTGAGCAAGTGTGGTTTGGTTTACATCAGGCACAACTATAGACAGTTCTAGAGCTGAATATAGCAGTGGTCGTACAGGTAGCGCGTCGGACTTAGCCACGGCCGTCACGGCGACGCGTGGGTTCGACCCCAGGTCGAGCTTCTGATATGTGATATCAGATTTTTCTGGCTACCGGGCTGCTCATCTGGGGTTTCTCTTCGGGTTATCCGGCTTTCCTTCCAAAGGAAAATTGTCCAAAAAGGATAGGTTTTGGGTGGCGCTGCACCGCGGCGACGCGCTTTCCCCCGGGGGAAGCAGCCCGAATTTCCTGAAAAGGACAATAAATTAGTAAAAACGTAGCAACAGACTGTAAACTCAACATACTGGAGACGTGATCTAGCTTATTGGTTTAGTACTGCATCTTCGAGACGTACGGAGGCAAAAAGGTCCAACATGTAAAATATTCGCCCGTTTTCGACAAAAAAAAAAAAAATAAGAGGACGAAGAAGAAAAATGACTGCCGTTGGATCTTCTCAACAGACTTTGGGTTTTAACCGGAGCGAAACGATGATACCCTTCACTCCACCCACCACCAACGAGACGTCACAGGTGTTCGTCACATCCGTTAACGCCGGAAGCGGAAGTGAGCACAACTGGACGAGCGCAGGACCTCTGGCGCGAGAACGAGGCTTTCGCCCGCACTGTGGTGCCCGCTATCGTGTATTTGGTGGTTGTCATGGTTGCGGGTGCTATTGGCAACAGCCTGGTCGTCTATGTGTACTCCGTCCGGTTTCGTATGACGACACAGGTGAGGTTAAGTGATTAAACAAAATCACAAACAGTGAACTATTTCATGAAGATTCCGTCACCACTGCCTCTAGATTCATGAAGCTGAAAATTGCAACAACAAAAAAATGAAAATAAATTAAAAAAATCAAAAGAAACATGATAAAATCTGTATCTCCACCTCATCATTTTTTTTTCGCGGTACGAAATGTTTTAAAAATGAAAATACAAAGTGACATAAATACACTTACTCTGACTAATTTTTTGAACGCAGTTTACTTACTACTCTAGCAGAAAAGGGGGCACATACAACCGAAGCATTTTGAAAATACATGTAATTCTTTTCGGAAATGGAAATTAAAAAAAAAAAAACATCGTTTATCTTCAGCATTTCCTGATCGTCTGCCTTGCTTGCTCGGATCTCGTGATTTGCCTGCTGGCCATGCCGACCGAGATAGCCGACCTTCGCTTCCATTTTAACTTCTCCTCGGAACACGCGTGTCGTCTGCTTCGCTTTGTCACCATGTTCTGCGCCATCGCGTCCAACTTCGTCCTCGTCGTGATCGCCGTGGATCGGTACAGGAGGATTTGTCACCCTTTGCGTCGCCAGATGTCGCTGCGGGAGGCAAGGTGTGTTGCGGGTTTCTTTGGTTGTTGGTTGGCTGGTTGTTTGGCTTGCCCCGGCTTCAGCGCGCCCACTGGTCGAACGTTAGACGTGCTTGAACACATAGTCACGCCTGCTTTGTTTTCGGCCGTGGACCTCTGAAAACCAGACTGAAATGTGTTTATACATTGTTTTGTTTGTTCACAATTTGTATCGTGTGTGCGTTATTCTCAGATTTCTTTCATATTTGCAATTCTCTTCACACGATATTGCTGAAATACTGCACACATTTTCTTGTCCACGATTATTTATTTCGTTTTCGCTTCTTTTGAGAACAGTTTTTTAAAAACGTATCAGACAGTGTGAATTCCTTATTTCTATTGTACATAATCGTTGTACAAAATTCACCTGACTAGTCACACAAATAAAAATAACTGTCACTAAAATAAAAACACAAAAACAGTAAAGCCGGAATTCGGCACGTTCTGATTTTTTTAGGCCGGAATTCCGGCCACAGCCGGAAAAGTGGCACCCCTGATTTAAACTCAACCAATCCTGACATACACCCACCTGTCTGTCCGTCTGATCATCTCGATTACTGCAGTCAACTTCTACTACTAACATAGATGATTACAATGACGATAGTGATAATGATGACGATTTACTCCACCAGGTGGGGTGCAGCTCTGTCCGTGCTGGCCGCCTTGTTGTCATCATGGCCGCTGCTAGTGTTGACGGGACTGAGGACTGCGGAGACGCGAGTGGAAGGGCTGTACGGACAAGACTGCTCCTTCTCCGACAAGTTCAAGGACACCAAATACCCCCTGGCCTTCAACGTGACCTTGGGGGTCGGTTTCATTCTCATGACCTTCACCTTGGCTGGGTTGTACTTCTGGATCTGGCGACACGCTCGCGCGCACAAGAGGATCCTCAGAAAACTAACAGTGTCGTCTGTTGGGTCCCCTTCAGTGTCCAGTTTGTCCAGCACTGTAAGCAGTTTTAACAGCGGCAGCGTCGGGAATTCACCGTCTGGTG